>JALGBA010004240.1:2145000-2497125 GCA_023970755.1 Azemiops feae | reverse complement strand
CTTCCTTCCTTCCTTCCTTCCTTCCTTCCTTCCTTCCTTCCTTCCTTCCTTCCTTCCTTCCTTCCTTCCTGAAGTTTTACTTGGCTTTGTAATGTGCTATTTTTAAGAAACTTGATGGGAATTACATAATCATTTTCTGAATATTATAATCATTTGTCGAGGGGGAGGGTCAAGGTGGGTACAAGGACGAGCAATTTGTTGCCGTCAAAAGTCCATGGCATGAGGCCAAACAGTAAAGAGGGGTAGGGAAGGTTGAGTCGGTCTACAGGAAACCATCTGCTGATGTTATGATAACACCAGAGCAGCTGGCCAAAACTGTCAGCCTGGTTTTGGCTTTGAAATGGGACTAATTGTGGGGATTACAATTGGAGACTCACACCTATCTTGACCCTTTCTCAAAACTTTTAAAATGGACCAAAACACACTGTTGGTCTTCAACCAATTCTGATGCCAAATTTTGGCTCTGCAATATTAAGGAAGATGTCAAACTATACCCTGGGGACATTCATGGTCTACAGTCTATGGATTGTCCACTTGCTACCTGGCCACTGATCTTCACCATGGTGCTATCTCAGCTCGTGGAACCACCATAGGTCATCACCTGGAAGCCATCCCTGGGAGTTTACAAGAAAAGATTGAAAAGCTCTTTGTCCAGGATGGAATGAAGATCCCTGCAGAAGGTTGGACTAGTAGACCTCCAAAGCCCCTTTCAATACTAGGATTCTATGTTTCTTTAAGCAGCTAGAACTCATGTTTCATAAAGATAAGTGAAACTATTATGGATTCTCTTGAATTCCCCTTTTTCCCACCTTTATATTTGCTCTGACTCATTTCCACATCCGTTTCTGATGACTGCTCTCTTTTTTTAGAAAGTGAGCACAAAAGTTAAGATGTCGTTCTATGAGCATTTTCCCCAATAGACACATTAGGGGGCTTTTTCTTTGTCCTAATGTCACCATCTTTCATGTATTTTTCCTAATATCCACTTTTTAAAAAGCCATTCTCACCAGCAAAATGCATTTTCGTGTGCCTTTCCCTTAACATATGGATCTTTAAAAAAAAAAAAACCATTATGGCTGTAAGTCGGTGAAAATAAGAAGCTCAGAAAAGGAGCACGTTACAAATTTGTAAATTTTTAGAGAGGACATATGGAGTACATTTGGATCTAGTTGTAATTTCCCCTCCAGTCTCTTATGCTAGTCAATTCTTTTTCTTTTCATTGCTTTTAGAGGTGAACAAAATTTTGCAAAGCATTTCCGAATTCATTACCTTTACCAAGTCAACTTAAATAATAGGTGAATTCCTAGGTGTCTTTCCTGTTCTTCTGAGTCTCTTGCAATCACCCGGGTGGGACAATTTCGCAGTTTGGAGGCAGGAAAGTGTTTCTTCTATGGTTAGAAACACCATCCAAAGAAACTTGTAAGACATTCCAAAGTGTTCTAGAATGATGTTTCTCAACCTTTCTCAATCATTTGAAGATGGGTGGTCTTCAGCTCTCAGGATTTCCCAACCAGCCATGCTGGCGGGGGAATTCTGAGAGTTGAAGTCCACTCATTTTCAATGTCTATGGAGATTCTCCATCATCCAGGTCAGGTTGTCCCAAAGGCGCTTTTTCAAGAGGCAACTGGACTTTCTTTGTTTTTCCTTGAAGACATTTCACTTCTCAACCAAGAAGCTTCTTGACTGAGAAGACTAAAATATTGAAAGACTCGGTTGAGAAGACTGAAACCGATTGCTTTCTGGGAGCTGGAATCCACCCACCTTCCAAGTAGGCAAGGCTGAGAAACCCTGTTCTAGAGAACGGAGAGAAGAAACAAAAGCAGAAATCTGTTCGGCAGGAAAGTCAATTGCTCGGGAAATTGGGAAGACAGGCTTGGGTTTGGCATCCCGTTCTTTGTGTTTAGCTGCTCTGACAATCCATCTGACGGAGAGAGGTAGGATGTTTTACATCAATCATCTTGCGTGAGCCGTGATTGGCATCCCGGATGACGTTCCTCGTCAGTGAAATGAAGCCTGGCGCTCCAGAGATTTGGCAAGTGAGGGCTGTCAAGCTTAAGTGCTCTCCAGCAAGAGGGGTACACGAAGAACACAACTGCTGTGTCCTAAGCTGTCAGCCTTTTTCTCCAGAGCAACCTCTGGTACCAACTCCTTCACAGCCTGGAGGATTCTCAAATCTCACCCCACGAACATCTTTTGAATGAAATCAACAAGGACTCTGTGATAGGGACACCACTTATAGGGAAAACACACACCCATTAGTTGGCAGAGAAGAGGACTCTGATTTGGGGGGCATTGCTTTGCTGCTGTGACTTTGGGTGAAGAGGTGCTGCCTAGGGGAATGGTTAGATAAGAGAAGGCGTAGCCCTCAGCTGCACAGTGGGTGGGGCAGGAAGATCAGAAGGGGCCTTCCCTAGATTCTCAGGCTGTAAAGGAGGTGGAGGAAGATTTGTACTTTCAGACTTGCAAGACTGATGTCAACCTTGACAGGTAGACCAAAAAAGAAACACAATAAAATAAGCTAATTCTACTTTATTGTAAGGCTACATTGACGGAATCTTGCAAGTCTGAAAGCACAAATCTCTTGCCATTTCCTCTACAGTTCAAGAACCCAGGGAGAGTCCCCACTATGCGGCTGAAGGACATGCTGCCCCTTATTTGACCGTTCCCTAGGCCGGACCTCTTTGCCTGTCTCCCAAAATCTTTCCCACAAGCTCTGCAGCTGCCATCTATTGATCATTTGAATCTCTGCAGTCCAAATCAGATTCGATTGGCCTTTTGCTGTTCTGCCTGTCTCTTGAGTCCTCTGGAGAATATCCGAGTTTTCAACCCTCCCCCCTTTTTTAAAATGTCCATTGCATTGCATAAAAAAACAAAATAAAATAATAAAATATAAAATGATAATAAAGTAAAATAAAATAGCCGGCTTTGATGAAAAGCCAACCAATAAACCCTCTTATTTTACAAGGAAGGACAGGAGTGGAGCCATCAGCAGAAGACCAACTAAGCTAAAAAAAAAATTGGGGGGGGGGCGTTGTTACTTGCAATTCATATGCAATCGGGGATCCAGTAAGGATCCTTTGGTGACCTCCTGTGCCTTCATTGCTGAACTCATCATGGACTGTCCTGAAAGTTTCTGGCAAAGAAGTGGAGAGGTTTATGATAAAAGCTTTTGCCTTGATGTTATTATCAGGAAGTGACAAGATAATAACCCTGGTTAAAAGTATGAGAAACAGCCCCGACTGAAAGTTAAACATGCATAAAGCAGCTGATCCCAGACTGAATGGCTGTTAATATTTTATAACAGAGCCAAGCCATAGCAGAGGTAATGAATTAATGCTTACATACTAGGAATCAGCTCAAACTCCTGGAAAAAGAAACAGTATTCTAGTGACAGCCGAAGCAAATAAGGATCCTTCCACTGCCTTTTTATAGGGGGCCCCTGTAAAGATTACCAAATACTTGTAAAATATTTACTACCATTTTGGCAAACAAAGCTAAAGCAAAGAGCTTCTAATTACACAGACCGAGATTCAGCTTGGGTTTTAGTCAATCTGAAAATGCACAGTGGTGGTAGACAAATCATCCATCCATCTTGCCAAGGAGGGCAGGATCCACGCACGACTTTATTCAAGCGGGTTCAAAAGGCAACAAAGCTTGTTCCCATCGGTTGTCTGCTGGACAGGGGAGAATGACGTCACCTGTGTCATTGTGCAATGATGTCAGGATGCAAGTGAGGTCTTCGTGGCCTGTTTCCCTAACTAGATGCCCTCTCGATATCGCAATATCTCTGACTCTGGACAATCTGGCCCATCCTTCTCGTGCTGGAAGAGGAGGCATGCTGTGAGTCCCATCAGCCTAGTTATTCTGGCTGGTGGGCTCCAGGAGGAGGGCCTTCTCAGCTGTGGCTCCTGCCCTCTGGAACATCTTGCCCCCTAATGTAAGCTTGACCCCAACCCTCTTACCCTTTCATAAGGGCCTAAAGACCAGGCTCTGCTCATTGGCCTGGGGGGAGCAGCACAGTGGGGGTGGATGATCAACTAACAACAGATTCCCCCCTCCCCCCTCCACGCTGCCCCCACCCTCCCCATGTGTCCTTAGGTTGTAATATTTGGTTTTAATTTATATAAGTCGGATTGGAATGCAGGCTTCAAAGATTAAGGACGCGGACCATGGGAACCAAGGACGGTTACCAGATGTCTGGCCAAACCCAGAGATACTTTCTCATAACAATATTGCTGCATTTAATTGGGCATCGTGACCTGATCCAGAGGGAGGAGAGAGAGAGAATTCTAGGCTTTCACTATGTGGGGCTTGGGTGGGGTTTTGCCAGAGCTGGCTTTGCTCTCGTAAGTGCCAAAATGTTGTACTCAGTAAAGTTTTACATTAGGAGTATCGGATTGTCTTGGAGGTGTTTGCTTGGTTGGGTTCGTCCGTCGGAACCATGACGGGGGGGGGGAATGCATTTTATAAACACACAAACAAATAAATAAATCTAATTTTAATGCTGATTCTATCCAGCCACTAGGAAGCTGAGTGGTGTTATACAGTAGAAGGGAATATTTGTAGCTCATGATGATGTTAGGCCTGGATAAATCTCTGCAGGCAGAGAGGAAACGGGCAGCTCTTTTTAAAGAAGAAGTAACAGTGGCAAAAATAGCTTGTCCTGTTTAGCCCCAGGATGCCTTGGAATTAACAATCTGGCATTTCAGCCTCACAACAGACAGTAAGAATTTCATAGCCAGTGAACCCAGTTCTATTATTGCTATTATTTTAAAATCCGATTGATATGCTTACATCCTGAATAAGGCTGTTCAAAGGCCGTTCGCTTCTAGCTGATTGAAAAAAAACCCATTTCCCATCTACTAAGGACGGGTGGGTGAAATGCCCTCTTGGCCCTGGATCAAGGCTCAGTTGTGTTCAACTTGTAACTCACATCCTGATAAGCAAAGCCACTCTCAACTAGGAAGTTGCCTCTTTTCTTTCTGAAGTGAGCCATCTCTTGTGTCCCTACGTGGAGGTTGAGCCTTTGCTAAATAAATGTTTCTTTCTCATCAGGTTGCAAAGCAATTAACTTGCAGAGGAAGAATTTGCATAGACTGAAGAGTGAGTCAATTGTTTTGTTAATTCCTTTGCTGGGAAGGAACTTAGAGGCAGAGGTCAGCCTGCGGCCCGCTCTGTTGAATAGGAAGCAGAAAAAATAAGCTAGGAGGGGACTCGAATCAGTTGGAAAAAAGGGTCTTTGTGGGGGGGGGATTCAAATAGAATCCATTTATGCAAATAAACTCATTTTCATTCGGATCACAGAAACCCCATTTCACCCACCCAGGGCAAATTTGCTTTATTCTGACCGTCATAAATCACCCTGGACTATGTCCTTCAATGTATGGTTTCATGATTGGTCTGTCAGTTTATTTCCTAGTTTGTTCTTGGGTGGGAGACAGCCAGAAAACCCCAAATTGTAGGAGAGACCTCAGAAAGGATAGAAAATATTTGTAGCTTGGGTGGTAGATGTTGGTGGTGGTTTGTTCTTCAGACTTTGCTGTTTAGCTTCCGAACATTTTGTCACCAGATTAGGTGACGTCTTCAGCAGGACTTCGGTTGAAGACTCTTGTTTCAGTTCTTCTCCGCTTTTATTGGTCTTTTTTTTTTTAAAAAAAAATATTTTATTAAGTTTTTTTTAACATAATCGCCTTAATATTTGGCAAACAGCATGTTGTCTGGGTTTGTATTTACAAACAATCAATGACAATTAGTTTCTATAATTCCGTAATCCACATAGTAGCTTTCCTTGATTTTCTCTTCTTCCAATAATATCCTTCCTTCCTTCCTCCCCCTCCCTCCTTTCCTCCCTCCCTTCCTTCGGTCCTCCTTCCTTCTCCTTCCTTCCTTCCTTCCTTCCTTCCTTCCTTCCGTCCTCCCTCCTCCCTCCTTTCTTCCTTCTTCGGTCTCTTCCTTCCTTCTTCTTCCTTCCTTCCTCCCTCCTCCCTTCCTTCCTCCCCCTTCCTTTTCCTTTCCTTCGGTCTTTCCTCCTTCCCTTCTTCCTTCCTTCCTTCCTTCCTTCCTTCCTCCCTTCCTTCCTCCTCCCTCCCTCCCTCCCTTTCTCCCTTCGGTCTTTCCCTTCCTTCCTTCCTTCTTCCTTCCTTCCTTCTTCCTTCCTTCCTTCTTCCTTCCTTTCCCCCTTCCTTCATTCCTTTCCTTCCTCCTTCCTTCCTTCCTTCCTTCCTTCTTCTCTTTCCTTTCCCTCCTTCCTTCCTTCCTTCCTTCCTTCCTTCCTTCCTTCCTTCCTTCCTTCCTTCCTTCCTTCCTTCCTTCCTTCCTTCCTTCTCATTTCTCTTTCTTTTCCTTTTGTTTAGATCCCTGCTGAAAATAACTTAAGTGATCATCTGGGGATAAGCAGCACACATGTTGCTTTTACATTTTCAAGGTTACTGCTCATTAGAGGGACCAACTAGGCTGATTAACACAACACACAACAAAGAACAAAACCCCAAAGACAAGTAAACATTATGTTTGAAAAGGTCTGAGAAGTAGATTAGAGGGATTTTAGCAACCTGTCCATTGAGGTTACTAAAAAAGAAAGAGGTGGAAATAATGTCAGGCTTTATTAGATAACCTCCCGTCCAGATGCCTTGGACAGCAGCTCCCATAATTCCCAGCCAGGTTTAGGATCTCCCATTGAGATCCTCCTACAAAGATCTAGGGAACGAGTAAGAATTTAATGGTTTTTTTTATGGGTATTTATCATAATATAAGCATTTTATAAAAAGTAGGCATAACTGCCCAGAATCACTGGGAATAGGACAGCATATAAACTTAATTTAATAATGACCTGAAAATAGAAGTAGAACGACTATGGGAAAAGAAAGCAAAGACAGTACCAATGGGAATGGTACAATCCCAAAACAATGCCCATCGGCATTGACAAAATCACCACCAGTCAATTGCAAAAGGCAGCTTTACTTGAAACAGCTGTCATCCTGCAATGATAACTCTAACAGCATCAAACTGATGAATTGGTCTCACTGTCAGGAAACTTCTCTGTATTTCTAGGTTAGATCTCTCCTTGATTAGAAAACCCAACTTTAGAGAGAAAAGCTTCCCAAGACCTAGCCTGCTTCTTTGTGAATTCAGAATACGGTCCCTGTAAAATCCACCGATTTACAGCGTGACCCTGGCCGATTTCAAAGTATTACAATATCCAAAATAATCTTCATCAAACAGCCTCTGCCATCTACCATTTTCTGGGCCCCAATTCCAATCACTTGCCAGAGCCCGACTGGATTCAGTAAAATAATAGATGGCGGGCAACTTTATTAGTGAAGCGTTATAAATCTCACCAAATTCATCATGGTGGATTTACTACAGCTGGGGAAAAAAAAAAATCCTATGGAGAATAGCAAGCATTTCTTGTAGCTGGCAGCTAGATGGAATAAATCTGCCCAGGAGCCGAGATTGTTTAAGCAAAGATCGTTGGCTTTTGAATATTTGGGGAAGAAAAAAGGAAGAGAAAATTGTGTCTAGTCAAGGTCAAAGCTGTAATTCTCTTCTGTTAAAAAAGGGAGGAGAGCAATTTTGCTTTGGGAAGTCTAGCCTAAGAAAGCTAAACAGTTTGGAACACAAAAAGTTAATGCTACAGGTAGCCCTCAACTTATGACCTTAGCAAATGTTTCAAGTTATGATGCACACACACAAAAAGGTACTTGGGACCTGTATTTCAAGTTTCCATGGCTGCCACTCTCCTCCTGGCAATCACGTGAACGTGACTCGCAACATTTCTTTTGCCGGAAATTGGTGTCGGCTTCTGGTTTCCAGCAAAAAACAAGCCTTGCAGACAAGCACTTGAGAAGGGTGGCTTTCACTTAAGGACTGTGGATGAATTCACTGAATGACTGGTGCGAACAAGGGTGTAAAATCAGATCGGTCATGTGACAACCTGCTTCTCATGACTTGACTTATGACCGTAATTCAATAGTAGTCATAAGTCAAGGACTGCCTGCTCTCCTCTAATAGTCTGTTTATCTTAACTAAAGAGCTCTATCTGATAGAGAGTTAGATTTACATTCCCACAGGCACACATTTCTTAGTGAGCTTGTAAATGAATAAAAATAGTGGAAAGGGGGAAGGCAGAAGATAAACTGCTTCTCGGATGATGAGCAAAACAGAGAGAAAGACCAGAGATGGGATCTAGACTTACTTAAGAAAGGACTTCTGAACTCAACAGGACTTAAATAAGACACAACTAACCTAAGCCACACTGTTTGCCAGGGGTCTACTAATAGGATAACGTGATCTGGAGCCAACCCAGTGTTTCCTTCACTTCTCCATGCAAGGATTGGTCTGCCATTTGAGAAAACAGACATCTACAACATGGAATTATGGTCAGGTGTGCAAACAGCCTTGGATCAAGCTTTTGACAGCTTTCTGTTGGGAATATCCATTTCTCTCTATGTTCAGGGTCAAAAGGATTGACCACCAAACGTGATTAACATTTGAACGACTCAAGAGACATCACATCTAGGTCCTGAGATCATGGATATGTGAACCACACCAGCTCTCAGCTGAGTCTTCTTGTGGGTTCTAATTTGATATTTCTAGATTGTTTTTTTTCCCCCTTCAAACTTTATTCTTTACTCTTTTCCAACTTCCTGGAATGTTGTTTTCTCTGGCAAAAAAGGATGCTTCTGTTTTTCTTCCCTATCTGCAGAGCATGACCTCTTTCCTTTGGTGGCAGTTGTGAGGTCATCTTACTGCAGCAAAGTAGTGGAATCTTGTAATTTTACTTATTTCTTTTGGTTACAAAGGCTGCTGTGCTATTCGGGAGCCTCTTTTCTTGCTAGAAGGAATTCCTTTGGGAAATGGCTGAGACGCACGAAGCCACAGAGGCTGCAAAACAGGGAAGACTTGAGAATCCCTGGTTCCCTTTGGGTATTCATCACCAAGATAACAGCAAAAACCCCGCATTCAGTCTGAGAGCTTCACTTAAAATTCCTTCTGGCACAGAATAAAGAACTATTTTCTATTAAACCATAGAAAAGTTTAAACAACCAGAAGTGTGACTGAAATAAGTCTGATTTTCTACACCACTTTAAAAGAAACCTCCCCCCTCCCCCCACGGGATGGTATCGGTTTCCCACATGAGTTTGAAAGTTCCAATTGGATCGGATTGTTTGGCTTGTGGAGACCAATTCAGAAGTTTGAAAAGGCTCAAAGGGATTCAGACAATCCAATGTTCTCACTGGATCTGAAACCCGATATTTGAGGAAGGATTGAGAAACAGAATGGTGCTTTCCAGAGCACTAGTAGAAGGAAGGAAGGAAGGAAGGAAGGAAGGAAGGAAGGGAGGGAGGGAGGGAGGGAGGGAGGGAGGAAGGGAAAGACCGAAGGAAGAGAAAGGAAGGGAGGGAGGGAGGGAGGGAAGAAGGGAGAGAAGAAAGGAAGGGAGGGAGGAAGGAAGGAAGGAAGGGAAGACGAAGGAAGAGAAAGGAAGGGAGGGAGGGAGGGAGGGAGGAAGGGAGGGGAGGGAGGGAGGGAGGAAGGAAGGGAGAGAGAAAGAAAGGAAGGAGGGAGGGAGGAAGGAAGGGAGAGAGAGAGGGAGGAAGAAAGCGAGACAGGGAGGGAGGGAGGAAGGAAGGAAGGGAGGGAGGGAGGGAGGGTCTTGATGTTTCAACTCCATTGCAGCTAAATGGCAAATAAATTAGCTCAGCTCTCCCTCCCTCTCACTCTTGTGGGATTAG
The DNA here is from genome assembly GCA_023970755.1 of Azemiops feae. Classification (NCBI taxonomy): domain Eukaryota; kingdom Metazoa; phylum Chordata; class Lepidosauria; order Squamata; family Viperidae; genus Azemiops; species Azemiops feae. Next base: position 2,487,391 of record JALGBA010004240.1, on the reverse strand, counting down.
ACAAACCAGAAGCTGTCTTGATACACACTCCCAGGATGGAGCTGCCTACCGAAAAAGAAAGTATATCTTTGTGCACCAGGTAGCCAAAGCGTGCAATTTCTCACCGCTGCTTCAAATTTAGATAACTTTGGAAGGCGATTTGTTAATTCAGGGAAGACACGGCTGTCAGCCGTTACTAATTATGATCGTCATAAATTACTTCCCCCAACACAGGCGGAATTCTTCTGAATTAATGCAAGCAGGAGACGGGGTTTCCTTGCTGAGTCTGCCTTGAAGGCTTTCCAGGCCCTTGACCTTGGATTCGGTAGGGAAGAGCTGGATGAACCAGACAGGTAAGAGACGGACACCTTTCCTACAGACTGCGGATCCGCAATTAAACTCAAAAGCAGCAATTTCCCATGCAATGCATCATTTCCCTCCCTCTGTCCTCTGAAAAATGCACTCTTAAAGGCAATGACTTTCGGAGGAATTCAAAAGAGGGATTGAGCAAGGCTGCTATAATACAGAGCAGTGGATTTCACGCTTGCTATTTGCCTAGACTCCCACTGTTTACTCATTTTAAACCAAGCAAATATTACGCTAAACGTCTCCGGCGCATTGTCTGACATTGTCTCAAGAACATCTGGTGCTAATAAAAAAGCATATATTCTTGACATTTTCTCCCATTTCTTTTTTCTTTTTTGGCAGTAGAAACTACATATTCCAGTTGCCCGAGATGGTATTTTGTTCTTGCAATGACTTACAATTCTTTTGGGTTGTTTTTAAAAATCTATTCTTTTTCTTTTGGTTACAAAAGCATCCTGGGAAAGGTAAAAGGCTTAAAAAGGAACATCGTAAAACACAGGATTTGAAACGTGATGGGGAGATTATGCAGAGAATAGCAAAAACTAGCTCTTGTGTCCGTGGTTTCCGGCATGCACACACCTCTCACCCAAATGCACAAGCTACAAATGTCAGGGTGAAGGGAGTTGCAGCTGGAGAGATCTGTGTTGGCTTTCCGGGTGTTCCCACCAAGCTGTTTGTTAGGAGGGAAGCGATTTGCCAGCTCCGAAAGGACCCTCCCTAGCTTCTCAGGCTGTAAAAGGAACAGTGGGAGATTTGTACTTTCAGACTTGCAAGATTGCTATTAGCTTTCCCAGGTAGACCAGACAGGAAATGACCAGATGAGTTCATTTTACTTTATTATAGGGCTACGTTAACAGAATCTTGCAAGTCTAAAAGTACAAATCTCCCACTGTCTCTTTTACAGCTTAAGAAGCTAGGTGGGGTTCCTTCTGAGTCTCTTTCTCTACCCATTATGCAGCTGTGGGCTATGCCCTCTTTTATCTGATTATTCCCTAGGAAGCATTTTTTTTGCCCTATCTTTCATACTATTTCTTGGGGGTGACTTTGTTGACCAGCTCTCCAGTAAGCTCTTCTGGGTTTGAGTTTGTGTGTTTTCCCAAATTTGAAAAGTGCCAGTTTCATGGTGGGTGAGTTTGTGTAAGGCATCTGCACCAGTGCCACAATAGTCAAGCCCTCACCCTTTGACCTTGCAGGCTCCAGTGCTCATCAAGGACACCAGTCAACAAGGACTGCTGGGTATAATGTTAATTATATCAAAATTATACTGGAAGAGCAGCTAATAGGATATTGACTCATCCATTTCCCATGTAACCTATCCAGGAAAGAGAAAGAAGAAACAGCATGAAGGAAGGATAAAAACGCTTTAATACTGCGATGAGAACAGCACCAAAACTCAAACTATCACAGCGCTGTGGACTCTGTCCCAGATTTAGAGGACAGATACTCACAAATGCAAGAGACTAAACTGTCAACTAGCAATCTGGATTCTGGCTTAGCAAAATGAACCCAGCTGGCTTCAAATGACTGGAGCAACTGACACATCTTAGCAACATACATACAATTCTGGCACCATCTGATGGATCATCTTGCTAGGACCGTCTGACCCCTTTTGCATGTTTATTGCTCGCATCCTTGGCATAGTTTCCAGACCAAAATGTAAAATCACCCAGGGGGTTGAATCCAAGCAGGGTAGACAGCTCCAGAATCAAAGAGGGGAGCCCAAGAGGTGACAAGGATTTGCTAACAAGTTTTGAAACCCTGATGGGTTACCATGGTAAATTGGTTTTTCTGGCATAGTTTTGCGGCAAAGCAGGCTGTGTCCCTTTCAAAACAGGAATGTGCCCACTTGGCATCCATGCCTGCCCTTTCCTCCTTGCACAATTAATCATCTCCTGTGTTAATTATGATTAATAGTTGGAAAACTCTCCCTTCTTAATGGCAGAGTCTGTGACTTTTCTAAACTCTAACCTCCCACCCAGCAACCTTTGCTCTTGTTCAGAGGTGGAAGAACTAAAATGCCATTTCATGGCCTGGATCCAATTAACTATGTTCTTAGAGCAAAGCCATTCCATTCAACTGGATTTAAGCTGTGGGGCACTAAGTATCTGTACCTCCCAATCTTTCATTGTAACACAATATATTATGCCATTTCCTGCTGGCAAATAGTGGTCACTGCATTTTTTTTCCCCCTTGCACTTTTTCTTCTTAGAATGCTTACTCTGTAAAGCACAAGAATCCAATAAATCATTATGAAGTAACCACATAAAGTTCTCTTTTGTTTACCCTTACACGGGACACAATTAAGCATTCGCCCTCATGCATCTCTCTCCCACTGCCAGTTCTGGCTTTAGTCATTCTAAATACTGCCTCAGTGTCTTCCAAGTCCTCCATCATATTGTCAAGACCTACCACTGGTGCGGGCACCATAGGCTAGCTAAGATAATCAACAAATGTCACCTCCCAGGGACCAGTCTCACCAAGCAGCTGGAGCTCTTCCAGTGCCATAGAATGGTGCCAAGGTTATAAAATAGTGTCTTTGACACCAGGATCCTTCACAAAGGCCTGGGCATCAGAGAGAAGGGCAGACTCCATAGAGAGATCAAGATGAATTGGCTTTGCCTTTCAGCACAAGGAATAAGTTGGGAACTGTTGCTTTTTTATGCACCAGGGCTCCAAAATTATGCTTGAGGCTAATAGTTATTGTTATTAGCAGATGGCATTGTTACAGTAGCCAGGAGATCACAATGCTAGTGCAGTGTAGTAGTTTGGCTTGCCAAGGTATCAGCCGTGTTATAGGACACGCGCGCTTCCCAAGGTGCGCCACAGGAGGGCCAGCTGGATTCGCATGAGTGGCTGTTCCTGTAGTGTCACCCAAGGCCACCTCCCTTCCCGGAGCTGCCTTGCAAACAGGCACTGCAACTGGGAAGGTTCATTGCTGTGAGGAATCTGACTGCCTGTACAGAGCACCGCTTGTCTCCCCACCAAAGTGGTACCTATCTATCTACTTGCATAGAGCATGCTTCCAACTGTTAGGTGGGCAAAAGCTGAGTGACAGGAGCTCACCTTGCCACATAGTGCTTGGGCTCAAACCACTGGAATTGAGACATCTCCAGCGTCATTAAGCCACTGAGCCGCCGTACCTCAGGCTAATGGTTGATGTGAGTAGTCAACTGGTAGGGTCTTACATCTTCATGACTCTTAACGGAGTACAAATGGAGAGATCCCTTCCCTAAAAACCAAGGAGCTAATGCCATTCCAAATTAAGCACCAGCAGTTCAAAGGTGATGCCTGTTTCTGTCCTGGACAAATTTAACACAATTTCCCTTCTTGTAATAACATTTCCCCAGAACATGCTTCATTAGGCACGGATGTCTTTGACCTTTTCAGTGTTCTGCAACTGGATTGGCCAGCCAAGCCAGCTTCAAGACCACTCAGCGGCTAATTAACCTGTGGGGACTGAGGGAAAGTGGACAGCCAATCAAAATATAGAATATTGAAAAGGTCAGCCTGGGCGATACGGCAGTTTAAATTCATTCCGTTGGGGCATTATATTTCCAGTGGCGGCTATTATTTTCTTGACCAGATGAGGAAAAATAAAACTCAGCATAAAGTTTCTATCTGAAATGATTTGCATACTGTAGGAAGGATAATTTCTGATAGCTCTGCTGGAGAAAATGTCAGCGGTGTAGAACAGGGGTACTACACGCTTACTACATGCCACAGGGTGCTAAAATGCTCCACCCTTGGATGGGGAAAAAAAAGTGCTGTTGCTCTCTTGTTGTTCCAAAGAGAGCTGCATTCTGTCCTCTCCTCTCGTCATGCACTAACTGCTCTCCAGAATCTGCAATCTCCTGGGCTTCTCACCTTTCAGATGGAAGACCACAAGTGTGGGATGGCACAGAGCCAGATTTCAAATTAGGATGTAAAAGCAGACCGAATCTGCAGAAGACTGAAGAAGTGATTGACTGGAAAGAAAATCACAAAGAGAAGGGCAGATAAACTCCACCCAAGGAATCTGAAATCGGGAGGAGAATGGGATAACAAAACAAAAATCTCTTTGCAAAGGGAACTGGATTCACACCGGGATGCATAAGTTGAAAGGACCTGTTTATATGGGGGAATGAAAAGCCAACGTCACAAAAAGGCATTGGCAGGAGTTATGAACCCATGGCCAGCTTCTCATGAGGTTCAACTTGCTTTGATGACCCACATCCTCCCCAGAAGCACATTTTTAATTAAATAGTCCCATTTCTGGAAAGAAGTAATAGTTTTATAGACTGGAAATGGAGAGCAAGAAAGTTTTTGGTAGCAAGAGATAACTGTCTATGGAGATTCTCAGTCATCCAGGTCATGGTTGTCCCAAAGGTGCTTTTTCAAAAGGCAGCTGGATTTCAAAGCGTTTTTATTTTGAAGCTGTTTTGCTTCTCATCCAAGAAGCCTCTTCAGTTCTGACTGAATTCAGTTGCCTTTTGAAAAACCACTTTTGGGACAAGAGATGGTAACATTTCTTGAAACTCAACTGTTTCATTTCAAGGTGTCTGTTCTTGGACCACACCATGAGATTGGATGACCTGCATTGTTTTCTATTGCTATTATGTATTGAAATTGTGTGTCTTTAGATTACAAAAAGAAAACCCTTAAAATAGTGATCCATACAAAGAAGAGCTGCTGATGTACTGGATTGAGTTAGCTCCACATTGTTCATCCATCATACTATCTCAAGAAGATAGGGTTGTGAGACACAATCTCCAACTTGTTCTACTGCTCAGTTTGGTATATCTCTACCTCAATAATTTGCCTTCTACTGTAAGACATTGATCCAACTCTGGATTACTTTGGTTGTTCCCATCTATGCCTTTTCCAAAACTTTGAATGTTAGGGTCTCAAATCCCAACCACGGGGCAGGAATCAAGTCAAAACATCCCAGACAGATGGCTGTCCAACCTCTACATGAGTAGATCAAAGAAAGGGGAGCCCCCTGTGTCTCAGGGTCTTTGAATCCACTGTCAAATTTCTTAACTGGTAAGAAACTTTTTTCTAACATTCCACTGACATCTCTGCCTTCCTGGCCTAAAATAACTACATTATTTATTTAATATCCTGCACCCTCAAATGAGAGCGAACAGGTCTTCGTGTTTTGTTTTGTTTTTAACTACATGACCTCGGTTGAGATGTTTCAAAACTGCTATCAAATCTCCTCTTAGTCATCTTTTCTCCAAATATATGCAGCTCTTTCCATCTCTCCTCATAGGATATGGTTTCTGGTCCCCTTATCATTCTTGGTGCCTTTCTCTGAAGTGTTCCAATTATTCTAAAGCCTTCAAGTGTGGTGCAAAGAATTGGGGAAGTACTTGAAGGGAAGACTGACCTGCACAGCAGGAAGTGGGACAGGTTTTTTCCCCATGACTTTGAAATTATATAATCTTTGAGATAACTATAACTATAACTATGCTTTTCTGGAGCCAATTATGTTTCCACCATTTCAGCTGGATATCCAAATGTCACGTTTGCTTTGTCGAATGCTTTTTTGAAGTTAAGATATATTATGTTTACAGCCTTCCCACAATCTATTAAGGATATTGATCTACCTCTGCCTTTACCTCTACCTACCTACCTACCTACCTACCTACCTACCTACCTACCTATCTATCTATCTATAACACATGCACTATGAAAGGAGACAGGTTTAATTTCATCTTTTTTCAAAATTAAATCTTTAAAATTTGACAGGTTTCCTAAAAATGAAGAAAGCAGTACTCTATAAAGGCAGGGATATTTTAGTGAATCAATCAGAGCTTATGTCTGTCAAATGATCATTGTTTTGAGGGCACCATAAATGGGTCATGTTCCAATTTTCACCCACGTCCCCAGTTCTTGAGTTTAAGAGTCCAGTCAACTTTTAATTTTGGTCCTACCTCTGTTGTGCCATGCCAGGGTGACAATAGTCTGCTATAATAGAAATAAACGGACATCAGGTTGTGGACATTTCCCTATAGTTGCATGTGTTTATCATTCCTAACTGAGAGGGAAATAAACTAATTTAAAAGGATGAGAATGTCATTGTTCAGCAGAGTCGGTTATAACAGTTTTCAATTAACTCGGTATTGATCCGAGTGAAATTAAATCTGGGGAGGGAAAATTGTAAAAGTGCCACTAACAAAGTACAAAGAAAGATGGGCACAAAAGAGGAAATTTGATTGGCAATTCCTTCATTTAAGTTTGCTTTTCTCCTAGATTTCGTTCTTCAGTTGCTTGGGCTGATTTAACAATGACAGTAATAGTAACAATAACAGTAAAGCACCATTCAGTCTTTTTTTAAAAATCATGTTGATTTAACCTCTGGCACAGAGCTCCACCCAAAACTGGATTGCCTGAGTGGTAATTGATACAGCTGGGAATTGACATTCTCACATCCTAAAGTTGCCAAGGTTGAGAAATTCTGCTTAAAGGAGACCTGGTGGTGCAGGATGGTGGAATCACAAGATACAAACTCTGGGAGGCACCACTGCTGGTGGCCAGAATGAGAAGACCTCCATGGTCCCTTCCAGCCCAATGATTCTATGATTGTATGAAAGCATGATTCCGAGACTTTGAACTGTGCCTAAGACCTTCTTAGCAAGGTCTTTGGAAGTGGGTTGTCCTTATCTTCTTCTTCCTAGGGCTGAGAGGGAGGGACTGGCTCAAGGTCAACCAGTTGGCTTCATGCCTAAGGCAAGACTAGAAATCGTCTCCTGGTGATTGACCCAAAGTCACCCAGCTGGCTTTCATGCCTAGGGCAGAACTAGGATTCACCATCCCCTAGTGATTGGCCCAAAGTCACCCAGCCAGCTTTCATACGTAGGGCAGGACTACAATTCATCACCTCCTGGTGATGGGCCCAAAGTCACCCAGCCAGCTTTCATGCCTAAGGTGAGTCTAGAACTCACCATCTCCTGATTTCTAGTTTGATGCCTTCACCATAATACCCAACTGGCTCAATTAACCCAACTTGTTCATAAGGCAACTACTGGCCAGTAAACATCATTTCTAAAGTTTCAATCATGAGCTATTTTGCTTTTCTTGCATGGCACTGCCCCCCTGCTGAACCTCCTCCTTTGAACAATATAAAAAGGACTCCCTTGAAGTTTGCAGAAGAGAGCCAAACACAACTCGTGTTAAAGGATCAGCTTTGCTGCCTTCTTCTTTGGCCCAACGCAATCTGTAGAATCAAAGCAAAACTGTACGGTGCACAGCTGTCCCCGCCAGTCAGAGAGACCTTTCACCCATGCGCGGGTCTGCACCAAAAAGCTAAATCCCCTTCCGTTTCTATAAACTTCTGATTTCAAGTCCAAAAAGGAAAGGGAAAAAAAAGAGAGAAACGGAGCCATCTGTCATTGAAATCATTCCGTTCTTTCGCTTAGAATCATGAACAGCCATAAAAAGGATCCAAGAAAAGTAGCTATATCAAACATTTGCTAGAGACATGTGCTTGGGCGCTGTTTGCCCGGCTTTGCAAAGTAGCAGAGAGAATATTTGCACCCAAATCCAGCATCTACTCGCTACATGAAAGAGATGGATTATTAGGTAGAAATGGTTTGACCTGGCTTTGTTTTTTTCCTTCAACTTGCCAGCTAACCTTCGCAGGGAGGGGAGTACGATGGCTCAGAGGTTAAAGATGCCAAGCTTGTTCAGTTGGAAAGCCGACAGCCCAGTTTGAGATCTGAGTGCCGGTTTCCCGTCCCTTGCTCCAGCTCTTGCTCACCCAGCAGTTGGAAAGCATGCAAACGCAAGTAGATAAATAGGCACCACTTCGGTGGGAAGGTAACAATATTCTGGGCACCTTGCTGTATAGCCATGCTGGCCATATGACCGCAGAAATGCCTTTGGACTACGCTGTCTCCCTTGGCCAAGACAAAAATTAAAATAATTTCTTATTGATTTGAAAGAATTAAATTGAATTGTTAAATTGTCCCGAGGAGAGTTGTCCCCTTTCTGTGAAGAAAAGGCCTGCCACGAGCGTTGAGGCAACAGGGTGCAAAAGGAGCATCCTCCAACTTTTGCCACCCCTTTTTTTTCGGGGTGCAGATTTCAAAGTCCGCGGACGGGAGAGAGACGGTGGGAGAGCCGTTAAGCAGCGTTTGCCCTTCCGGTTAGAGGCCCACCTCCTGCCGCGGCTGTTTTGACAGTCCCAATTCAGTGGCTCGTACAATATCTCTGCCTTGTTAAAGGTAATTACAGTTCTCCCTGTATAATGAGATGGTTTTTAAAGGCCATTCAAAAGAAATTTTCCATAATGAGGCTAAGGGCTTTATGGTGTTATACATCACGGGAGCTGGTAATTGGTCGGATCCAAGAAGGAGCATCCTGATGGAGGGAAAACCCCGTGAATCAGCCAGTAACTCGCCAGCTTCCCAGGCTGAGCTTTGGACTCCCCTTCCTTGAGGGGAAGAGAAGGAAAACGGAGCCAAAATGGGGGGGGGGGAAAGGAGAGAAGCCATGCAAAGTTATGAGTTTCTCAAGGTCCTCAAACAATTCTCAGCAGTGTAAGTCTTTATTCAAGATACGCCACCTCTATCCTATCCTGCATAAACACATCCCCCCAAAGATACAAACTGATGCATCAGCATTTTATTTTAACATTTCAATAGGCACCAAAGGGTGTCCCTTGCAGGGAGTCCTCAATTTACGACCATTGGTTTAGTGACGGTTTGAAATCACAACTGTGCTGGAAAAAAAGCAACTTACCGCCCAGTCCTTGCAATTACCTCCAGGTTTGCTAGTTGGAGATGTGGCAAAGGGCCAGATTTTATTTCTAGAGGCAGCATGACACCCACAACTTGGCAGTGACTAAGTTGGACAGATTGGAGGAGGAGGAGGAAGGAAGAGGAAGAGAAGGAGGAGGAGAAGAAGTAGAGAAGGAGAAGAGGAGGAGGAGGAGGAGGACTGTGGGGTCCTTGGTGCTCTCTGACCTGAGTTGTTTTCTTGCAGACATTTCATGACCCAACTAGGAAACATCATCAGTGCCAGAGGGAGTGGGGTTTGCAGGGAGGAGGAGGAGGAGGAGGAGATGATCACAAAAGAGAGAAGTGAAAAGCCTCAAAGTTTCTGCAAAATGTTGTAACTGAATTGTTTGATCTTTCACCTGGAGATGACAAGAAGCAACACGGCTGGCAAATCTTCGGGGATCTACTTGGCTTTCTGAAACCTGCTCTTCCTGCAATGGGAAAAGGATTCCTGACTGATCTTGTGAAACGGAACGAGGAGATCTTTTCCCAACTAGATCTTTTGTTTTTTTAGAACGGGGCGTGCCCTTTGGCTCCGCTAATTCAATCACCTGCCAAACAGTCACAAAATTAACTTTTCGTTCTCCATGGTTTAAATTGGGAGCCTTCTAAATGTTTGCAATTAAAATTTCAATGAACACACACAAAAAAAGAGATGCAGCTGGGAGTAATTGTGCAACCTCCCCGTCTCTTTATATACTGTAGATTATACACACACATTTACCCACTACTGATTGGCAGAAAGAGATGGGGGGGAAAAAGAAAAGAAAAGGATATTTCCTTTCAATGTCACCCATGTTTCTGCTCCAGGCTCACCGTTGCCAGATCTCATTAGTCGTGAAAGAGAATTCTGTAAAGGTTCCAGCCAGTTTCAAGCAGATGATGGATTCGTGTGTGAGCTGCCTCCCTATTGGAACTTCTCTGCCGAGGCACTCAACATGGTTCACAGCTTTAAGCAGTGGCTTGCAATTTTAACAATGCTAATATAAAATGCTAATAATAGAGCATGATGATCAATATTCATGGAGATTGGCAGTGGATCAGAGGCTTTAACAACCCATAATGTGACATTGAAAAAGGAGTGATGCTTTTGCAGTGCATTTTATAATGTTGCGTATCCCATAAAGACATAATTCGCCATGTGTCTGGGGAAAGAGAAATGTCAGTTTCTGGGTTCAGTGTAGAAGGACAGTATACCTTAACCTCTTGCCCTCAAATGCGTTGGACTTAAATTCCCAGAACTGGGCTCAACATGCATGAAGAACATCGAACTGAGAGGGTTCAAGATAAATCCAGGAGAAGATATAGTTTATAAATAATTGGCACTCTCCTGGATCACATGTTGAATTCAAAAACTTTGATCTTTCCACAATGAACTTCAGATGAGAGGTTTCCGTTGGTTAGGGGGTCTTGGAAAGGAGACTGTATATCTTAAAGACAATCAAACTTTCTGAATGCTGTAGACAATTCTGAGGAATCCAAGAAGGAAATAGTAAAATACATATCGATATCGAGGCAACATTGCTCTAAAATCATGTCGAAGGAGTATACTAAACTTTCGTATTGTGTGAAGCTGCAACAATCAATGACCGAACAGACTGAAAAGATAAGAAAAGAAGGATCTTCTGATCATTTATGGTGGACCTGTCCAGCTCCAGAGAGCTACTGAATTTCATAATGTGGCATATTTCCCTGCACCTGTGGGAAAAACACTAGGGAGGAGGAGGAGGAGGAGGAGGAGGAGGAGGAGGAGGAGGAGGAGGAGGAGGAGGAGGAGGAAGAAGAGAGAGAAGAAGAAGAAGGAAGGAAGAAGGAAGAAGAAGAAGGAAGAAAGAAGAAGAAGAAGAAGAAAGAAGAAGAAGAAGAAAGAAGAAGAAAGAGAGAAGAAGAAGAAGAAGAAGAAGAAGAAGAAGAATAAGAAGAAGAAGAAGAAGAAGAAGAGGAAGGAAAGGTGGAAGGAGGAGGAGGAGGAGGAGGAGGAGGAGGGAGAGAAGAAGAAGAAGAAGAAGAAGAAGAAGAAGAAGAAGAAGAAGAAGAAGAAGAAGGAAGAATAATAAGAATAAGAAGAAGAAAGGAAGGAAAGGTGGAAGGAGGAGGAGGAGGAGGAGAAGAAGAAGAAGAAGAAGAAGAAGAAGAAGAAGAAGAAGAAGAAGAAGAAGAAGAAGAAGAAGAAGAAGAAGAAGAAAGGAAGGAAAGGTGGAAGGAGGAGGAGGAGGAGGAGGAGGAGGAGAAGAAGAAGAAGAAGAAGAAGAAGAAGAAGAAGAAGAAGAAGAAGAAGAAGAAGTAGAAGTAGAAGTAGAAGTAGAAGTAGAAGTAGAAGAAGAAACGAAAGGAGAAGGAGAAGGAATAATCCATCCCTTCTCTTTGCTTCATGAGTGCTTGGTGCCTTGGCAGAAGGTCTGCAGCTAAAGAGCTTGAACTATAAAGGTGGCTAAATGAGGTCTGGGCTGAAAGGAAGGCGGATGCCTGCCAAATACTTAGGTCAAGTCCACGATAGCCATCACCCCCTCAGCCCATGGAAGTATCCTTTATGAGCTGATAGAAACATTGTGTGAAGGGTCAGGAGCCCCCTTTTTCTGAAACACCTCACCTCGCTCTATGCTGGGAGTAGCTGAATGGAGTGGGCTGTTGAGCAGTTGTTGTTGTTTTTAAATAGCTCAACTCGGGTGCATTAGAATAAGAAAGGGGGGAGAGTGCGGGGGTGCTGTGTTTCACTACCTGGCGTGTTCCAACACTTCAAAAAGCTCTAGTGCAGCCAAGGTTTGCTCGCTCTCCTTTGAATACGATGTGGACAATCTCAGTTCCAATCGCTTAAAAAGCCTACTTCTAGCAGGAAAGAGAGCTTGCTTTAAAAAAAAAAAAAAAGGTTAAGCACCTTAATTAAGAACTTTATTAGATGCTATTACAAAAATGGCTCAGGGCAAGCCATCTAGTTTTTAGATTTGTTTTTTTTCTTTTTTCTTTTTTTTTTTTAAAAAGTCTTCTTGAAGTTGCCTAAGAAAAGCAAAGTCTCATTCGAGCTGAACTCAGCTTGTGGGACATTCATAGGCCACGACGGCTGCTAAGTCAGCTGCACCCATTTCTCTGCCACGGTTGTTAAGTGAATCACAACGGCTTCCCCCATTGACTTTGCTTGTCAGAAGCTACCTGGGAAGGTCCCGAACAGCAATCACAGGTCTGTGGGGATGCTACAATGGTCCTAAGTGTGAGGACTGGTCAGGGGGTCACTTTTTCCAGTACCGTTGTAACTTCAAATGGTCGCTAAACGAATGATTGTAAGTCAAGGACTACCTCTATGGTATGTACGCATGCATGCCTGCATTCATTTGTTTGATGTTTACCTGACTTTTAATTGTTCCACTGATCTTCTCTCAAGGTGATTTATGACACTCCAATCTATGCTGCTGGGATCTTCTGGAAGTCTCCTATCTAGGTATTAACCAAGTTTAATCCTGCATAGCTTCTGATTCCAAACAAGGTTGGCCAGATGCTTCCAAATGAGACACACTGGAACCCATCACTAGCTGATCTGGGATCCTAAATCTTTAGAGGAACAGGGTCTATGGTTTGAAATGTTAAAGGAATGTCCTCTTCTACAAGACAGGACTCTACAAGATGGTCCATCTCTGTTTCGGTATTCACACAAGGGAGACTCTATGGGGCAACACGTTCTGATGTTTCCCACAGTCTTTTGAAATAGAGTTGTAGAGGTTGATGGGTCCTGAAGGCCAGTTGCATAGCATTTCAGGTTCTCCCTATAAGCATGGAAAGGCTACACTGAGGCATTTCTCAAGAGCAAAAGAGAACATCTCAATGGCTTCTCAAATCTAGGAGAAGAAGCACGGGGAGGAACAATGTCCCAGATAATTCCTGTTCACTCAAGAGCTCCTCCTATGGAACAGTGACATGCCAAGGCTTCCATTAAGAGTTTAATAGGACAATATAGGTTAATAATATTAATCATCAGGCGTGTTCTGCTCTTTTGTTAAGCACAATTCAGCCTGCCCACTCTCTCGATACCAGGTTCTAGGTGCAGATATAGTTGATAGAATCCCAAATGTTTATTTTCCCTGTGTACTTATTCCTTACAATATATAATTACTATTATTAACACATATACAAAGAATGTAATTAGATCTTATCAAGAGATCTAACTGCCTACGATGAGCGAATTCTCCCTCCCATAGAATTAAAAAAAAATACTTAGCAATCATGATAGCTTAGACCAAAACAGGAGGAAAGAAAATATAAGAAAAGAGGTGTTCCTCTGGCAAGATTTGCACAACTTAAGTGCTGGGAGTTGTACTTCAACAATACCTGGACAGCCATCAACTTTCCTTACAAGAATATGGGATTATTGCCTTGCTATGAAAACATTGCTTATTGTAAAAGAAGAGCAGGCAGAACTGAGAGGATGGAGTTAAGCTTGTCATCAGCTTAAAATTCTTATGTTGTCACAAATGATCCAAGTCCAACTTCTCCTGAATTCAGTTGACCCTTATCTAGTGCCAGTTTTAGCATTGAATCTTAGTTGACCAGATTCTTGTATACAGGCTTGAATTAAATTGTCTAAGGTCCTGATTCTTTGTGCCTGACATTAATCTACTCACAGTCGATCCCATGTTCCAGATTTGTCACTCTTCCAATGTCGCAAATCCAAGAATCTCACCCCTTTAAAACCCCTTCAAAGGCTACGTCCTGGTGGACAGCTGGCTGCCAAAATCCCATTTCTAGAAGGTAGTAGGAAGCCGAGCTACATCTATTTACTTGGCCAAACCAAAGAAGTCCCCTTATCGCCGCTTATTTTGTAACAGAAGCTACCCAAACAGATCAGAAGAATATATCAATGTATATTTTATTGCTCAGAGCTTCGGGCAGGCAGGGAAGAGGCTAAGATGCCAAAAGAAGCTAATGAGGGTGGTTTTGAAAGGAGAGGAGCTGCCAGGTAGACTGACACATCTGTGAGTTGGGTTGCACTCCTCCGCTCGATACATGCCTGCCCGCCCGCAACAGCCACCTCGCTGAACAAAAGGCAGCTCAAGGGATCGGGAAATGGGACACTGTCAGCCCAAGACAAGAGTTGCAAATGTCATGACGGGGGAAGGATGGGTTGTTTTCATTCCTGGGCTTTGCTCTTAGTGCTGGGACCAATTCTGGAACACAGATGAAAACTTTCAGTTATTACAGGTGTTAAACTCGACTTACTACCTATGCAATCTGTAGCTTGGGTGTAGGACGAGTGTGAAGGTTCGTTCTCTGAGCTTGTGGGTTGGTTTCTCAACGTTTTGTTACCAGGGTAGGCGACCTCCTCAGCGGAGTTTAGGGGGTGTCAGTGTTCTGTTTATAAGGGCTTCAGGTGTGGCTGTGTCAAGCGAGGGTCTTGTGATCTCCCCCTCAGAAGACCCATCACAAGACTCACTGATGACTCACACCTGGCCCAACACAAGACCCATCACAAGACCCTCACTTGACATAGCCACACCTGAAGCCCTTCTAAACAGAACACTGACACTCACATCCCCTACGCTCTGCTGAAGGTGTTACCTAGCCTAGTAATGAACCGTTCAGCAAACGACCCACAAGCTCAGAGAACGAACTACCACCCTCTTAGTAGTTATGGTTGGGAAAGTTGGACCTTAAAAAGCAAGACAGGAAGAAAATCGACTGGTTTGAACTGTGGTTCTGGAGAAGGCTGCTGCATAGTCCCTGGACAGTAGAGGTGACTAACAAGCAAGAACCAGAGGGCATAACGCCAGACATGTCACTGGAAGGGGAAAAACCCCCACAAAATTGTGTCTCACTTATTTTGGCCATGTGGTGTGGGGGAATTCGCTGGAGAAAGCAATTACGTTAGGAAGAGTTAGCGGTAAAAGGAAACCAGAATGCCAAAGAACATGGTGGATGGACACCATCGAAGTGGACACCAGCCAGAGCATAGAACAACTCAAGTAGTGCAAGATCAGAAGATGGGGAGAAACCTGGGACACTGCAACCATCATAAATACATGCGCCTTAAATTAGATCATGTGACTGTCAGGATGCTCTAACGGTTGTAAGTCTGAGGACTAGCCATAAGTCACTTTTTTCAGTGCCTTTATAATTTCAAACCGTCACTAAATGAAGGGCTGCAAACGGAGGACAAACTTGTACTGTTCCAAGTTACCACGGCAGTTGAGCGTCTTCCCAGGAGCAAATGAAAACTGAAGACCTCAACAAAATATAAAAGAAAAATGCTGGACTTCAACCTGGCAATTTGAGCTTAACTTTAAAACAAAGTTCGAATTTGCCTGGCTGTGGAGCAATCGTTCCCTGTTCTTCATGTCTTTACTTCTAGCAGCTCTCCCGTACTCTCTCCCTTCTCACATTAGGAAAAAAACGAAAGCTGGCTTTTATTTCCAAACAAAATGGCAAGGGAGGGAGACTTCCAATGATATATGGGTGCAAGTAGTTGCCATTTGTATGACTTAGATGGCAATGCGACGGGCATTCCAGGGGTGATATTTGGAATATAAATGTTTATACCCAGAGCCCCCAAAATGTTTGGGCTATCTAATCAGTAACAGGAGACACAGTGACCCAAATTGCATGGAAGATGGAATACTTGCGCAAAACCTTGCTGAGACAGAGATAGGGAGGAGCGGGTATGATAGATCTTCAGGTAGATATAAATGTATCGGGCAGAGAAAATATGCCAGCCCAAATAAATGAAAGGAAGATAATGAACTCACATCTCACCTCGCCAAGGATGAGAAATAGGCAAAGAGACCCTCTTTCTAGGGACTCAGTCCGATGCCCCCTCCGCATCCTCCATGGGGGGGCTATAAATCTTTCATGCCCCCCACACCCAACCCCAGACAATGAGGTCTGTCTTCATCCAGAGAGAAAGAATTAAATATTTCATGAGATGGCGGTCAATCCTGCTGATCCTTTTCAGCTGATTTTCCCAGGTCTGTTTTTGGCACTGGCTAGCTTCCTCTTGCAAATGATGGATTGGCTTAGGAGCAGCCAAATCTCTGAGCGAGTCCAAGTTAATGTGATTAATAAATAAATAAAAATAAAAGCACTCTTCACGGAAGAAAATGTCTGTAGCTCAGGGTTGAACTGTGGGCTCCGTGGTGCTCTCCGCATCATGCAGAATCCAGAATAACAGAGTTGGAAGGGACCTTGGAGGTCTTCTAGTCCAACCCCCTGCTCAAGCAGGAGACCCTGTATACCATTTCAGACAAATGGCTGTCCAGTCTTAAAAGTCTCCACAACTTCTGAAGTTGCATAATGAAACATCTGCAAGAAAAGCACCAAGCTCAGAGGACACCACAGAGAGAACCCCTGATAAGCAGGGATTAATACCAGACAAACAAGCAGAAAACAATACCCCAATCAAGGAACTACCCAGACAACAGCAGTCTAATGAAGGCAGCACCCAAAACATGCTCTCCAACACTGATAGGGCAAACCACTAGTACATAAACAGAGAGCAAACCTCACTCTCTTCTGATGATGTTACCTAGTTTAGCCACAAAATGTCTGCAAGAAAACAGCCAAGCTTGGAGAATGCCAAGAACCCCACAGGGCCCATTCTGTTTGTCCCACCTAGGAAGAACTGAGAATTTTGTTCAGTTCTTTTCAGGAAACAGAGAAGAAAATTCTGTTTCACAATTCACAATGTGCGATGCAGGCCCCAGTTTACAGGCTTTAAATTCAGTATCGCAACCAGAGTGAATGCCAGTATTGAATTAGAACGTGTTTCTGTAGGACAGTCAACAATGGACCACTATGGACAAACAGCTTGCCTTCAGAAATTGTGGGCGCTCCATCACTGGAGGTTTTTAAGAAGAGACTGGACAGTCTGAGATGGTATAGGTTCTCCTGCTTGAGTGGGTGGTGGGACTAGAAGACCTCTATTCTATTCTGTTCTGTTCTGTTCCGTTCCGTTCCATTCCATTCCATTCAGGTTGTGACCGTACTTTTTGTGACCGAGTTCTCCATGTTCTCATTAGCTTTCTTGAGAGTCTTTGCCCCAACCTATCAGCATTTGGTGTGACCCACATGGTCTTCTAATGCTTTAGAGACTTTGGGACAACCTATCCGATGATTTCTCAGCTTCTCCTGGATGGGTTTTCCCTTAACACCAAGGGAGGGCTTGAGTTTCCCTGCATTTTCAAGGAAGACAGAGAACTGCTAATCCATCTCACCCCAGCTTGTATTCTGAAGAACATTGAAACATGTTTCACATCAAAAAGGGAGCCAGGCTACCAGCTCTTGAACAAATGCCACCATCGGCTGTTGTCAGAGAAGTTTATGAGCCTGTCTTATCTCATTTTGAAAGTTTACGAGAGTCGAGATGACATCACCAACAATGCTTCCCCGCAAAATGATGTGTCTCTGTCCACGGTGATATTTCACAGCATCTCAAAGTGCCTAAAGGTCTTTTAAGATAACAGCAAAAGAGTTTTTCACATTTGCCTCAGTCCAACAGTTTTAGAACCTGCTGTGATCTCAAGAGGAAGGATTTATACTTGAGAGAAAGTGAGAGAAAAAAATCCATGTATTCACCACAAAATGGAAAATGATTAGAACACAAGTCTGGTCATTGACAGCTCTGAATCAAGTGACAGGCAAAGGCCTCTGCATAATTTTAGTTTTATTGATATTTACTTTACGTTCTTCCTTTTGTCTGGATGTTGAAGACACAACACATAAAATCTTACAAGGGCTGTTTAGTTCAAGTTTCTGCTCCGAGAAAGAATCCATGTTAAAAATCCATCCAGGGTCTGCTGGAGCCATCAAGCCATTAAGAGACCATCAGTTCTCCAGGCTACTTTCTCAAGATACTTTCTCTGTTAGAAAATAAATTTCCTAACCATGAGATGTTCTATCTTCATGACAGTTACCATGTATGTAGGTTGACCTGAGAGATCGTGACTGGTGTCAGTTATCCAGTGGGTTCCATTGTTGAGGGAGGACATTAATCTGGATCTCCAGATCCTCCTTCAACATCAGTGGCTCTTGGTCTATCACCTCAGGCTCTATGGTGGGTCTCCACACAGTGTGCAAGAGTCTTCCTTTTCCTCATTAGGTGCTGTCCCGATACTAACTATAAAACTAGAGATGGGTTTTCTTTATCAGATGCCCAAAGATCACACCAAGAGGAGTTAACAGTGGTGGGGTTGGGTGGAGGGACGATACTCCTGGAGAAAGCAATGGTGTAAGCCCAGATTTTCATTCTAGGGTAGAGGAGGTTGAGGTTCAGTCTGACAGCCACCCATTTCTACCTCTCAAAATGCCCATCAGAGCAAGGCATTCTGGGAGATCTAAAACAGCGGCCATCAGCCCGGCACGGTTGGGACAACTAATTTTCCTCTGGACAGACTTGAAATAGACCGATACGAATGCGACCAAGGAAATAAAGGAGGCTTTGTAGCCGTTTTCATAAAGTAAGAATGATGTTCAAAATCACAGCCAATTTGAAAAAATGAAACATCGCCATGCTGGCTTTCCCTGTTGCCTCCTTTCAATCCATGCTCAAGATGGATCCTGCTGAGTTTTGGGGCGGGATGCGTGTGTGGGGGCTTTGGAGGTATATTTCTAACTTTGTAGTGTGTTCCTGGGAATGTTGTGCTTCTCTGAGCCTGTTCACCCGTGTCTGGGAAGCAGACATGACTCATTAGTGAAAGGACACAAGAAGAAGAATGACTTTAGTTTTGGGGTTTTTTTTTTTTTTTTAAAGCCGGGGTGCTTGTAACAACTGAGATACTAAGAAAGCTTCGTTTTCACTGTCCTTGGACAGTCTTTCGTGCTCCCTTTTCGCTGTTAAAATTTATGTTGCACAGAATGGCAAGTGTTAATTACTATGACTGACAAAGCAGCCACAGAACTATTACTGGAGGCAAAGCAAAGGGGGAAAAAATGAATCCATTGATGGGAAGGTGAACAATTTGGTTAAAGACCAAGGGTTGAGTGTCCTCCTCCTCCTCCTCCTCCTCCTCCTCCCTCTCTCTCTCTCTCATTCTCCATGCCCCAAAACTCACATAGGGAGTCACTTCCTCCTCGCCTTCTCAAATCCCACAGCTCGCAAAACAACTTATTTGCATTTTTATGTGCAGTTGTAACTCAACTCTTCATCCTGTGTGCTTTCTGCACAGAGTAACTGGCCTTAATTTAATTGAAATTGGAAGATTATTTGAAGCAGCAACAATAAGAATTTGCCGGTAATCTGTTCCGTGAGAATATTTTGTATTTATATTTCCTTATGACGTAGATTTAATTGCTGATGGCTTCCGGTGGGAATAACTTGACAAATCTCCGAGAAATTTGACACGGCCTGATTGATCTTTCTCTCTCTTGTAAAATCAAATCATCAAAACAGAAATGCATTTGCGGATTATTATGGTCTGTCTGGAGGCAAGCTGAATTTTTGATACTGCTTGTGATACACTGTGACTACAGACGCTGCCTTTCCACCATGATTTTAATATTTCAAGGACAACACCCCACTTTCTTCAGCGACTAAACACCTTTGGGGATAATTCCTAGTTCCATCCTTGAGGAGAGGGAATTAATGTATTAGCAGAAGCTCCTGAGAATACCACGGACAAGCAAGGAAATAAATCAATGCCTCATTGAACAAATCAACCCAGGGTTCTCACTTGGGACACAAATGATCAGGATCAAATTATCCTACTTTGCACTCATTATGCAAAGACCCAGCTCTCTGGAAAGGGCTCTAATGCTGGGAAAGGTGGAGAGGAGAAGGAAAGAGAAGAAGAGGACAACCAGCAGTAAGACGGATGGGACTCAGTTACAAGGTTTATGGCTGCATTCCTGGAAGATCTGAAGGACCAGCTTGGGGACAGAGCATCCTGGAGAAAGCCTATCTATGTGGTCATCCCAAAGGTTGTTTTTCAAAGGCAACTGGACTGCCTTGTTTTTTTTTTCCTTGAAAACATTTCACTTCTCATCCAAGAAGCTGCTTCAGTTCTAGAAGAAGCTTCTTGGATGAGAAGTGAAACATTTTCAAGGAAAAAACCAAGAAAGTCCAGTTGCCTTTTGAACAGCACCTTTGGGACAAAGGCCTGCCTTCCTACCTATCTACCTAGCATATCCATCCATCCATCCATCCATCCATCCATCCATCCATCCATCCATCCATCCATCCACCTACCTACCTACCTACCTACCTACCTACCTACCTACCTACCTACCTACCATCTACCTACCTACCTATCATCTACCTACCTATTATCTATCTATCTGCCTGCCTGCCTGTCTTCCATCTCTACAAGTTAAACTACAAGTCCTGGTTTCAGAAAACTCTTCAGCAGAGATTACCAGTCGGCCTTGTCCCCCAAGTCCTACCTCTGCATCTTGTTGCCCAACATTATTTGTCCCTGGACACAAGAAGCATCAATTCCTAGAGAAAGATGCTGTGTGATCATCCAAGATAAACAATGTCAACATTCTGAAGACCAGGGGGTTGTAAGCTGCCATACCCAGAGTGTTGCTGCTTAAGGAATACTTGTATAAGTAGCAGTAAGAGCATTGTAGAAGGAGACTCACAAGTTTCTTTTCATCGTTAGTGTTGGATGTTTTTCTGAGTTTTTGTTGTTGTTGTTGTGTATTTTATTTTTGTTGATAAAAGAAATATGTCAAAAGAAGCAAGATATGGATCTTGGCATTCCTGTCTACGGGGTACCATGTTTCTACTTAGGCTTTAAGAAGCCCCATTGTTAAAGTCTAAGATGAATATAAGAATGATCAACTCAGAAGTTTTGCTTCTTCTGCCATTATGGTCATAATAAATCAATTCAAAAGAGATGAAAATACTGGTAATTGGAAATGGGGATGACACTTTGATATACTTCATGAGATTGGACATGAAAGCTCATGTTTTGAGTAGAATTGATTTTGGCACTAAATTAAAGCATAATTTGCCGCAACTGTTTTGCTCCTTACAGCATCTCCTTATGTAATAAAGATTATTAATTTGGATGAAATGAACACCACTGTATCTACAATGCAAACATAAGTTTATGACTACCCATTGAGAAGAATTATCGACTAGACTATATTTACACTGCATGACATGGAGGAAGATTTGAGTCGTAATTTTAGAATCCTGCAGAAAAAGCCGCATCGGGGAAAAGTGTTCTCGGAAACAAATGTGGCAGTTTAATGTCACCATTGATGATCTTTATCTACATACTAAAACATAATTTTTTTTAAAAAAAAAAAATCACATAAAACACACTTATTGTTCATGTTTAATTCCTGCCCTGCTTGGATAATGAATCTCATAGCTCAGATGATGGGTGTGAAACCCATGAGATCTAAAATCAAATATTTAAGAAAATATATTTCTGAAAATAAATATTTTAAGAAAAAAATGTTGACGGCACAATTAATTGACTTTAGTATTCAAGCTATAGGACAACTTTTTCCCTATCTGGGACACCACAAAAATTTTGGACACTCAAGTGCATTTAGTCCGCTTTGGGGAAGATGTGTAGCTACACAGGCAGTCCTTGACTTACAACAGATGATTTAGTGACTGTTTTAAGTTACAACAGCATTGAAAAATGTGACTTATGACCGTTTTTTCACACTTATGACCGTTGTGGCATCCCAATGGTCCCATGATCAAAATTCAGACGCTTCGCAACTGATTCATATTTATGACGGTCGCAGTGTCCCGGGGTCATGTGATCCCCTTTTGTGACCTTGTGACCTTTGAATATTCTCATTGAATTCTCTGGGGATTTTGCTGGAAGCCAGGTGTCCTTTCCTGTTAGAGCCCCCCCCCCAAATTGTCAGCTCTTTGTTTTATCCTTTTAAACAATGAAATTGATGCTCCTGTGATATTTCATTCTTTCTTTTAAATTCCAGCTTTGAACTGCTAACAAAGTCTTTTTTCTGCCATCAGAAATGAGATTTTGGAAAACGTTTCATTTTAGTCTTTTGGATGTTTGGCGGAGGGGAAGGTAGGTTGGATACCGTGGCTGGGTTTTTGGGTTTTTTTGGCAATTATTACCTTGTATTTTAAATATCACGGTAGCATTTGATACCTTTCTTTGTAAGCTTCCCTGGGAAGGCGTACCTCAGAGCAGATGCACACCAGGGCTGGTGCGGTAAATTAATTTGCGTAAATTAATGAAGGTGTATTTTATACTTCTCTTTAATTGTTGTTTTCAAGAAATTCATCCTAGATAACGGATGGTGTAACTTATTGTACTAAGATTAAGTGATGAAATTTATTGCGAATGATCCATGTGAACAATTTGTGTTAATTGGTATTTATTGAGAATGATAAAAGTCTCCTGACTTAATCATTTCCTAGATATTGTATATTAATTTCGGGCCTTAGTTTATGCAGGACTCTTAACTCAGGTAAAGGAAACCATCTCAGTTAGTTGTGTGTGTGTTAATTTTATACCCAAACATGGTCTAATGCCCCTATGTTATGGGACTAATATCTTGTAGCGCAAACAGAGCTGAGTAGGGTAAGTGGGGTACTGATCCTGTGTTCCAGTTGCTGGAACAAAGACAAAATCCTAGACTAACGCTGCAATAATGAAGCTTATCTAGGCATGCCATCTCTGTCTCCACTTCCATTCTAGAACCCCCCTCAGCTGCTTGTGGAGAAGACAAGGAGTAGAAAGCATTGAGGGGCAGTAAGTCCTACTGATTATCTCCAGATGTGCCAACCAAACCAAGCCAACAAAGACATGTCAAACCAAGAACAAGGCATAAATAATAGCCCTACTTCCACTCTTTGGGTGGTGATCAAAAATGGCACTCCCTAGTTTGACCAGAATGTTGTGGATCAGGCTGCTAGCACATGGAAGAAGTGTTTAGTCTGGAGAAGGGACTTCTGTGTAAACATTGCCAGACCCTCTTTCACTTTCACGCACACATGCACACATATGATGCCTCTATTACAGCCAGGCAAGAAGATTCTCCCCCATATTTTCTGCCAATTTCTGTAGCCACCTCACCACTGGAGAAGAGCAGAAGCCTCAAGAAGGACATTTCAGTGGAATTTGAGGTTTCTGCTCATTTCCGTCAAGCTGGTTCGAATATTCTTCTACCCACTTCCCTCTCATTGTCTGAACCGTCCTCAACATTTCCATTGGGAAGAGATGAGTTTTTCTTTCTATCCCTGGTTTCTCACAAGAAACAATGGATGGAAACTAATCAAGGAAAGAAGCAACCTGGAATTAAGCAGAAACTGTCTAACAATGAGGACAATTAACCAGTGGAACAGCTTGTCTTCAGAAGTTGTGGGTGCTCCATCACTGGAGGTTTTTAAGAAGAGACTGGACAGTCACTTGTCTGAAACGGTATAGGGTCTCCTGTTTGAGCAGGGGATTAGACTAGAAGACCTCCAAGATCCCTTCCAGCTCTTCTCTTCTCTTCTCTTCTCTTCTCTTCTCTTCTCTTCTCTCCTCTCCTCTCCTCTCCTCTCCTCTCCTCTCCTCTCCTCTCCTCTCTCCTCTCCTCTCCTCTCCTCTCCTCTTCTCCTCTCCTCTTCTCTTAGTATGAGCCTTTCTCCTTCTACTAACAATATCATCCCTTTGATATTTTGGCCCATAAATCAGATCGAGAACTTTGAAGAACTGTTTTTGCCCATCTTCAAACATCCATGCCACCTTCCGATAGAAGATGCAGTTTTCAGACCAGACTCACTGTCCATCTAGAGATGTTCCACAAAGTACAATGTTTTACAGAGAGAACCTCTTTGATCTACAGACCTTTCGTCTTTCCCTTTGGCTTTATTTATTTATTAATTCATTTTGCCTCGCCGAGACCGGCCTCTGAAGCAAGCTGTTGCCTTCTAGCTATAGCAGGAACATCCCTGAAGATGTTTGCTTGACTTATAATGAATAAGTAATCAGACTTGGGGACACTGCATCACAAGTCATATCCTGACAGCTCGGTACAACTTTCTCTAAGCGCTCAGATCTGCCCCGTTTGCCTTTCTGCAAACATAAGTGATGGGCCTTGACTGGTAGCGGCTGAGATATCTCTAGGCACAGACATCGCCTGTGGACATGTTAGTACTCCTGGGCAGACCAACCAGCACAGATAATTTCAAGAAGGAAAATCAAGAAGTAAACATTGCATAACCTGTGCAATTGCATTCAGGTCTCTTCAGATCTAACTATCGTTAAATTCAGGATCTCGGGCTGAATTTGGTTGGACTGACGTGGTTAAAAATTCATTCCCACACTGTTAAAGATTCAGGACACTGTCTTGTCAACAGCCAGCTGCAAACCCCTTCATTTTTACAATGAAAAAAAATCTGCTTCCTTGCCAGATCACAGGAAAGATGGAACACACAGGAATATACTGGTTCTGACTGGGAAGTAGTTTGGTTTCTTGGGATTCTCACAACAATATCATTTTATTCTCAGTCAATCTTGCTAAAGAATTTCTCATGAAATTCCCCCAAATCTATCAGGAAATGTAGACATTTTCCAGGCTGGAAGACACCCTAGTAAACCATCATATAAGACCTATGGCACTGATAATAAACATGCAATTTTTTTTTAACAAACAGATAACTCGTGTTGACTCAAGGACCTTCTGCATGATTCAGCTGCTGAACAATAGCACATCTCCTTTCCTAAAGAATAAAAAACCTTGCAAGAAACAGAGCTGTGAAAGAATACCAGAGCTGTCTTTGGATGCAATTAATGCTATCGATTGATTGTAAAGGCAAGTGCAGAGAATGTGTGTTCCAGATCAAATCACTTGGACTGAAAGTCTCTAATCTTGCTGCTATCTCCACTGACCCCCAAACGCAAGGGCACAACCATCAGATGAAGCAACCGAGAGCCCGGAGAGAAATTCTGGGTTTGCACCACAAAGGACACAGCCTTCTTCCCCAACCATCTAATGTAAGCATGCATAAACAGATGGCTCCACTATGTTAAAGCTTTTTTTTTTTTACAGCCTTCCAGCTTCTGCTTCCCTCTGATAATAAACATTTTTCTGGCTTGCCTCCTGAAGGAATGAAGGGGATGCTGTAGCTTTGTGTAATTGTAAATCTTCTAAACTATCTACTTACCAGATACTTTGGTGGAGAAAAATGCCCTGGTTTTTATGGCTGATTTGCATCCTGCGGTATTCAGATAAGTCTGTGAAATGTAGAGTTTTGCTTGCTTGTTTCCTGGTCTTTGCAGAAAGAGAGACACTACCAATTTGGGATTCGTTCCAATGAACACTGGGACCCGGGTTACAGAAAATATGGACTATAAAAGTTCTAGAGGTCAATCCTTTCACAGCTAGAGCACAAATAGGAGCTTTGAAGAATGGATCAGGTCAAGGGTTCCTTTTCTATGTCAAGCAAAGATCAAGCAAACAGAAGCATTCAGGAAGATCACATAAGCATCAACAAGATTGTGGTGGAAATTTCTTATTGTTGCCTCTTAGCAGTTGCTCTGTAGAGCACATGGCCTCTGATTTTGGAGAGAGCAAGGTGTTTTGGAGACTAGTACTTTTGATGGACCCAATCCTTCACGAGTTTGGATTGCAGCAAAAGTTTAACTACTCAATCTTCAATTTGATACTGTTGCCATAGGAAGGAAATCCATCAACATCCAAGATTGACGTTGATCCATCTACGTTGCGTCAACGCAACATGGGTTGGCTTGAAAGTCATACAGGTAGTCCTTGTTTAACAACGGCTTGTTCAGCAACCATTCAAACTTATGGGGATGCTGAATCAGGAGGACCTATGAGCAATCCTCAAAGTTCCTGCCATTGCAGCAGCTCCATAGTCACGTGACTGCAATCCGGGCATTTGGCAACTGGCCCAGGTCTCCAACCATCACAGCATCCCATGGTCACAAGAATTCGATTTGTGACCCTCCCCATCGGCTTACCGAAAACAAAGTCAGTGGGGATGTCAGAGGTGGCAATCGTGTGACATCCTCACTTCATTGCTGTTGCTAAGTGGCACAGTTATGTGATGTTTTTATGTCTGTGTCGCTTAATGAGGGACATTCTGGTCCCAATTACCATCATTAAGTGAGGACTGTCTGTATGATCAATGTGTCGAAGACTACATTTGAAGGCCAGATGGGCCAGGTCCAAAATGGAGGATCAATCTGGCTTGGGAATTCTGGGAATTGAAGTCCGCACATCTACAAATTGCCAAGGTTGAGAAACACTGCCTTAAAACGAAAGAAGAAAGAGGAACCGAGCACATCTTTGTGAATCATCTTTGCCCCCAACCTCATTATTATCTGCCAAGCTTGGCATAGGGACAGATATGAAGTGAAGGAGAAGAAGAATTATTCCTTTGTAGAATCATCCATTCTACAAGGGCAGCTTCCCAAACCGAGATATATAAAAAATTAGAAACGCAGATTAAAATCGACAATAAAAGACAGATTAAAATCATTTGGGAGCCTGGAGGAAGAGATGCGTCTTTGGCAAACGGGCACCCTGGCAAACAAAGCCAGTTCCCAAGTGAGTCTCTTCCAAAGCTCGGGAGCAAAGCAGGAGAACCTCTTTCCCCTGGTGCTAGAAAGATGGGCTTTAGATGGGAGGGACCTCTTCCCACCCATCTTCTCTGCTGGAGAGGGAGAGTCAAAGGTGAGAGCGGCTGCGAATTTCATTCCTTGCTCAGAGGTCAGGAGGAAATGATAAATTTCATCACCGGCAAAGATGTGTAAAGCATGTCGCCAGCTGTGCTAGCTGTCAAGTCGAGATGAGTCAGCTCCAAATACACCTCTGTTTCCTGTCCCTTCCCGCTCTGGCTCTGTCTTTTTATTCCCTTCCTCCCTGCTATTGTTAGTGCTGTGATTTCCAAACCCCAGATTAAAGATTCATGCCTGAGATTGCGCACATAACTCTTTTGCCCGGTTCAAAGCAATAACAATGGCAGAATGCAAATAGGGCCGGGCCGGCTACGATTCAGCTGGAATGAGCAACTTGGCATTAATAAGTGAGACAGGCTGGCGGGAAGGGACTTGCAGACTACAATGCCTTTCTGGGCACCACCCAAGAACATTTTCAATGCGGAGAAGAGGAATGCAGACCGAGGGACTGGTGAGTCAAGGGACCATAAAGCTCCTGTTTTTCAAAGCAAGGAGGGTTATGTGATCCCGTGTTCAGTTGTCCTCACAACCCCATCCATGGAGAGATTTGGGTTTCACAAATATCCGTGGCTATATCTGCTTAGAATTAATTCTAACCCCAGTTGGAGGATGGAGAGACAGGTGTCTCAGAAGGAACAAATGGATTGACTTGAACATGTGAAGAACGCTTGCTGGAATTGGGTATGTCGAATTTAATGAAAAGAAGGACTAGGGGGGACATAATAGCAGTCTTCCAATATCTAAGGGGATACCACAGAGAAGAGGGAGTCAAGCTATTCTCCAAAGCACCTGAAGGCAGGACAAGAAGGAACGGATGGAAACTAACCAAGGAGAGAAGCAACCTAGAACTAAGGAGAAAGTTCCTGACAGTGAGAACAATTAACTAGTGGGAAATGTATTACTCAGGGTGCATCCTAGCCATATTAAATAATCAAGGGCTCTGGAAAAACTCTATTATCTCTGACCCTTCTTGGGAGAGTTGCTATTCCTGATGGGCCATTCAAAGACTACAGAACCAATGGGACTGGACTTGGCACATGGAATCCCAAGGCTTTTAAAATCCACATCCAGCAAGCACCGGCGCATCGCATCCCACTAAATTGCTGCTAATAACTACTTAAATCAGTTCCAAGTTATGCTCAACTACCTCTTCCATAAGGTTGCCCAAGAAGAACTGTGGAGGTGGGATTTTTCTCCATGACTCCTGGGCTAAATCTGGCCCAGTTTTCAACTCCACCTTCCTTCTGCCAGCTTCTCCCCTTCCACCAAATTTGATCCCATCCTGTCCAGCTTTTGGAGAGTTATCCTACTGGTGGAGAGATGGACAGATCGGGGGACTTCTGAGTCCGTTATCTAGTTGTTTTCCCGCATTGCACTGAGTTGAAAAGAAGAACAAAGACCTTTAAGACATGTCTCCTTCTGAAGGCTTATACTTGCTGATTTTAACTCTTTAATTATAATTAATAATTTTACTTCTTGTGCTTGGTTTAATTGTGGCTTTTAATGTCATTCTCTTCAATATTGTTGTTTCATTGCTGTTGAAGAGGCTTTGTCGTAGGAAGGAAAAATACAAAATCAATGTTTGCTTCAGCCTTGAAGAAGAGTAGGCCCACCTGCTTAAAACACAACAGCCCATTCAGCAAAGATCAGCCATTTCTGTCAAGGACGTGTTGTTTCTTTCATTAGTTTGCATTGATCCGGGGATATTTATAAGGCTCCTATCACCTTGTCACGGCAGCACAAAATCTTGTTTGAAGATGGCCATTAAACCAAGAATCTTAGCAGCCTCCCCAATTATTATTCTGCGGTTTGGTATTTCTGTGGCCACACCAAAGTAGCCCCAGCCTGTCTTGGAGACATTTAATGAGGCATTAGCACTTCATTAATGAAGTCTTTCAAATCCATACAACAACCTACTTTCCAATTCTTGCTAAAAAAAAAAAAAAAAAAGGAAGCTAAAATTAAAGCCTGCAGAATAAGTCATTGGTGCTTCCCTGACACAAATGCTAGTTGCAGAATGCCCAAGATCTGGGCTGAAAGTGAGCAGAGGAATCCAGATGAATAGAAAGGAGGTATTTATTTTTCATAGAACAATGAAGATGAAATATCTGGGCCTTCGTCAAGTCCCAGCCAGCTGGGCAAGATCTAGGAATGAAAGTGAGATGGATTTCAGTACAATGTCCCTAATGCCGGTCTTTACTAGCCTCCTCACAATCTCTCCTGAAGATGAAGAAAAAGAGGAAGAGGCCTTATCCTCACCGAAAACAAATGAGGAAACAGATGGGTAAAATTTTAATGGTGCATAGACACACATTATGGAATAATTCCTGCCAGGTTGATAAAAAAACATCTCAATGTAGCAGAAGGGATTAGCCTGATTCAGTTCACACAAGACATTAATGCTGGCTGGAGAATTCTGGGAGTTGAAGTCCACCCCTTCTTAAAGTTGCCAACTTTGAGAAACTTTGCATTAAACCTCAACTTGGGTTTACCCCCAAAACTCACAATGGCTGCATTCCTACAATGTCTCCAAAGAAATAAATAGTATTTTGGCTTAACCCAATGCAATGAGAGTTCAAGAACATGCTAAGAGGGTCTGCTTAGCTGAGTACGAGGGTTGTGTTTTACCGGTGGTAAAAAAACTCACTCCATTTGTACTAAAAATTTTACAGGATACTCTTTTGGTATACCTTGAAACGTGTACAGTTTTTGAGAATTCAGAGGTGCTAGGAAACGGATGGAGATCTTAAAGACAACCATATGTTCATGCCATTAAAAAAAAATCCATGTATGAAAAAAGTTCCATTTCAGAGTGACTAACTCACACATCACAGCTTCTTACTGCTCTCCTCCGGGGAATATTAATTGATTAATGGATGTATATGCCATAAGATGACCTCCTCATCTTCGCCAGCATTCACGTATCTCCTCTGCTCCACTAGGTGGCAGGCTTTGAAATGCAAATCCAGGTAGGATTTGGGTCCTAAGTACCCCTGGGGATGTCTGTCGTAACTTTGAATGCTGCTAGGTGACTTGTCGTAAGTCAATGACTCTCTGTATGCCATCCTTATACCATCTGGTGTTGAGACTACAAGTCCCAGAATTCCCAGGGCCTGTTCTGGCGACCATGTTCTGCCTCTGCAGCTGGAGGATGGAAGGCAGCAGTGGGAGGGTTAACTCTTGGCCAGGGGAGCAGAAAATGAGATTCCAGTTATTAGTTGATTTATTGCCCTTTCCTCCATCTGCATTCACGACTTGGAAGAAAATGTTCCACTCCAGAGCATTAAGCATTTTCAAAAGAGCAGGAGCATTAAAAATTGAAATCATAAAATAGACATGTAAATATAGTGGAGGTAAACGGGGTGAGCGAGGCAGGCAGGCAGCCAGCCAATCCCACCACTTTGGTGTCAGCATAGGGACTCCATGGTGGATCTCAGCTGGAATCTCTCACCCAGAGAGAAATGGAGAAGAACAGGCCACCAGCTGGTCCATCAAGCTTCATATGGTCCACTCAACTGGTCATTTTCCTTGGGAACCTCCTACATTGGATAAGGCCACACTTGGAACACTACATCCAGTTTTGGCCACCATAATATCAAAAAGATGTTGAGAAGCTAGAAAGAGTACAGAGAAGAGCAACAAAGATGATTAGGGGGCTAAAACCTACGAAGAACGGTTGCAGGAATTGGGTATGGCCAGTCTAGTGAAAAGAAGGACTACAGGGACATGATAGCAGTCTTCTAATATCTCAGGGGGTGCCACAAAGAGGAGAGGGGTCAACTGTTCTCCAAAGCACTTGAAAGCAGGACAAGAAGCAACGGATGGAAACTAATCAAGGAGAGAAGCAGCCTAGAACTAAGGAGACATTTTCTAAACAGTGAGAACAATTAACCAGTGGAATGACTTGCCTCCAGAAGTTGTGGGGGCTCCATCACTGGAGACTTTTAAGAAGAGACTAGACAATCATTTCTCTGAAACGGTTTCCTGCCTGAGCAGGGGGTTGGACTAGAAGACTTCCAAGGTCCTTTCCAACTCTTGTTATTCTGTTCTGTTCTGTTTTATGGATGTTCTTCTAATTTCCTGGTTGATTCTTGGGAGTTGCCCTGAGTTACCGAGAGTTGGGTGGGGTACATGTTTCATAAACCTATCCTTATAATCACGGTTGTTGTTACTTTGTTCAGCTTCTTTGTTTCCTTCTAAGGGCCCTCTGAGGTCAAGCACATAGCAGCTCTCGGTGGAAAGACCATTTGCAACAAAAGACGTGGTCAAACGCCTGGAGCAGAGAAGGCAGAAAGAGTCTTCCATTGTGTCCAGAATCTTGTAGCATCTTTTCATTACCTCTTACCCAAAAGAAGCATTTGGGCACATGTGATGGGCAGTCAGACATTTCTCAGCAAAGTGATTGCTTCCAGCCCTTCAGCCAAGTTGCTTTCGCCGGGGTGTCGATTTGTGTTGGTGTCTACTCAGCAGAGAGATGAATTGCAGGCCCCTGCCCGTGTTAAAATTCCACTTTCCCAGGGTTTAGGGTGCCAAATAAGAGAGACAGGGAATTTCAGGCAGGATGGATTTCCGGACCAGGCTGGGCGTGGGGGGGGGGGTGTGAGAGAGGGAGCAAGTAGCAAGGAGAAACTGGAAGCAAAACTGGGAATTGTTGAAATGTTGCTTTTTTTTCTTCTGAAAATGAATGAGACAGTTGGACTGCCTCTTTGATTTCAGCCTAACCTAGATTTGGGGCCGAATAGGGATGTTTTTTATCCAAAATCTGGAATTTTCATGGCTCAGCAGTATAATACTCTCCAGATTTCAAACAAAATTCTATATTCGGGCAAACTAAGCTAAACTGTTTCTCTTTTGTTGCTCAACAACAAAAATTCTGATCCCAATTGTAGTTGTAAGTCTACAACGAATGCATCGCTGGTCAAACAATTGCATCTTTTTTTTTTTAAATCCGATTCAGCTGCCGGGAAAATCGAAATTTGCTTTGTTAGATTTAGATTCCCTTTTTCTGCCAGGAGTAGCAGAAGACGGGAACCCAAATATTCCCTCCCCCCCTCCCATTTCCCCCCCCCCCATAAAGTAAATTCTCTGGGAGGAGCTGGCTGAGTTATTGGCCTCCTATCACCCTGTGAGCTTGCAGGATTTAAGGTAGACTTCAACCTGGGTCTCCCCAGTCCTTGGCCAATAACTTAAGCACTTTACTACCCTGGAAAGTGGAATAAATAAAAAACTCAAATGCCATCTGATTTAATAAACTGATAACATTGATTTACTATTTCAAGTTCCATCCAGCAGTTGGAGAACTCTGTGACATTAAAAACAAATGGAGCTGCTTTGAGACTTGTTTTCAGAGGTGGTAGAATGTCATCAGGACCTGAAATGGTAATAGATCTTCTCTCCCTAGAGGTGGGCTAAGGGGGAATGACTGGCCCAAAGTCACCCAGGTGGTTTTCATGGCCAAGGTAGTACTTGAACTCACTGTCTCCTGGTGATTAGGCCAAAGTCATCCAGCTGACTTTTGTGCCTAAGGCAGAACTAGAACTCACCATCTCCTGGTGAATGGTCCAAAGTCACCCAACTAGCTTTCATGCCTAAGGCAGGACTAGAACTCACCATCTCTTAGTTTCTTACCTGGTTGCCTTCTCCACTAGACTAAGTTGGCTGTTTTGGTCATACTCTCCAGATTTCAAACAAAATTCTATATTCAGGCAAACTAAGCTAAACCGTTTCTCTTCCACCCAAAATCTGAACAAACTTCCACTGTTGTTGGGTCAGTGTTCTCAACTTAGCAAGTGATCTTCAGAAGGACCCCAGGCCTTGAATGAATACAGCAATCATGGCAATAATCAGCCATACAATTTCTGCAATTGTGGCTGTTGGATAAGGAAACCAACAACCACAACAACCTTCTCCTTGCTCAGCTCCCTAATTGGACAATTCACATCTTGCATTATTGTGAACATGTACCTGGGGGGCGGTTAGCATGGCAAGGGGAAGATCCTTCCGATGACCCAGTTCTCCAACGCTGTCCAGGGAAGGCAATCTTAGGAGAGATGCTGATGAGTGCAAGCCGGCTTCCAATGTCCAGGTAACCATTGTAATTACAAGCTTAGTGTATAATCACAGCTATAATGTCTGTAACAAGTACCATATAATGAGTAATGGAGTTGCTGAAGGGTTTTCTAATTACTTCGTTATGCAAGTCACTAGAATACACCTAGCATTGTTTGGAAGTAACTGTTCTAATTTTCTTATGATGGACCGTCAGCAATCTTCTTTAAAGCTGACCATGTCAGGCCCCACAAACCAAGAGCGACATGTGGAGTTACTGCTAAGTAGTTCCTTTATTGTCATTCGCCTACAGATAGAAAGAATCTTGGCGGACTAAAACCACTTCCTGCATAATTATAGATCTAGTCCGTGAACTGCTAGGATGGGGCCACCTTCTCTCTCTTCCTGTCTACCAGATTTTCCAAGCTCGGCTACGTCTTTGCCCTTTGGGAAGCAGCCTCTCCCTTTTGGGACTCCAGACTGCATTCCATCATTCAACCACCAAGTATAGATGAGCAGATGAACTGATGATGTTACCTTGTTGGTTAATCAAACGTCTGCAAGAAAACCACCAAGCTCAGAGAGCACCAAGGACTCCACAGAACTAGTGAGCATTTCTGATGTGCAACATACCCTGCAAAAGTTTGGCAAAGGTTTGAACAATCTGAGAAATCTAGAACCTTTCAATGGGGGAAGGAGTCACGTGGGCAGGCGTTACTCTAGAACAGATGTCTTACAACCGATCCAGGCAGCACCTTGAAAGAGCTATAATCAATGTTTCCACAGTGGTGGAAAATCGAATTATCGGACCCTTTGCTAAAAGCTGAGGGGAAAGATGACTTGCTCCTGAGTCACCAAATGTCTACTTCTCCAAGTCCCACAAGCAGCTTTTGATGTTCTTTACGGTCCACATGAGCACAAATCCAAAGATGATTCCTGCTTGGTAAGCCATCATTGGCTCACGCAGATTAAGATTGATTAAGGAGCTATTGTCCTTGGAGCAGAATAAAAAGAGTCGAAGTTTAAGATTCTTGGCTTCAGAGGAAAGAGGTTACTATCACAGTAGGATGAAGAATTTTGGATGTTTGAGACTCTAAAGATAATCAGCAAGCTCCTTTGTTGCCAGCAACACCATGCAAATGGAAGGCTAAATGAGGCTTTGCTACTCTCATTTTCTATGCAACGAAGATTTCATTCTGTCTCATCTCACACTGCACCAAGCTGCCCCATAGCTTTCTTTAATTAAGAACACACGTGGGGTTATCTGAACTTGTGAACTCTGGTTCCAGTTCCAGTCTGAAGGCTTACCACAATGCAACAACAGAGTGGATGGCCAAAATTCTCCAGGATATACTACCCTTGAACCGAATCAAGGTAGAAGAAAAAAAGAAAGAAAGAAAGAAAGAAAGAAAGAAAGAAAGAAAGAAAGAAAGAAAGAAAGAAAGAAAGAAAGAAAGAAAGGGAGGGGAGGGGAGGGGAGGGGAAGGGAGGAAAGCAGAGTTGGAAGGGACCTTAAAGATCTTCTAATCCAACCCTCTGCTCAAGCAGGAGACTGCCATTTTGGGCAAATCTCTTCTTAAAAACCTCCAGTGACAAGGAAGGAAGGAAGGAAGGAAGGAAGGAAGGAAGGAAGGCATTGTCTTCTCAAGATAGGCTCTGACCGTAACCAATTCCTAAAGAGAGATTCTTTATGATATCTACTTAGGGAGCTGTCCAACTCGCAACGTCCCAACTTCTGTTAAAGGAGAAATGTCAAACTTTCAGCACTCTTATCAAATTCAACCGATTTCTGCTAGACCACTTATCTTGAAGCTGAGCTCCCACCATGATAATGTGCAGGGACTACCTTTTATTCTTCCAGCGATCAGAAGAAATTTGAACGGGAGGAGGGAGCTTCGTGTGGCAGAAAGTCGAGAACTGATTCATCCGTTTGCAAATCATCCGGAATGGATGATAATGTGCAACGGAACTTGTAAAACCCTTCCCTTCAAATAGTTAGCGGCTGACCCCAAATCCTCTTCATTCCTGCCCACTGGATAACCCTGGGTGGACCCAGAAATCACTCCTTGCCAATCAAGGCTCTCTCCAACTGACTAATTACTGCAAAAAACCAGCATTCAGTTAAATTACTGCAATTCCCTCTCCTCACTTCACACGAAAAGGAATTAAAACAAATTGCTAGCTTCCCACAAACATTTTCAGTAGAGGACGTGTGTGAGTGTCAGTTGATCTCCTTGGAAATCTGGCCAATTGCTGAAAAGAATTGTTGCTAAGAAGACCAGCCATCATTTTTCTGGTCTTAATTAAGGTCATAAGTTAAGGACTACCTGTACGTGCTTGGAGTAGAGAAGTGATGTTAACTTCCGGAGAACTTGTTGAACACAGCAAAATAACAGAATTGGAAGGGAATGTGGAGGTTTTCTAGTCCAACCCCCTGCTCAGGCAGGAAATCCTAGGCCATTTCAGACAAATGGTTGTCTAATCTCTTCTTAAAACTTCCAGTGTTGGAGCATTCACAGCTTCTGGAGGCAAGCTGTTCCACTGGCTAATTGTTCTCACTGTCAGGAAGTTTCTCCTTGATTCCAGGTTGCTTCTCTCCTTGGTGAGTTTCCATCTGTTGCTTCTCGTCCTGCCTTCAGGTGCTTTGGAGAATAGCTTGACTCCCTCTTCTTTGGGGCAACCCCTGAGATATTGGAAGGCTGCTATCATGCTCTCCCTCGTCCTTCTTTTCACTAGACTAGACATACCCATTTTCTCCAATTGTTCTTCATATGCTTTAGCCTCCAGCCCCCTGATCATCTTTGTTGTTCTTCTCTGCGCTCTTTCCGGAATCTCAACATCTTTTTTAGATGGATGGATGCAGCATTCCAAGTGTGGTCTTAGCGAGGCCTTGTAAGTAAGTTGCAATTATTGTTGTTTTATTTAACAAGTTTTACTGAATTTTTTAAATTTTACAGCCAAGTGCTTAGGACTCATCGTGGAGATCGGGCACTCCATAAAACAAAATAGAAAATATAATCATACATAAACAATTTAAGTTACTTCTTTAAAATTTCCCTCTCTATTTTATCAAACATAAGAAAAAAAACAAAAAAAACCTATCAATAATATTTCCATCAATAGCTCAGAAATAATTAGAATTAATTTAGGCTAATGTAAAATGGTTTAAAAACTTAAAGGTATATTTGTCTATAAAATATGTATGTGAAATAGAATAGAATAAGAGATAGAATTTAACTGAGAACTACAAAGTGAATAATTGGAGTAATATGTATAGGTCAGGAATAGTTTGTATTATATGGATACCCGAATTGTATATTATATGTTTATGTAATGCCAAATTGGAATATGTTAATAGTTAATTAAGCTCGAAAATGGGTGGAAATATTATTGATAGCAAGTTGCAATTATTGTTGTTTATCTATGCGCAGTTGTGTTTGCATGAGAAAGAAAAGGCAGTTATTCTAGGAATGTTGGTGATTTGAAAATTAGTTAATTTCTCATTTTAGTCAAAGCCTACCTGCTTGGCTACTGAGCCAATGGTGGAAGAAATCTTTGCCCCAAAATATAACATTCCTCAAATCTGCACTGGGATTTTCCAATTAAAAATATATATACCCCAAATGAGTATATTGGGAATGAGGAAAGGAATGTGCATATTTACACATGGATTCACATACACCCATGCATACCTTCTTTAAAATAATCGTTAAGAATGCAATACAGTCGGGGATTTTCGTGGTAGCCGAAATACATATATTAGGAACTGCCTTCATTCTAGCTTTTCCCCGCAGGTGCAGGATACATTTTTCTGATCCACAAAAGCCATTTCATGTATAAATAGTTTAATAGATATGCAGATATTAGGAATATTTTTGCAAAAAAAAAAGTTGTCTTTACTCAGAAAAAAGGGGGAGATATTTTTCTATCTTTTAAACGACAACAAAAAACCCACACGTCTGAACAGAAAAGGGCTTGGATGAAAGTGGTTCAAATGAGCTGAGGAATTCAGCAAAACAAATCGAGCCAGGGGGAATTCTGGGAGTTGAAGTCCACACACCTGGAAGCTGCCAAGGTTGAGCAACCCAATTCTGTAGAAATGTGCAAAGAAGCCTTGCTAACTATTGGCAGGGTGCTGTAATGCCCACAGCCTGCATGATTTAATCTATTTTTTAAAATGTTATTTCATTTTGGATAATTGTGGGTGGCTTGAGGGAGATGTTCTGACATTTGAAGATATTTGTGTTGTCAATCACTCTAAAAATCCAATCCTACCTCCACCACTCCATCATCAGAAATCTGTCACGAAGACAGATTTGACCCAAAACAGCCATTCCATCCTTTTATATATTATGAAGCATAAAACATACAATAATAGGATTGCAAGGGAGATCTTCTAGAGTCTAGACCAGGGGTAGGGAACCTTGGCTCTTTTATGACTCGTGGACTTCAACTCCCAGAATTCCTGAGCCAGCCAGCTCAGGAATTCTGGGAGTTGAAGTCCACGAGTCATAAAAGAGCCAAGGTTGCCTACTCCTGCTCTAGACCAACCACCTGCCTAAGCAGGAGACCCTATACCATTCCAGACAAATGACTGTCCAATCTCTTCTTAAAAGCCTCCAGTGTGGGAGCACCCACGACTTCTGGAGGCAAGTTGTCCCACTGATTAATTGTCCTTGCTGTTAGGAAATTTCTCTTTAATTCCAGGTTGAATCTCTCCTTGAGAACTTTCCATCTGTTGCACCTTGTCCTGCTCTATGGAACGCTTTCAGCTTAACTCTTCCCATCAGCAGTTCAGAAGCACCTGCACCCAGCTTGAAAGACGCAACTCAGAGGGAATGTAAGAGGAATTTATTTAACAAGGATGAACGCAGAACGTGGCCCATGGAGACCTCTGCAGAAATTAATATGATCATCCCTGTTCTCCTATTTTAATTAATGTGCTCCCGAGACTCAACCAAAAGCCTCTTCACGATGCAGGCCCCCATATCAACACATAAGTGCTTCTCCTCTTTCTGAGGGCTGTGGGTTTATGTTCTCAGTGCATGAACGAAATAGGTGCATTGCTACAACAATCACGCAATGAACACATGAAAGAAATAGGGGAGACAGGATAGCAGTGTTCCAGTATTTGAGGGGCTGCCACAAAGACGAGAGGGTCACGTTATTCTCCAAAGCACCAGAGGGCAGGACGAGAACAATGATTGGAAACTGACCAAAGAGAGAAGCAACCTGGAATTAAGGAGAAACTTCCTAACAGGGAGGACAATTAACCAGTGGAACAACCTGCCTCCAGAAATCATGGGCGCTCCATCACTGGAGGTTTTTAAGAAGAGGCTGGACAATCACTTGTCTGAGATGGTATAGGTTCTCCTGCTTGAGCGGGGGGCTGGACTAGAAGACCTCCAAGGTCCCTTCCAGCTCTATTTTATTTTAACTCCCCCACACAGAGAGAGAGAGAGACACTTCTTACTTTGCATGCTTAGTGCCAGCTATGCATGTAAAGAGGAAGCAGGTCTTCAAAATGTTGGCAATGCCATCATGCCTTTTGATCCCACTGCGGGTGTCCCTGGATGGGAGGTTGCCATTGATGTATTCCAAACATTGTGGGCATGGTGTCCTCCCACCGCCTGTCCATCCCATTTCCTGATTCATGTCATTCACCTTTCAGTCCTTTTTCTGACTCTGATGTACTTGCAACCTGGTCTCCTCTCCATCTAGGCACCTGCTGGACTTCTGCGGCTGGCCTGGTTGCCATCAAAGGAAGAAAGTTGTGCGTGAAGACTCGAATGCCCATACAATTGTAGGGACAAACCGGTGGCCTCTAAACCACGTCTTTTTGAGGCCTCTGCTAGCCACGACTGTCACAAAACAGCAGTGTGCCCTCCTGCTATTTTGAACCGGGACAAACCCACAAGCTACGGTGGAGTTCAGCCTTAACAAGAGGTTAATATGAGCTTTCGGGAACAAATCTTCTCCTCCGTGTGTGTGTGTGTGTGTGTGTGTGTGTGTCTGTGCACTTTTCCTCAGCAATTTGCAGCTACTGTTGACTCCTCAACTTCCCTGTCAAGGCGATTTCCTATCTCCCCAGGGTTTCTTTTTTGGCTTCTTGGAGTGATCCCAATCATCAACATAGCATGCACGATATCAACGTGATCCTACACGGACAATCAGAGTTAGCCACAGCACTATTCATGGAAACCCAGAAGCTTGACATCCCAGAATAATTTGAAGGAAGGGTTAATCCCTGACATCTGTAGGACGTGTCCCTTTTGCAAGCCGCCAGAGAGACCTAAGCCAGTGGTTTCCACCAAACACCTTGTCACATCTGAGAAGAAAATAAAAAAGCAGGACTTTTCATTCATGAAAAAAAACTCGTGGCAAGCCATCTCTTGTGCTTGGCAAAGTCCTAATAATCATACATCATGAAATGTGTGCTAATGACCTTTGGAACAGCAGAAAAGCAGGAGGTCCTGATGGGAGGAGGACAGCTTCTTCAAGCCATCGTTGACGGAGAATCAATAAATAAGCCAAGTCAGGATTTTTTTCCCGTAACCTTCACAGCAAGGATCGTGCATAAGAGGGAATGCATAATTACCTGTATAAATTGTAACAAGTGGGAGGCTTCTAAGCTGTCAATAAATCTTGATTCTTATGGACCTCGCTCCTGTGCACTCAAGATTGACTGTAGCCAGTCTTAATTGCAAGGAGCAGCTGGGTCACAGGCAACGGGGCTTTCTGAATGAGAAATAAGGAGGGGGCATTTTAAAGATCTTGACCTCTGATGCTATCCATCAGTGGTTCCTTCCCAAGGACCTTGGGTCACCGAAGAGAGTCAAAAGCAGGATGCAACGGTTGGGAGATTGAGCGGCAATTATCTGGCCAAGAGTATTCAAGGGATACGACTCCACTTGAATAGCTGATGGAGGCATGGACCAGCCTAAGGGTGCCTTGATGGTTGATGCTGTCCTTCAGCCAGAAGTTAGCAGCCAGGAAGCCAGGGGACAAAGCACAAGACAAAGCAAAGAGGAAACCCCAAAGAAGTCATGGATCAAAAGATTAGATCCAGGAGTCCCAAGTAACTCAAGTTGTAGACATGTGTCCCCATTTTCCTTAAGAAAGGGTCATCTCTCCTAGAAAATCCTGCTGTAATCCCACCAAAGTGATCCAGGAAGATCCTGAATCCCCCCTGGAAGACAATTCTCTGAACGTTACTACCTGTAGTTCACTACACAGAGCCACTCAGAAGCTTGGAGTGCCTGTTAAGACCTGCTCATTCATAACGATGGACAAAGCTGTCCTCTGCCCAGAGTTGAAGATCTTCTTCCAGAGATTCCAGGTAGCCTTCCATCCAAACATTCTTGACAATAAAGGTTATTTATCTTTATCTTATCTTTATCTTAGGTCTAATTTCATTATTAGGATTCCTACATGACAACCAAATGAGTTTCTCATGGGTAAACATTAGTCCAGTCATAGAGACCTGTGGCAGTCCGGAGGCAAACCATAGCTTCTAATCCTGGTTTGGTTGTTATAAAGGAAAGAGATTTGTTCTTCATCTTAGCTGTTGGGAAACTGATCGCCAGTCTGGAAGGAAGGAAGGATCAAGCAAGGACCTAGCTTGAAGTCCTTGTGAAGAAGCCACACTTGGCAGAGGTTTGATCTCCCCCAAGAGCCATCAAACCTTATCTGGTCCTTCCCAGGGGAGATTCCCAGCAATCTGGGGAGATTCTTGTAACATAGGTGGTAAGTAATAAAGTTATTGACTTTTGATATTCATGAGTGGTTCTGGTTGCTTGATATTAGCTTAGCCATTGCTACGATAGACTGGAACCCTTGTTTTGAACGTTCTTGTGAGCCCTCTGACGTGGTTTTGCAGTGAAAGATGGGGTGCACCTCTGCTGCACCACACAAGCCCAGTTACACTTCATAGACTTTAGATGAGGCCAGACTTTGGGGTTCCCGCCCCCCCCCCCAAAGGAGGAGAAGCTTTGGTTTTTCAAAGCTTATATTAAACCTTTGTTAAGGCTGAAACTCTTGTCATAACTTGTGTGTGTGTCTCCTGTCCCCAAATCACATCACGCTCGTGTCCGAAGCACCTGGTTGAAAGAATTAGCCGGGGATTAGTCAGGGGACACCCAGTTGGGGAGCTCTTCATGTCCCTGGCAGGAGCTGGAGAGAAGGATGGGGGCTCACCCCACCACAGCAGCAGTTGGGTCTTGAACGTGGGCTCCAACCCAGCATCCTAATCACGTGAGCCACCGTGCCTCACCTGTCCCCAAATAGCAAGAAAGCACACAGCTGGTTTGTGACAGTTTTAGCTGGAAGAGACCTGGAAAAGAGGACGATTCGAGGTTTCCACAGTTTGCTCCCCACAGTTTTATGGACATTCAAGTCTCCAGGCACAAGTGTCTCGTTTTGATGGCAACAAGCCCAGCGGCCACAATCCAGTAGTTACTGCTCTGCCCAGTTTTGCAGCCACTCACGGTGGTGACCGAGAGGGAGAAGAACACAGGTCCACACAGAGCATGCTCAGAGCTCAAAAGATGGGCAAAAGAAGGGGTTAATTGGGGAGCAGCCTGGTCCCCAGACCTGGTGATAAATTAGCCCAGGGATCCAGGCATTTCATGCAGCTGCTTTTCTCTCTGCCAGTATGACAATGTGATTAATTTTCTCTGCCAATTAAGCTCATTTATCATCGCCACGTGACTCCTGCTTGCAGCCTGGAGGAAGGGGAGGCAAGGAGGCTGGGAGAGGGGGAAAGGAGGGAAGATGGCAGAGAAGGAACCAAGGCGGGGGTGTTGGTGGGGGTGGTTAGCTGACCAGAAGGGAGCTAAACTCAAGCCAAGCGTGTGTGCATTGTTCCCAGCCGCTGATTCTGTTCAGGAGGTGAGAGAGGAGAAACCATCTGTGGAGGAACGTGGAATTTAGATACCTGCGCTGAACTGAAGGTTGGGGCTCCACTGCAGCCCCCATTTTGATGTTAGGGGAACCTCCTGGTTGGCTCTAACGAGGTTGGGGCTGACCATCTCTCCTGCAGCCTCTTCCCTTTTTAATACTGGTGGTGGTCCACAACTTACCACTGTTCGTTCAGTGACCGCTGAAAGTTACAACAGCACTGAAAATAATAGTTATCTTTTGGCAGGGGTCCGTTCTCCACGCTCCTTAGAAGTTTCATTACCAAACTAGGTAACATCTTCAGGGGGTTTGGGGATGAAGTGTCTTGTTCGTTTAGATAAGGTTAGAGAAGTCCTGGTTGGTTGGTTGGTCGGTCTTGGGACTGGTTGACTCACGAGACTGGTTGACTCACAAGACTGGTGATTCAAGACCAACTGACCACCCATGACCTATATAAACAAAAAAGACACCCCAAAACCCTGAAGAGGTTACCTAGTTTGGTAATGAAACGTCCGGGAGCTAAACAGCAAGCTCGAAGAACAGGACCCTGCCCAAACCTACCACCCCAAGCTACGAATATTCTCAATAATAGTTATTAACAGTTTTAATACCCAACCTTAATTATTTGAAGTTATTAAAATAATAGAGGTTGGGTATAAATAACTGAAATAATAACATATATTTTAGGCTAAACAGTTTCCCTTCTTTTTTTATCCCCATCCACCTTTCATGTCTTTCCCTGTTCTTTCCTTCCATTCGTTTATGCTGGTTTTCCGCAATCTTCTTGTCTGTGTGTGTGTGTGTGTGTGAGCGCTCTCTCTCTCTCTCTCTCTCTCTCTCTCTCTCTCTCTCTCTCTCTGTGTGTGTGTGTTCAGAGAGCTCAGGGCTACAAACCCATTCCAGAAAAGCAGACTAATATATTGTATTATCCATGCCTGCAAGTCTCTCTTAAAAGCATTCTAGTACATCCAAGGCTCCGGGCTTCTTTCTATTCATTAATTCAAGAACTTGTTTGCAGCTCTCAATTTGTTAAAAGAAAAAGGGTGGGAGGGGGTGGTGGAGGGGTGGATGGAAATGACATAATGTGCTGACCGGTGGAAACCAGAAGCCCTGAGGTTCTAGGAATTCATTTATACAATGGACGCCAACTGCATGAAAGATCTCGCGACCGAAGGGGTCACTCTCCTCAAAGAACTGGCAGGAACAATCTCAGCTGCCTTCTTTTGCTCTCTAAAAATTAAAAAGCTGCAATGGAAGAACAAGCCCTTCGGCCCCGAGATGTTAGGGACCTTAAATTTGGGGCACAGAGGTCCTTATGTTCACCTCTTAAACACAGGACCAACATCTGATGCTGACTTGCCCTAACATCTCATTGTCCTTAAGATGAAGCTTCCCTGCTGGACTTCCCTTACTGCTAATGGAGGGGGGCCTTGGGCTAGCCCCTTTCCTCACTTTTCAGACTGTCGGAAGCACCATGTTCACTGCCCCGGTATAACTTGGGCACCATTGATTTGTACGGATCAACATCCGAGCCTGACACTCATAAGAACAAGTCATACTGGTGGAAATCCCTGGCTTATGTCAGCTAAGAGATGCACGTTAACCAGTGGAACAACCTGCCTCCAGAAGCAGTGAATGCTCCAACACTGGAAGTTTTTAAGAAGAGACTGGACAGCCATTTGTCCAAAATGGTATAGGGTTTCCTGCCTGAGCAGGGGGTTGGACTCGATGACCTCCAAGGTCCCTTCCAACTTTATTATTATTATTATTATTAAGGTTATTGGGGTGTAACTTGTAGCCCTTGAATGAAACTCATGGTGGAGGAGGGACTCCATGTGACCTGACTGTCTCAGGAATCTTTCGGAAATATCTTGGAGAAAAACGTTCTTCCAAGTCACAAAATAAGCCAGGTCCACTCATTTTATTTTGGAAAACAGCCTTGAAAAAGGAAATCTCCTGCACGCAA
Source organism: Azemiops feae (assembly GCA_023970755.1). NCBI lineage: Eukaryota > Metazoa > Chordata > Lepidosauria > Squamata > Viperidae > Azemiops > Azemiops feae. The sequence continues at coordinate 2,443,769 of JALGBA010004240.1, read as the reverse complement.
GCTAGGAGTAGGTTTATCTTCTGAGCTGGTCCAACACAGAATGGATGGAAGTCAACTATCTCTACCTGGACTGCCAGCAAATATTGGGAAAAGATTTTCCAAAAAAATGTAGCCTAAAAGCGAAACCGGGCTGAATCATAGACAGCGCATTATTGTTTTCATGCAAGGAAGCGTTTAAAACTGGGAAGAATTCTTAGGAAATAGGAACAGATGGGGTTTGTGTATTATGGATTAAAAGTGCAGGAACCCTCATGCTTGTCCTATTGTCTCCCAAGATCTCCCAAAGACTGCCAAGCGAGGCAAAAATTATGTTGCCCCTCATGAATTAATTCATGTCCTACTTGATGAAGTAGCAAAATAATTAGTGAGAAAACCAACCTAGCTTTAGCCAACAGGCTTCATTTATTACTGTTACTATTATTTTTTTAATTGTCTTTCTATTTTCCCCTGTTCACTGCCTGTAATAACTATATTAGCCATTCGGCTGATGTAATGAATAATAGCACCGAGGCCTCTTTCAAGAAATCAATGTTTTCCAATATTCTTACATTTAGGTGAAAGCCTCCTCTTTTGTCATCTTGCTAGAAATTGATATGGGGAGGGAGGGAGGGAGGAGAGTAAGGAAGGGAGGGAGGAAAGAAGGAAGGGAGGAGAGAAAAGAAAGAAGAAGGAAGGAAGGAAGGAAGGAAGGAAGGAAGGAAGGAGAAAGGGGGGAGGGAGAAGGAAGGAAGGAAGGGAGGGAGGGAGGGAGGAGAAAAGGGGGAAGGAGGAAGGAAGGAAGGAAGGAAGGAAGGAAGGAGAGAAGGGACAGAGGAGAGAAAGGAAAGAGGAAGGAAGGGAGGGAGGGAGAAATGGGGAGGGAGGAGAAGAAGGAAGGAAGGAGGGAGGGAGGCTTGCCAGATTTATGTAACTTGCTAGGCTAAAATACAGTTGGTTACTTGAGGTTCAATATGTGCTGAGAATACTTTAGTACTATTTCCCTGGCTCCCCCCCCCCATGAAGACCTTTGCCATGAGCTAATGGCACAGGAGGTTGAAGGGGTAAGATTTCTAGACATGTCCCCTTCTCCTTTCCAGTATATTTCCACTCATTTGCAATACCCCCCCCCCACTCTGTAGCGATAGTGCTGACATACGATGCTCAAAGCATCACATTAAGTTGCTTGAAATGCCAACAGTAGCCACGTGTTGGGGAAGGAGAGAATCAGGATCGGGGAGGAGAATTTAACTCTTTGAAGTCCTGATCAAAACAATTACTTCTGCTAAATCTGTTCTCGGTCTCGGGAGGGAAGTTTCCACTGATACCACCAAAACATTTATTCTGTATTCAGATTGATTCTAGACAGGTAGGATGGTGTGAGGTCCTTTCCAGAAGGAAAATACTGAGAACCTTCCTTCCTTCCTTCCTTCCTTCCTTCCTTCCTTCCTTCCTTCCTTCCTTCCTTCCTTCCTTCCTTTCCTTCCTCCTCCCCTCCCCTTCCCTTCCCCTCCTCCCTCTGGCTGTGTAAACCGTCTCCTTCCCACCTCGTTTTTCTGCAGCATGCCACGCCAAGGGGGGGGGGGAAGGGAGATTCTACGGAAACATGGGGGCAGGTGGTGGGCATGGTATTTTCAGTCCTAGCAGCAACTGCAACCTGTTTGCAAAAAAGAAGGGCTGGTGGGTAGGGGGTGGGAGGAGGACTCCCCCCCACCCTTTTCCTGTTTTCCCTCCAAAGGTAATCTGAGCTGTCAAGATTGACAGCATAGCCATCTGTTTGGCGGGAGAAATACTCTTTTCCCAGTGTGAAAAGATCTGTAGATTGGGCTTCATCCCACCCAGGCAATCTTTTTTAATTTTATTTTTTTGCGGGATTCATGCCTGAAGAAGATTCCAAACCCACCATTTTAGACGCCTTTTTTGTTATTATCATTTCAGAGAAATCAGGATACCAATGGAAGCTTCTATAATCAACGGTTGCATTCACATAAGAGACCAAGCTAGAATATTTTGAAATAGGCTTCTTTGCTGAGTGAGCCCTAGACTCAAGCCTAAGACAAGTTAAGGCCAAGAAACCTTGTGGGAACCCACCAGGAGAGCAGATGGTCATCATCGTGCTGAGGATGGCCTGCTCTTTGCTAAGCCACAATAGGAAGAAGAAGAAGAAGAAGAAGAAGAAGAAGAAGAAGAAGAAGAAGAAGAAGAAGAAGAAGAAGAAGAAGAAGAAGAAGAAGAAGAAGAAGAAGAAAAGAAGAAGAAGAAGAAGAAGAAGAAGAAGAAGAAGAAGAAGAAGAAGAAGAAGAAGAAGAAGAAGAAGAAGAAGAAGAAGAAGAAGAAGAAGAAGAAGAAGAAGAAGAAGAAGAAGAAGAAGAAGAAGAAGAAGAAACAACTAAATTTATTGGTGTGGTGATGCCCTCAAAGCTTATTTTCTGTTTTGCTGCCACTGTTGATGTTGTTTATCTGCTCTTTTTCCTCTAAATCACCCTACGTCTTTTCCTGCCTTCTTCAGTTACCTGCTCACACGGCTTCCCATCTGATAGAACACCCATTTGATTTCCCTTTCACAATAATGCTAAAATCTCCCTGTCAAACTCCCCGACTAAATTCTGAAGTGTAATCTTTTAATGAAGCTTTTTGCTAAAAGCTGAGCTCTCTGGGCTGTCATTAGTGAGACCCTGGGCTTCATTTGTGGATGATGACTTATTTGCTTGCGGCACGCTCTGTAATTGTATATTTTGCTTTGGAGAGGGCGAACACGATCCAAAATCAGTGTCTAGCTTGTCTCAAGCTATTGAACGCCGAGAGCACCACGCAAAGATTTCATAGGCTGTTTTTCAGACGGGACATTCTGAATACCTTCAGGCAATTCCTCTGAATGAATCAGCTTTATCAAATTAGAAGAGATCCGTCTTTTAAGAGTTATGGAGTGGCAGGATCACCAGAGCCTCTTGACGCGGGTGAAGAAGGAGAGTGCAAAAGTTGGCTTGAAACTCAACATTAAGAAAACCAAGATCATGGCATCCGGCCCTCTCAATTCCTAGCAAATAGATGGGGAAGAAATGGAGGTAGTGACAGATTTTATTTTCCTGGGCTCCAAGATCACCACAGGTGGGGACTGCAGCCAAGAAATTAAAAGACGCTTGCTCCTGGGGAGGAAAGCTATGGCAAATCTAGACAGCATACTAAAAAGCAGAAACATCACCCTGCCAACAAAAGTGCGTATAGTCAAGGCCATGGTTTTCCCAGTTGCAATGTATGGCTGTGAAAGTTGGACCATAAGGAAGGCTGAGCACCAAAGAATTGAGGCCTTTGAACTCTGGTGCTGGAGAAGACTCCTGCGAGTCCCTTGGACTGCAAGGCGATCAAACCGGTCAGTCCTAGAGGAGATCAACCCTGACTGCTCTTTAGAAGGCCAGATCCTGAAGCTGAAACTCAAGTACTTTGGCCACCTAATGAGAAGGAAGGACTCACTGGAGAAGAGCCTGATGCTGGGAAAGATGGAGGGCAATAGAAGAAGGGGACGACAGAGAATGAGGTGGCTGGATGGAGTCACTGAAGCAGGAGGCGTGAGCTTGAATGGACTCCAGAAGATGGTAGAGGACAGGAAGGCCTGGAGGAACATTGTCCATGGGGTCGCGATGGGTCAGACATGACTTCGCAACTAACAACAACAACAGGGTGGCAGAGTGGTTAATATGCTGAACCAGGAGCAGGAAAACTAGACTTGCACCCCGTTTTCAGTCATGGAAAGGAGCTGCTTCCAACCGAGAGCACACAGAGAGGTCTCGAATATGGCTCAGAGGATCCTCTCTGGTTTGAGTTCGAAACACTTCCATAGGTGCCCATCCTCACATATTCCCTGGGATGAAGCAAATAATTTTTTAAAGCGGTGTTTCTCAACCTTGGCAACTTTAAGATGGGTGGACTTCAACTCCCAGAAAGTCCCCGGATGTCTTTGTCACAATCCAACTTACCTCACTGGCTTTCTCTGATGGGAAAACTGGAAGAAGGGATACTTGGTATGTTCTTGAGCAGCGGTCCCCAACCTTTTGCACACCAGGGACTGGTTCCATGGAGAGAGGTTTTTCTGTGGACCGGAGGGTGTGTGGTTTTGTGTGCTGCCTGCATCTCGTGGATGGGGCTTTTCTTGTTTGTGCGGACCGGTTGCTGGCATGCCACGGCCCGGTCCCGGTCCCTGGACCAGGGGTTGGGGACCCCTGTTCTTGAGCTTCTGGATGGCAAGGCGGAGTATAAGTCTAACAAATATGTGAAAACATTTCCTCCATGGTTTATTAATTGTCACCATCAATGAGGAGAATCATTTGGGTTTATTTTCTTTATCTTCACCCAGCTTGGTTGACCTCCATAACTATAAGTTCAGTTATTTTGGGGAGTTGAATGTAATATTAATTATCTGGCCTGGTTTTTGAAAGATAAGAGTTTTATTCCTATATATGGTGAAACTAAACCTAGCCATTGTGCTGTCGCCTGAGTTTTTCATCCTTCCATACACAAGTAGTGTGCTGAGAGTTCACATGGATTACTATATGAAGAATCTTTCTGTATGGTGTCGTGTTTTATTCACACAAATGAGTGCACCAAAGGGAACCTCAATGGAAACTATTTTCATTGTATCTTAAATTGGAACTCTCTTAATTGTAGCTTGCCTTTGAATAGCCCTTCTTCAATGTACAGTCACTTGTAGACTGGGGGTGGGGGACAAAGCTGCAATCCCAGATCAAAAGAGCTTATGATCCAAGTCAGAAGGAATGTCAACACACTCTTAGTTAAACCCGAGTAAATATAACAACAGAAGCACATAGCAGAAACAACAAAGACGCTTGCAGCACCTTGAAGATAGGGGATTGTATTTTGTGGAAGCTTAGCCTATATAAAAATGAGTCTTTTGATACCACGAGGCCCTGCTGTTGACATTGCAGTCTATTAACATGGCTTTGAAAAGCTCTCAAAAAGAATAGAAGGAACAGCAATGGATTTTTAATGGGAAGAAAGCCACTCATCTTGAATTCCAGAAGTCAGAGCTTTTACATCCCAGTTATACGAAGGCATTGATAAATTGAGCAAATCTGGAGAAGGCTAGCAGGTGGGCGAAAGGACTGGAAATCAGGTCCTATGTGGTATTGTGAAAAGATCTGGGTAGCTTCAGCTTGTAGAAGAGAAACTTGATCCTATGAGTGATTCTATGGTTGATTCTATGACTTTATAACTGGTTCTTTGGTTGATTCTATGATTGAGTCTATGATTCTATGGTTGAGTCTATGATCCTATGATTGATTCTATGCTTCTACAATTCCTTCTGTGATTCTATGATTCAGTCTACAATTCTATGATTTATTCTATGATTGTATGATTCATTTTATGATTCTATGATTCATTCTAGATTCTACAATCCTACAAGGGAGTTTAAGGAGAGATTTTTCAACCAAGAGAGACATATTTGTCCCAAGATGTGGCAGCCTTTAACACCAATGAATGTCCTTCATCTCCTGGAACAGTTCCACCAGAGGTCAGATCTGCAGGTGTGCAATGCACTCAGGGTGTTGAGTTCTTTCTATTAGGTATCTTAATATGGAATTGAACTTCTGGCTTTCATCACCTACTTTCAGAAAATGTAACAGCCACAGAATACTTTTATGCTTCTGGCAACAATGGGGTCAAAGTGATCTGCCCTGCAATCAGAGATGAATTACCAAAAAAAAAAAGAAAAGAAAGAAGGATTTGTAATGCCCTTCTCACTTTCCTGGTTTATTGCAAAAAGATGAACTCGAGCCAGAGAAAACACAATAAGGAGCTGTTTCCAAGCTAGAACATAAAGAGACTTCTTGAATAGGGTTCCAAGGATTCTATATGATTTGGGTCTGTAATATTTCCATAGCTGCCCATCCTCAAATATTCTCTGAGATAAGCGAAGAAAATCTTTAAAGCCATGTCTCTCACTTTAAGATGCATGGACTTCTACTCCCAGAATTCCCCAGTTGCCATGGCCTGCTGGGGAATTCTGGAAGTTGAAGTCCATCCATTTTAAAACTGCCAAGGTTGAGAACCTTTGCTTTAAAGTATGAAATATGTCAACGAAGAAAAGTAAAGGTAAAGACTTCCCCATCAGTCATCTCCAGCTCTAAGGGGCGTTGCTCATCTCTGTTTCTTGGCCAAGGGAACCAGCATTGTCCGAAGACAATTTCTGTCTTCATGTGGCCAGCATGACTCTACCCCAAAGAATCACGGAATGCTCTTACCTCCCTACCAAAGTAGTACCTATCAATCTATTTGCATTTGCATGCTTTCGAACTGCTAGGTGGGCAGGAGCTGAGGCAAGGAACGGGAGCTCATCCCATCATGCGGCATCGGGTCTCAAACATGGGCTGTGTGAATTCAAAGAGCTACATCAAGGGACCAAAAACAAAGGGTGAATGACCGTAAGGGTTTGGGTAAGAAATGGGTGTCGGTGTGTTTCTCAATGTTCCCATTTGTTCATTGATAAATGTGTCTCCAAATAAATATTTTAGAAAATCTGCAATTTGTTTGTAGGCTTTGTCTTAGACATCTAGGTGTCGATTTCTTTTTTGGGGGGATGCATTTAAACCAGACAGTACCAGGTAGGGGAATGAAATTGAAATGTCAACAGGAAGAGAAATTTGGAGAAAGGGAGCCGGTTAATTCCTTTGTAGCAAGGTGCTAAATATGTCCCCTTTCCATGAAGCTCCATAGGGTGCACCAAAGTTTCACCAGTAATAGGAGCAAGGAAAAGATGGGTTCTGTTCTTCCATCTTACCTCTTCATTCATCTCGCTGGCTCCTCTGGAAATAGCCTTGCACAAACATCCCTTTGAATCTGTCCTCACCCATCCTGCTCCTTTCAAATTATTACCGACGCATAATGCTTCTTCTCCATTTCACCCGCCATGCCTTCGCTTGATTGATTGCTCTTGGGACTTTCTCTGGATCATTGCAAAAACCGAGGAAAGGGTGGAGAGAAACCACTTACAGGAGGGACTCGTTGTCCTTCCCCTGTCTGTTTCCCCCACCGTTAAAGACCTTCCTCCCTTTTTACATCTACAGAGGCAAAATGTGAGGGGTGGTCCCTTCGCCCTGAGTTTGGCCCCAGGAGGACTAGCATCAGGGGGAAGGTGCTGCCATCCATAACTATTTAGACCTGCTGTTTTCAAAGCTCTTCACTTCCTCTATCAGGCGTCATTTAGCCTGGGGGGGGGGGCGGCGAGGGGGGCTGTGATGCAGCCGAACAGCTGGTCCTGTAATTGGAATTTAGGTGTTTAATCTCACCGTGACAATTCATAATAGAAGCGACTTCCTTAATGCTGAAAGATGAACGGGTGCCTATCTGCAGAGCGGCAGAAAATGGAAAATGAAGAGACAAAGCACAGGTCTATCGCAGGAGTGAGGGTCTTGCTCATTTTAAGGGATGAGAAAAAGAAAGGCATCGGAATATTTATTTGGGGGGGGAGCAGGTGGTCTTCTACCTGATTTTCTCAGGGCCAGGAGTGCAGTTGCCACTTTCCTGATGTGGCCTTCACTGGGGGACAAGGGTCCTGTAGAGGTCCTGTAGAGAGATGACCTTGAGAGAAATAGGTGAGAGGGCTGAAATATTACTTATGTCCTAAGAAAGAAGGTGATATTTGGAAGTCATACAGATAGGTTGTTCCTGGGATCTAAGAAGGATTGAGATAGATAGATAGATAGATAGATAGATAGATAGATGATAGATAGATTGAGATTGATTAAGATAGCTAGCTAGCTAGCTAAAGATAGATAGATAAGAGAGATTGATAGATCAAGATAGATAGATAGATAGATAGATAGATAGATAGATAGATAGATAGATAGATAGATAGATAGATAGAAAGATAGATAGATAGATAGATGATAGATAGATAGATAGCGATTGGTTAAGATAGCTAGCTAGCTAGCTAAAGATAGATAGATAAGAGAGATTGATAGATCAAGATAGATAGATAGATAGATAGATAGATGATAGATAGATAGATAGATGATAGATGATAGATAGAGATTGATTAAGATAGCTAGCTAGCTAGCTAAAGATAGATAGATAAGAGAGATTGATAGATCAAGATAGATAGATAGATAGATAGAAAGATAGATGATAGATAGATAGATAGATAGATAGATAGATAGATAGATAGAGATGTATGTATGTATGTATGTATGTATGTATGTATACAGCATGTGTATATGTGTGTTATGTATACGTATGGGTAGATATATACTTTCTTTTGAGAGCAGGCAACAGAATTTCACTTTTAATATGGGCCAGTGTGCTCACACTAAAAAATGACAATGAAGGTTAACTTATCTTATCTACGTAATTGTGATTTGAGTATTTAGCAATTGGCATGTATTTACAACTGTTGAAGCATCCTAGGATCTCTTGATTAGCATTTACGACTTTCCTAGCAGGCTCCTAACAAAGGGGAAGCCATATTCGCTTAATGACCATGATGATTTGCTTAACAATTGTAGCAACAAAAAAAAAAGGTTGTAAAATTGGGTGTGACTCACATAAGGACTGCATTACTTAGTGACATAAATTTTGGTCCCAACTGTGCTCGTCAATCCAGGATTACCTACAACAGAATCTTGTAAGCCTGGCTGGGCTTTACCTCCCTCCCTCTTCTATCCCAGTGAATATCCCAGCTCAGATCTTGCTAGAGATCAGCAATTTCTTTGTTTATGGTCAGCATTTCACATTTCTGCTAATTATCCCCAGATATTATTCATTATGTGTGTCTCCTAAAAGCCAGCACTCAGCATCTAAGTCTCTTAACTTCTCTGCAATCCACCAACTTTGTGTCACTTCTTCTTTGAACTCCCCAGGGACAACTGTTTGACCCACCCACCCACCCCACAGCCGCAGAAGCTCCCCTAGATAGTTTAGAGCCAGTCAGTATCACACAGCTGAATATCACAGGGACATTACTTGGGGACAAGTTGGAGGAGGAGGAGGAGGAGGAGGAGATGCTACAGGAGATTGTAGGAGATGACCAGGCTGAGCCTAAGGGAGGGAGGGGTCAAACAGTCATCAGTCTCGAGTCCCTTTGTGCCCACAAGAGATCTAAATCCAGCCCACCTTGAATTCCTTCTACTCTTTATCTCCCACTAATTTTCCATGGCCGTTAGTAGTTCAGATTCTTGTAGAGAGCTTACAATAAATCTTTATAGCCATTTGAACTGCCTGGGTCTCCTGATTTTCCTGGCACTTCACAGAGATGCGTTTTAGACTCCTGAAGGAAAGGTGGACAACAGATCTGATGAATCAACCAAGCTTGCTGACTAAATGCCATGATAAAATGAGTGGAACTGAATCAGTGGAGTAACAGAAGAGTATTTCCAAGAGAATGAAAGATTTTCTCTACCGCTGGTCTGATCAGCTCAAGCTTCTTGATGCCCCATGATGCTACGAGTCACTTAGACCTCCATCCCTGCAAGAAAGTCCTGTAGCCAAATTCACCCAAGCCAAAAGGGAAGATGGCCACCCCAAGGAGGAGGTCAACCAGTTCCTTTTCATTCCAGAGCTTGCCATCAACGTGAAAGAAGATGGGGGCACTTAACAAGCAAATCTCTCATCTGCTCCTAACAGGCTTTCAGCAGAAGTCCCGCTGACAGCTAAGCTCTGGATCCACTTAAAAGATCAGATGGAGGCGAGACTGCTGCTGGAGAGAGAGGTGGACATGACTCTCGCTACCATTTCCATCTGGGCTTGGTGCCAACAGGCAGCAGCAAAGAAGGACTTTGTTGCCAGCTGTGGCAGCCTTGTTACTCCTCCTCCACTCCCCTTCCTGAGACTAGGATAGCAAACAACAAGGGTTCCCATCTCATGTTTATTTGCACGTTATGGGCATTTAGGTTTAGGTGGGTGGAGAATTTAGTTGGTTTGTTAATCTGCTTTCCAAACAATTTTCAAGCTCCCTGCTAGGATTGAACAGCATTGGTGGCCTTTCCACCTGATCAGCTCTAGGGTTGACTTCAAGTTTCCTTCCCGCTTGATCCACCACAGAAACTCCCTCCCCCCAAATCCAACTAGGAGAAATTGAGCCTGGTCATCCATCCGATCCCATTCACTTTCCTATGTTGTGTGTGCTCCCATCCATGTGCTGGAAAAAAATCGTGGAAGACACAATGGCAAGGCACCAAAAGTGGTTCAAGAAGTAAGAGTCTATTCTTGCTTTAGAGGGAGAAGTATGCTAGCATTTCATCAGAGGAAGGTTTAACTAAAAAAGAGGACATTCTGTCATGAATCTTCTGTTCCAAAATCACTTAATGATCATCTTGGGTGGAACAAACAAATCTAGATTTTTGCAGAGTCCAGATCTTGCAGATGTTTATTGAGAACTCACCTCCCACCATACAATAGTTGAGAAGAATTACACAACATTCAGGAAGCTCCTACCAGCAATCCTGAATTAATTCTCCTTTGAACTTGATGGGAATTGTTCTGATGTAGTTGTCCACCCCTATCTCCAGCACAACCACAGCCAAGGACTGCTCTATCTATCACCATGCAAAGATATCTACCAAGAATCCAGCAGAATTTCCTAATTTAACATAGTCACACAACTGGAAATATCTCTCCTATCCATGACCCTTCAGCGCTGGACTGAGCTGCCCAGTTTGCTTAAAAAGGGGATGTGGGAAGATCCCATGTTACCCAGAATGAGCCAACATGCTGAGTTTGATTTGTAATGCTGTGAGTGTATGTTACATGACGCTTGCTTGTCTGGCTACTTTAAGTTCAACGTACTGTATTGTGCAAAATGGGTTAAAGGCAGCAATCAGGTTCAGCAGGTTGTCAACATGGAGCCAGTCCTCCCCAGTGGGTTTTGTCACCCAGCTCCCTGTTTTCCCAGTTCCAGGTAACCAGTTCATTTTTCACTGAAAGAACAGAGCATTATCTTGCAATCTGTGATGGCTGAAGATCAGGTCAGTAGCTCATTCTTGAATGGCTCAGGTCATCCAAGAAAAGAGAAACTAAAATTACAACCAAGGAGCATGAAAATAGGGGAAATATGTTCAAAATGAAAAGAAATATGGGGTTTTTATTGAGGGCCTTTGTATTGCATTGCACATGTTCCCCAGGGCAGTGTTTCTGAACCTCAGCAAGTTTAAGCTTGCTGGCTGGGGAATTTTGTGAGCTGAAGTCCACACATCTTCAAAGTTGCTGAAGTTGAGAAACACTGTCCAAGAGCATTTTTTCTGGTACAAATGCCCAACGAGACACATTCTTCTCGACCTCACCTGTGAAAGCCTTTTCAGCAAAAGCAAGCTTGCAATTTGAGAAGGTTTGGAGTTTTCTGGATGTCAACCATGGATGTTGCTTTGCGATAGCAAGCTGGGAAAATAATTGCATGCATGCTCAAATGTCCAGGAATGAGCAAAAGACCACAGTGAAAATAATCTGCGCAAAACTCATGGAGGAATCAATTACAGAAAGAGGGGATGAAACATTAACTCAACTCACGTTCAGGCAAATCACATCAAGAAAGAAAGAAAGAAAGAAAGAAAGAAAGAAAGAAAGAAAGAAAGAAAGAAAGAGGGAGGGAGAGAGGGAGGGAGGGAGGGAGGGAGGAAGGAAGGAAGGAAGGAAGGAAGGAAGGAAGGAAGGATGGAAGGAAGGAAGGAAGGAAGGAAGGAAGGAAGGAAGGAAGGATGGAAGCCATCTTCCTTCTTTGCTCTTTGACAAAAGCAAATTACTTATGAAGGTAGTAGGAAAATACTAAATGCCAACTCCTTGTTTTCCCTCCTACTATTCAACAAACCCCACTTGCAGCAACCTTTGCAATCCTATAGACTGTTAACCTATTTCTTCCAGGAAAGAAATGAAGGATGAAAAACACCTCCACAAAAACTGGATCTGATGACTGCAGTTGAATGAAGAGATAGTGACTAGGCCGACTTTTTGATAATTCCTCTCCAGACAAGGAGAGCTCTTGTGATTGCCCACAAGTGCTCCAGACATGCTTTGAAGTCAATGGATCTTTTGTCATCATCTTCTCAGCCTGAGCACCAGAGATTTTTCCACTGTTAATTTCAATAGCTCCTCTCTAATGACAGAACTCTCTGTATGAATTATCGAATACTATTTATCTGTCACTTCTAAACTGACTCTTTGTATTGCTTGAATTGATTAGACTGGTTTAAAATTTCATCTCCGTTTTGTTCTTCCTTCTCCTCCCAAACACACACGGATCTCTAAAATCTTAAAACAATTAATTTTGGAAAGCAGCTGGACCAACAAGAACACCTCCGAAGTATTCTGTGCAGACATTATGCATCTTCTCCTATTTCTGAATCAACGTGGTTTATTTAGTTATTTATTAAGATTAAAAAAAAAGAAAGAAAAGAACAAGCCTTTAATTTGTAGGTTATCTGAGCCCTCTGGGCTGGATGAGCTTGTATTCCAGGCCAGGATATTAAAGGTTTGGGCAACCTCTGCTCCACCTCATCACACATCGCTGATTTTTCTATTACACTGTTTTTCAGTGGTTTAGCATTTCTACCTTGCTGGAGGCATTAATTCTGAGAGAAGCAGACCTAATGCAATGGGAGCATACATATGGGAAAGCTCTTTTTGCATCCACAATGTGCTTTGCTGCCAAAAAAAAAAGCATCCTAGCTGACTTTTCTTCTTCTTCTTCTTCTAAAGACTACCGTTCCCTTTTGTTACATTCACAAACATCTCCTCTGCTTTCCACAATTCATTGTTCTTTTGCTGGAAAAATATACAAGTGCAAGACAAACAAGATTGATTCATCACAACCTTAAAGTATGAATAACACCCTTAAAAAAAATACAAGGTCAGTCTTCTGGAATGATAGATGGAATGTTGACTTGAAAAGAAGGAAAGGGGAACTTTCTCTTCCTGCCTCCATTTGCAATCAATTAGTCAGAGGAGACTGGGACTCCAATATTGCTACATTCTGCCTTTCTGTATCTGTCCTGCATCCCCACCTCAGATACCAATCTTTTTATCTGGAAGAGAATTGTTGTGTTTGAAGGAGCACATTGACATTCCCCACAAATTGCACTGTGGGTGTGTTTACGTCCTTAGTTCGGATGGGAAGTGGAAGCTACCAAACAGAGGAATGTCTTTTGAGTATGACTAAGATGGGGCTTGGGCAATTGTGCAGCATTTCAGAACCATAGACAGCTCCTACTGAGTTCTGCTGGCAATCCTAGCATCCCATTCCATTCCATTCCATTATCTATTCCATTCCATTCCATTCCAGTTGTAATAATTCTAAATCTAATTCTAAATTCTAAATTCTATCCTAATTTTATTGCAGCAGAAGCCTCAAGCCAATGACAGTGTAAGTGAGATAGATTTTCCAGTTGATCCTCTTCTACAAAATCAATGCCGAGGGTTTTTTTTTATAAGGCTTCCTACGTCTTTTTCAAAGCAATGCAATGCAAACAGATCCAGTACAAAATAGCCAGTGGCTCAGGAATTATTTAGCCAAATTGTTTAATTTTGGCAAGGTTGACTACCAACAACCATTGCTTTGTGAAATCAGTGTGGGATCCCCATATGCTGTGGTCATTCATAACAAGCCAGATTTGGTCGACTAGTATTGCCTGCATGAGGAAATATCTCCTTGTTTTATTATCATTCAGATGGTCCTGCTTTAGTTTAGTTCATTGCCTTTACTTAGTAACAGGAGATTTCTTAAGGCCCTTGTGGTTCACCATATATACCTGATGAGCTGCAACTCAGAGCTACCCAACCATGAAAGTTTGTTTTAATCTACCTGCTGTTTTACTAAAATAAGCAATGGATCTCCACAGGAGTGCAACATAAACACAACACTCTGTCTTATAGAATGGAGAGACCTCAGAGCACTTACCAGGAACAGCAGTCTAGCTAAGGTCTTCTGTGTTGACAAGATTCCTGTAAAAGAACGCAGAGATGCAAAAATAAGCAAATACGTTTACAGAAGAGCAAAAATCACTCAGCTCAACCCAAACTTTTAGGAAATTTCCATACATCTCAACAATTATACCAAGTGTGTCATAAGAGGCATTGGATTGTAAGCATTTCTGGGGAAGGACAGGCCTATCAATGCTTATCTGTCTTAATGGCTACATGAAAACACCAGGAAAAGGCCAGGGGAGCAGTTTACCTAAGAGGAATTCCTGAGGAGCCACAATATGGCAGCCCTATGATCCCAAACCTCTGCTTGGAGACTTCCTTGTCCAATCACTGCTAGGTTGGTTGGTCCATCCATCCATCTCAGAAGTGCTTTTCCAAAAAGCAACTGGATTTTCATGGCCTTTTCCTTGAAAACATTTCAGTTCTCATCCAAGAAATTTCTAAAATGAAGAATGAAGAAGTTTCTTGGATGAGAAGTGAAACATGTTCAAGGAAAGCCCAGAGAAAGTCCAGATGCCTTTTGGACAACTATGACCTGGATGATGGACAATCTCCATAGACATCCATCATCCATCCATTATCTATCTATCTATCCATCATCCATCCATCCATCCATCCATTCATCATCCATCCATCTATCCATCATCCATCCATCCATCCATCCATCCATCCATGATCCATCTATCCATCATCCAGCCAGCCAGCCAGCCATCTCAACTGGGTTCCACTATCAGATACCAGTTGGATTCTTTTGCTTTGAGCCTCCCTGATACAGATATCATTAGCTGATGTGGTTTACGATGCCTATTTGTACCCAATGACTAAACAAGAGCCACTCTAAGAAAAGGGGAGGATTATAGGGTGGACAACCCACTTCTTCCAATTTACCCCGCATTTATTCTTTGCTTTCCCACTCCATTTCCTTCTTCTAATTAAATAGCCTGATTCATGATCTGTGACAAGCAATAAGAAAAGCTTATTACTTGATATCACAACCGCCACCTCTGGACCACTCCATTTTGATCCTTTCTCCTGGACAGAAAATTGCCAGTTGCTGGAAGCAGAAGTTCATCTTGACTGATGAGGGCCATTGCTCCCTTATCCTTGTTACCCTCAACCAGCCATTGATGGTGATTAGAAAGAGTGAGACTAAAACCTTGATTCCCCCCAAATGTCTAGATCACTGGTCTCTTTGCAACTCTCACCAGACCAATCAGTCAGATTCACTTCCAATCATTTTTAACCACAAGTTGTTTCCATAATGGTTCTGTAGACCTTTGTGAAGTTTGCTCGGTTTTTTATTTCTTTTAAAAAAACAACAACAACTCAATTCTCACCATCCCTGGAAGGGTTATCAATCTGCTCTACCAGCAGTTTTTCTATAACTTCTTTTTCCATCTTTGACTCCTCTTATCTCTTCCCGACAGGGAATCCAAGAGAATAACAAGACTGCACCAAGACAGAAGTGCCAAGGGAAGGTGTTGTAATCATCTAAGCACTAGAAAAATCAACTCTTTTCTGTTTTGTTCTCTTTCCCTAACCAAATCGCTTGCCCTTTCCCTTTCTTCCAAGACTGGGAGCTATACAATTTGTTAAGATTGATCGCCCACCAAAACAGGAGAAATAAACTCAATATAATTAACTCAGCCTTTCCTTCTGCTGGGAGGGTTATTTTAAACAAAAAAAAAAACCCACAAGGAATGCAAAGGAGAGAAAATAAAGCTATTCTGAGCCTTTGACCACGTTTCCCTTTTCTGTGGAATAAGAACCCCTTTTGCACCACCCTGTGGAGAGAGAGAGCCCATGTGGGTCTTTCTCTCCCCCCCCCACCCCCAGCTGCTTTGATTTCAGATACAGTGGACAACATTCAGAAGGAAAACATGGACCGGTGCAACCTGTGTTTCCCAAATTTGCACAGCTGGAGAGCAACAGAGGTTAGAAAAGGGGGGCCTTCACCTGGCTCAGGGGTGCCCACTGGGACCTCACCTGCATCAAAGATGTGGTTCTTTCTCATGGTTGAGAACCTGAGAACCTGTGTCTACTACAGGGGTTGGGGCTTCCTAAATCAAGAGAAGCCCGGTTGCGATCCTCAAGGTTTGGAGCATCTTATTAAGAGAAGCGTCAAAAATTCAACACATAGATTGCAATACAGAGGGCAAAAAAGCCCTGGTGGGCACAGTGATTAAAGTACACTATTGAAGGCAAACTCTGCCCACAGTCTGGAGGTTCGATCCTTACTGGCTCAAGGTTGACTCAACCTTCCATCCTTTGAGGGCCCAGATTGTTGGAGGCAATGTGCAAATAATGCTGACATTGTAAACCATCCAGAGGATGCTGCAAAGCATTATGGGGTGGTATATAAGTCTAACTGTTATTGCTATTGCTTTGTGACTCCGGAACTTCCCCTTATGTTTTGGGTAGAGATTTGACCCTTTTCTCTGAGAGGGAAAAATGCTTGCAGAATCTCAGGGAATCTGTATCATCTTTTACTTCTGGAACCCAGGCCTTAGCACTACACAGCCTACCGTGGCCCTTGAACTGATGGAGATTGTGCATCCCATTGATGCCACTGGTAGATGCACCCTGGAACACCATGTTCCACTGACATAAAGCATGCTCAGCAAACAACTTTTTTTAAAAAATAAAAAAATAACAATGACTACTAGAAGGCAAAAAGAACACACCATTCTCACCTCGTTCTCCTCCCAAGGTGCCAACTTACATAACTCTATATGCTAATCTATGCAAAGGAACGACACAGCATCTGGAGAATTATAAATACCAGTAAAGCCTCTTCCTCCTCCTCCTCCCTCCTCCTTCTCTGCCATGTATGTAACACCAAGTGAAATTTATAGGACTTCTGTGGAGGCTCTTGTAGGTGTCTCCTGTGAAGCTATGATGCTCATTTGTGTCAGAATATAAAGCAATTGTGGACCACTGCCACATTGGCACTCAACATATCCATACACACAAAGACAGCCATCAGCAAGATGCATTCAGACAATCAGTTGTCCAATCAATTCAAAATATTTTTTGCACTTCTTGGTGGTTTTAGCAGCAACGAGCTTGGTCAGTTGGGTGTGGAGTGTTAAAGAGGGGTTTTTTTGTTGTTAAAAAAAAATACTCAACTGGTCCGGGGAAATCCATGGAATTATTTTGGATCCCCAGAAGATTAGGTGATTTTTGAAGAACCGTTATGTTTGAACACAGCTTTCGCCCACTGAGAATCTTGCTCTGTGTCCTCCTGACATCTGAAGCAGAGCTCTCCCAGGATCTAAGATTGTCCTTCAGGAGATGTCTGGTGAATGGCACTTAGGCAGCTACAAAACCGCTGTTTACATTTTGGGTACCAATGTCTTGAAGAGAAGACTAGAATTGGCGAGAGTTTGTCTCATCTTATTTTCAGAAGCTGCCCTTACTTCTGTTAGTTGCCTCTAATGACTGAGGGAACGTGAATTGTGAGACACTTTTAAAATAAAGAAACTGATATCTGGAAAGCCATTAAAAAAAAATTAAGCATGTCCTTCTGGGCTGGTAATGTTCTTTGTCAGGAAGATGGAACAAAACTGGCAAACCCCAATTTTGTCCTGCTCTTTTGCTTTACCTGGCAATCGTACAATAAGTGGCCTATTTAACGCGCTAAAGGTCAAACTAATAGAGACAAAAATGAGCATTATTTTTTTCAGGTTAACCTATCGCAATCTTCCCCAAACAGATGTCCTTCCCATCTGTTGCATTTCAATTTCTCACAATTCCCAACCCTCCACTTTCCCCGACTTGGCATTCTGTGGGTGTATTAAAACTATGTCTCCCATGATCCCCAGCCATGCTGACTGGGGATTATGGCGGGTGAAGGTCAACGCATAAGAAGATGGCTGAATTTGGATAAGCTGCAAATAGGTTATGCTTTAGTAGTTTAATGTCACAACTGACGCCCATGTTCACTAATACCTGAAACAAAAGAACAGGTGGTGAGCCGAAAGACCAGAAGTAAACAGAAACCGGAAAACTGAGAAACAGAGGAACAAGATATGCAATCTAGAAAATGTTCTCCCAGGGCTGAAGGACATAAAGCCATTTGAAAGGGGCAGGGAGAGAGAAAATTCCCAACGTTTTTGCTAAAATCTTGGAATAAAGGGAGGAAAGTTCACACCACCATCTTGAGAGGGG
The DNA here is from genome assembly GCA_023970755.1 of Azemiops feae. Lineage (NCBI taxonomy): Eukaryota > Metazoa > Chordata > Lepidosauria > Squamata > Viperidae > Azemiops > Azemiops feae. Next base: position 2,425,703 of record JALGBA010004240.1, on the reverse strand, counting down.
AGATGTGGTGGACACAATAGAACACCTTCCACAATCATCCACTTTTGAGGTTCTCGTCTGCCGAAGACACCTTGAAAACCTTCTCCCCAAATCTTTGCCTTACAAATGTTGATGGGAGTCCTCAGAAGGTCCTACGGATGGTAGCTCCCATAATGCATGGTGGCTTCTGACAGCTGGATGGCAGCAACACTCAAGAACGTAACATCATTCAGTGTTGAATTCAACAGCTGGCAACTAGCAAGCAGCAACAAGCAATATTGGGCGGTATTTGAAAGCAAATGTTTATAGGCACATGAGATGCTTTCCAGGCAGCTAAAACATTCCTGGAAACTTCCTATACTGTAGTTGGGAATTTTCATGGTTTCCTACTCATTGTCATTGCTTCGGATTATACGATTATTATTATTATTATTATACTTTCCATACAAAGAGCATTTTGGAGCCACCATGAAAGGGACGAAGCTTGCAAGCCAGAAAATGTTGTCCCGAGTCAGCAGTTTCTGAAATTAGACTGGAAACCAAGAAGCAATATGGAAATCTAGGTCAAGAACCGATGCAGAGATTTTTCTCAGAGAAGAAATGCAGACATGGATGGTCTACTGAAAGAAGGTCAGCCCTCTTTTTTCAATGCACATTTGGACAATCTGCTAGGCTACCTACAGTTCCTCCCCCATCATCGGAGAGCCCGGGGCTTGCAGAATTATGAGCATTTTGCCTTCTGTAAATCCTGCTCTGAGTATCACTAGGAGGCATCATTCTTCAGCAAAAGTCTATAACAAAACATTCAGGACATACTAGACACACTAGGAGAAGCCGTGGATTTCTCTAGCAAATGAACTGAGCCTTTCAGGATTTTAGTTAGAACATGGGTCCCTTAAAGCAAGAAAATGGTGTGTCTACTGCTGTCGTTCTCAACCTTGGCAGCTTTAAGATGTATGGACTTCAACTCCCAGAATTCCCAGCCAGCCATGCTGTCTGGGGAATTCTGGATGTTGACGTCCACCTATCTTGAAGCTGCCAAAGTTGAGAATGACTGATCTACTGCTCTGGGCTGGCACCAATCAAGGAGAATATTAATTTCTTTGGTTAGTGGTTGGTTGGTTAATAGTCATATTATACTTGTGCTGCTACACCTGGCAGATCCTTTCTACTCCATCACTCAAGTCCTCGAGTTCCACCATATTTTCATGGCATGTGCTACAAGCAGTGATGGAGGACTTCTGTTTCAAATAATCATCTTTGTTTTTGAATCTTTGAGGTTGAAAAAATCTTTGAGGTTGTACAAGTTGTTTCCTAGCTGGGGGAAAATTGCCTAGCTTATTATAGTTATTTACTATAGAATTTAGAAGACGCCATGCTGCTAGGAATGATGGATTCATGGTAATGGTAATACTGTACCATTCCTCCAGAGCTCCTTGGTAGAACGTATTCTGGAGAAGGTGAGGACCAGCAGGAGATGGACATCTCAATAAAGTTTGCAGGCAAACAGTTAAAATCCATGTGACATGTCTCAAATTCCATCTTGTAGGATGATAAGATGAGCCAAGCACTCCAGTTAATGGTGAACCCAAGACACAGTAGGAGAATGTCTGCCCAATTTCTCTGCCTCGAACGTGGTGGATAATTTTGAGTAATGATATGACTGCATCTATAGAAGCTCTCTCTCTCTGTGTCTCTCTCAGTTTCTCTTTTCAGTGGAATTCTACACCTCAGGCTTTTTATCGTGTAACCAAAAATAGTATTATAACGTTCATTCTTTCCTTCCCTTACTTGCATCACGGGAAGATCTCAAGATCATCACAATTATACCGAGACGCAACAAAGGAAGCAGAAAATGAAGCATTTACCCAAAGGTTAGAGAAGTTATTTTCCCCTTCAAGTTGCCTAAGAGTTGACAAGTCTTTATTTTGCCCCTTAACAGGATGATCAGTGGGCGTATCAGCTGATCAAGAAGGGAAGAGAAGCAAGGTGGGAGAACAAGAAAGAAAACACCAGCCGAATCAATGGAAAACACACGCGAGGCAATGAAGGAATTAATTACATTACAGTTAGGCAGGAGAAAAGCAACTGAATGGTGAATCGAAGTCAACGGCACGCTGAAGCAGCACGCTTAGTGGCAGGTTGTCTCAAACCTACACCAACTGAGAAAATATATTCTCTCGCTGGCATTGCCCCATCTAAGATCAGGAGAGAAGCAGCGACAGATGCCAAGAGAACTAAGCAAGAGACTGACCCTCAACATCCTCTGAATGGACACATGCCCCAAGCCCACCGACTCAGATCTAGGAACAGCTTCATGGCAAGAACAAGCATTCCTGAGGGTTTCACAAGAACAAAATCAAATTAAAAGATGGAGGAAGGAGACCATTGAGCAAGGAATAACATTAAAGGAGGATCTGGCTGAAGGATCCAACTTCCCTTATACTACTTGGAGGGCTTTGAATAGGTTGAGAGCTGGAGTGGCTCCATGTAAAACCAATATGCTCAAATGGAGGATCTTCGTGGACGACACACTGTGTGAATGTGGAGACACACAGAGCCCAGTCTATCTGCTGGTATGTCAGCTACTCCCAGAAACAAATTACCAATGATGATTCATTTTTGGCCAATGACAAAGCCAAGAAGGTGGCTTCATCTTGGCAGTTTAAAGTTTGATCTAGGGAGATGGGAGAAGAGAGAAGGGGGTAGGAAGAAGGAAGAAGGAAGAAGGAAGAAGGAAGAAGGAAGAAGGAAGAGGAGGAGGAGGAGGAGGAGGAGAAGGAGAAGGAGAAGGAGAAGGAGAAGGAGAAGGAGAAGGAGAAGGAGAAGGAGAAGGAGAAGGAGAAGAAGAGAAGAAGAAGAAGAAGAAGAAGAAGAAGAAGAAGAAGAAGAAGAAGAAGAAGAAGAAGAAGAAGAAGAAGAAGAAGAAGAAGAAGAAGAAGAAGAAGAAGAAGAAGAAGAAGAAGAAGAAAGCAGCTTCCTGCATTCTCTCCCCTTTCTTCCTCTGAGCCTCTAACTTTGCATGTTGGACAATGAATGATTTCTGCCCAGTTAGCTTCATGGCGGTGGGATTGATTAGCATTACATCAAAGGCAAACTGGATTACTGTTGTAAGACAGATATTCATTCACTTAGACCCTGAAATGCCAAAGGATACTGCAACACATAAACAATGGCTCCAAGCTAGCCAGTGGGCTCCTGGGCAGATCGATACACACAACACGTTTCACCCATCTGGGGAAAGCATGGAGATAAGGACCACATTGCTCCTTCTGTTTCAGAAATTGATTCAGAATCAATTTGAAGCATAAGTACAGCCTTCCCTAGGTATTCCTCCGCCTTGGATTGTCATTGGAACCGGGGAAAAAACCCCAGTCACCTCCTTGGCTGATCTAATACAAGGTAGGGCTAAGTCTACAGGTCCCATCCTAGGATGGTTGATGTGGAAGTAGAATTAGAAGCCCCCATGTAGGCTGTTCGAGCACTCAGAGAAAAGCAGAACATAAAAGAGAAGGAGAAATAAAGGAGAAGGGATTTACGTACCATTCTTTGAAAGAGTGGAAGACGTCCAGCTGGAGTCCAGAGGTAATGAGATGGAGGCTCAGCTTGGCTTGCTTCCTAAAGCCCTGCTCCCTCCCCATCCTTCCTTGACATTACTGTAATGCTGAGTGTTTTGGCCTTGCATTTTCTTAGCTAAAGACCTTCTCTCGAGCTGAACCAAAGTTTTTTTTCCTGCCAGCTCAGCAAGCTATCTGGTGTACATTTTATTCACCTACAAGCTCCACGGAGCTAAAGCATCTTTTCAAAGGTCCCATTTTACTACACTTTTACATACACTCTAACTTAGTGAAAAAGAAATCGGTTCAAGTCTTGAACGTGGCCAATGTCTCATGATCCACCAAGACCTGGAGCTGTCACTCAAGCAATGGAGTGGCTCAAGGTAAAAGCTCATGTATATCAATAAAAGAGATTCCTTGTCAAGAAACTACCAAGAAGAAAACAACACTCCCACCAAGACTCACAGGGCAAGCCACTTGTATATAAAGAGAAAGCAAAGCTTATTCCCTTGGCACTGATGGTGTTACCTAATTGGGTCATGAAACGTCTGCAGGAAAAACCACCCAGCTCAGAGAGCACCAAGGATCCCACGGTTCTCTTCCTCTTTTGCCTTCTTTCTTCTCCTGTTTCTCCTTCTCTTTCTCCCTTTTTCCTTCTCCACTCCACAAATCCCCTTCCAGCACTGATGATGTTACCTAGTTGGGTCATGAAACGTCTGCAGGAAAACCACCCAGCTCAGAGAGCACCAAGGGCTCCACAGAAAAAGAAACCCTGATAAGCAAGGATTAACACCAGACAAACAATTGAGCAGAAATCAATACTCCATTCAGGGAACTACCAACTCAGGCAAACCACAATACATTTTTTAAGTTGTTCTATTCTCAGAAATTCTTGCCTAAAGCCAGACTGATTCTTCCATTAAAGACACTCCTTTTAACCAATAGCTTAGCCAGAAGAATTGACTTTCAGTTTGATTATTATTTTTTTTAAAGGGGGGGGGTGTTAACAAGGGGGAACCATTAGAGAAATATTTTCATGAGATTGATTCTATCACACTTGAGTTTTTGCTAAATACCATAATGGTTTTCTGCACGAACGCCCGCATGACTAATAATATCATTGATGATAAACAGCCCACAAACTTAGTTCAGAAGGGCAAAGATCAAACAAGCCAGCAAGTAACATGATTCTATAAAAAGAAAGTCAAGCTTGAGAGATTCGATTCTCATGGCCATGTTTTCTTGGCAACGACGAGGATGGAATTTGCTGCTGATGTCGCTTACAGATTGGTTTAAAATCTGTTTCCAGGGGATAAACTCAAAAGCTGCAGACACAATGAGCAGCATCAGAGAGGATGGGACTTCAGGAGAGTCAAGATGGTGTCCACAGCAAGATGGGAAGCATCCACATCTAATAAATAAATAACCACATAACTGGACACTAGGAAGGGATGCGTTTGGGTCATGCAGCTGTAGCCACCATCCTAAATTTTGGAGTCTTTGTTGGACACTTTTATATAGGTAGACCACGACTTATGACCGTCGGGCACAAGAAACCAGGAACAGAGTTCAAAAGTACTCTGAGTTTATTTCATGCTACCTCTATATGAGAATCTGATTTACCAAGGGCCAAGAATTCATGGGGGGACGGGGGGTTGGACTTAGGTCTCTTATTAAACCAATGCAAAACATCACCCAGTTTATAACACAACTTATAACCATCATTTCAGGAGGTTATTTAATATAAAAGGGTTTGTGTGGCCCTCTTTTTTTTTTTTTTAAGTTAACCTCATTTGATTATTTTTTTTTTAAGCTTTGGTTTTGCTTCCTGATTATCTTTACTCAAGGCATTCGGATTCATAATTACACAGTTCCAATGTCTATTTGCACAAAGTTCAAAGGAAAACAAATTACAAAAGAATACACACATTTTAAGAGCATTAAGTATTCCTTTTCCTTATATCTTCTCCAAGTCTCACACACACCCCTTTAAAAAAAAAAATGACCATTTTGATCTTTAGAGCTCGGTGGCCTTGCTCGAATCGTAAGATGGTAACAATGCATAAAATGCCAACATCCCAGTTTGCAAATACCAGGTCCTTGTGGTGCGAAATGCCAGTTCCTTTAACGCACAAATACCCTGAATGAAATGTCATTTCTCTCCAAAGTGCAAAATCCTCAGCTCCAGTAAATAGCCAGAGTTGGAAGGGACCACACGACAGCAATGAGGCATGGAAAGACTAAGAGTCTTCACGAAACAGGAGCATCAACAAAACAGGAGCTGAGCTGTGGATTGTGGTCAGATGGTCTGAAGCAATGTTTCTCTAGCTAAGCAGGTTTAAGCTTGGACTCTTTCCAGGTGGGTGGTCATCTCAAGAGCCCACGGCTGCCATCTTGAATCAGCCATAATGGAAGCGACCCTTGACCAGTTGACCCCTATCTAGCACCAGTTTGGCTTGGCCATCAGTAAATCAGATTCTCATGTGTAGGTAGCATAAAATAACCTCATAGTACTTTTGGACTCTATTCCTCTTCCTGGCTTCTTGCACCAGTCATAAGTCAAGGTCTACCTATATAAATGCCTCTTCATGTAGAGGTCGGTTTCTGGTGATGTGATGGGCACATCCATGTCATCCATTTTGGATGACTTCTGTGATGACACTACAAGTTGACCGCTTATATAATCTCAGTTGAGATTATTTTGATTTTTCTGGTGTCTCTGATCCAGGTATGAAAGCAGAAGATTCCATTGCTATCCAGATCCCTGCCAGGCTCAATTTTTTCCCCCAACTGAGATCCAGAATTCCATGGTCACTTATTTTTAGAATGGCTACCATTTTGCGTATCTCCAAGAGCACTACAGCTGGAAACTCCCACCCCAAAAAGGAGCAGTCATAACAGAGCAACTGTCTTCATTCTTGCTTAGTTATGGAGAACACAATAAGTTAAGTGAGGAATAAATCTCTCCAAGTTGCCTCCTTGAACTGGTCTCATCAAAAGCCACCTCAACTTTTTCTTCCTTTCATCAGGACATCCCAGGTCCACTGGGAGGCTTCAACCCAGTTTCTAAATCCTTCTGGGTCTTCTGCTAAGCCCAAATCATATCTTTGGAAGAAGTTCTACTTGATACTTTCCTGTCTTTTTCTCATTTGTCTTAGCTTAATAGGAAACGGTTCTACTTTGTTCTGTTCCCTCACTGTCTTCAATCCATCTTGAATTCTTGCTTCATGGCAATGCTCAAACACACCATAAACGTATTTAGGATACAGCCTGAGGAACTAAGGACTGTAACTAAGGATTGCTTTTTTTTCCCATCAGGGTTACTATGCCAACGCTAGATAAATGACATAGTGGCATTATGAAATCAAAGTTTTCAGCGTCATACTTTCTCCACAGGATTCTTTGGGAATGACAGGTCGGTGAAGGCTGTTTGGCACCTGTAACTCAAAGGTTTCTCACATTTTCCCCAAATGACATTTCCCAGGATTCTCTCTGAGAAACTATGACAAGTTAAGCCAATATGGGTTTGTAGTAAATACTGGTTGCCAGAAGCACACCTGTCTGGCTTCATACCTGAGCTCAGCAGCAAATGACAGCTCTCCAAATACTTATCCTCTTATTTGGCTCTCAACTAGATTTGGTGGAAGACCCCCTAGATACCTCAGCTAGGTTTGAATCACTGCAATGGAGGTCAACTCCAAATGATGGAGTCTCAAATACAATAAATGATTCTCCAGTTTTGTGTAGAGAACTCACAACCAGATGTATCAGTGTTGCAGAGTTTAAAGTCTTGGGTGTTTCTTTCCATCATTCCATACCAGAGACTTTGATGGGATTAGTTCCTGCCTCACCAGATTAGTCCTCAGCTCTTATAATACCCTTGATACAGAAATAATGATGGGTGATTAGACGCTGAGCCAAACAAGCAGACTATTCAGTCAATCTGGCAAGCTTTATAGAATTACAAGTAAACTGCAGACCACTTTGATGTCGCTTATCTCTTACTAGTATTTGTACAAAATGCTAAGTTATACTCAAGCCAAAAGGAATGATTGTGGTTCTGCGTGTAACAGGAACTCTACAGTTGTTTTAGCGTGTGGTATAGGTAAGGTCACTGCATTAAGCCATAACATGGTTTTATCTGGAATAGAATATTTCTCTCTTTTATTAAATCAAGTCTGGGCTTTGTTGAAAGAACCTAGTTATGGAAACAAAGTTGGAAAGACCACTAAATCCAAACTTCTGCTCAGTTAAAGTGTCTAAGCTAAAGCTTAAGATAGACATGTAGCAGGTTCTGTTTGAGTAGATCCAGTGAAGAGGAGGTCCTCCATTCAGTGATTGCAAAAGAAGAGCAGGCAGAGTTATGGGGAGTGGAGTTAAGCGAGTCATCAGCTCAGAGTCATTATGTTCCCACAAACGGTTCAAGTCCAAACCCTTTTGAATTCCGTTGACCCATACCTGGCACCAATTTCATGTTGGACTTTAGTTGACCACATTCTTGTGTATGGGCCTAAGCAATAAATCTTCTGAACTGCAACTTCATGTAGGGTCCTGATCCTTTGCACCTGACAGTAATTGATCCCACAGTCAATCTGCTCTTACTATTAGGACTTTTCTTCTAACATTCAGCTGGAGTCTACTTTTCTGTGGCTTAGTCCATTAGCCCGTCCCACAGTCTGGGATAAAAGGGAAGTCACGTTCTTCTTCTGTGCAATCTCACATTAAATATTCTAAAAGGGCTATTATCCCTCCCATCAGCCTTCTCTGCTTAGGACTAAAAACACCCACTTCCTTTGATCTCTCCTGCTAGAAGTTCCAGTAATGATGCCAAACTCTACACTCAACTCTTCCTGTGCATGTCTCGAGAAAAACATGTTCTTTTTTATACATACATACATACACACATAATTGCAATTAGGACTGGCAAAAATTTCCACCACAAGTGAAGGATTTGTTCTTATCTCTTCACTAGAATTAAATTGTCTCTGTTTTAGTTTCCTGCATCTGAGTATTTTCTCCAGTACGAGACATGCTCCTTATTCCTTATTAAGAATACCTTATTTAGAGGTTGTCCAAACATGCGATAGGAACATCAGAGGCGTTTTGGTTAGAATATCTGACTTATCAAAGTATCTGGGCACTGAGAACAGCCAGGGAGGAGTCAGATAAAGGAAAGAAGAGCATTTTCAGAGAAGAAATGCAGAGGGAGAGAGGGAAATGTTCTAATTGTCTATCCTTTCACTTCTTTGCTCTTCAGCTGCATTTTATCCGCTCCCCGGGGAAGATGCATTCCACCAAAATACAATTAAATACTAATATTATTCCTGCCTCATTCACAGTGATAAAGAAACCCACAGCAGAGGCAAATACACAGCTCTCCTTTGCAACTGAAAATATTTAACGATGCTGCCCTTGGGAAGCCAAAGGGGGAACAATACGATTACAAGAAAGGAATCCACCGAGCAGGGAAGCCCCAGTTTGGAAATGGGCATGCAAGAAGGAAAGGAAGGAAGGAAGGAAGGAAGGAAGGAAGGAAGGAAGGAAGGAAGGAAGGAAGGAAGGAAGGAAGGAAGGAAGGAAGGAAGGAAGGAAGGAAGGAAGGAGAAAAAGAGTGAGTGAGTTGGAATGAGGAAAGAGGAAGGAAGGAAGGAAGGAAGGAAGGAAGGAAGGAAGGAAGGAAGGAAGGACAAAAAGAGTGAGTGAGTTGGAATGAGGAAAGAAGGAAGGAAGGAAGGAAGGAAGGAAGGAAGGAAGGAAGGAAGGAAGGAAGGAAGGAAGGAAGGAAGGAAGGAAGGAAGGAAAAATATTGAATGAATTCCACCTCACCAACATAGTTGTACATGTGAGCATTCAATATCCGGCGTCTTATAGCTCAGTCCCCAGTCCTGTGTTTGGATGAACAAATTGTGAGTTCTCCTTCCTCCCACGCCAATTATTCCTCTTGTTTTATTTTGGTAAGAACATGACATTCTTTCTATGGCTAATAATTTAAGCCCCCAACATTTTCACCCAGCCCACGTGAGGATTCATTCATTTGGCAATGCTTTTTTCATTCAGTGGGAATTGTCCAGGATCACTTCTTAATCAGTTGAGCTCTCGGCTACTCAGTGGTCCCGTCCAACCCACCCACCCTCTTTGTGGCAGCGTGTTTTTCTCTTGCGGTTAACACAGATCTTCAATTCCCCACCAGCTGCCAATAGCAAGGTTGCCATGCCTACTTTCTTTCCTAAATATATCGTGTTTGAGATGGCTGCTCTCATTTTAAAAATCCACTTTCTGCTTCCCATTAGGAAAAGAGGGAGAGGCGTGATGGGGAGACCATGGGAAGTTATGGTGGCATTATAACATCAAGGACAAGGGATTTGGCTCACATAATTTATGAATTGATTTATGAATCTAAAAGAGACATTAAGAAGAGATAAAATGTAGGCAAAGGACTGGCAGAACCTGGGGGCGGAGTCAAAAGAGGGATCAGCCTAGAATCCCTACGTAATCATAAGTGAACTAAATTCAGCTTCCCTTGAATTCCAGTTGACCCTTATCTAACTCCAAGCAGGAGCTAACCCTGAGCTGAAAATATTAAAGTCAGGGGCAAAAGATCAGCTCCACATGTGAAAGTCCAGTTAACCTGGTTTATTGCTGCTCATACCGATGCACAGGAATCTTCAGCTGTGCTCATCATTTTGACATCAATCCCTGATCAACCCAGGAAAGAGTTTGCACCAAAGGTCATCCTGATTTCATTTCCTCTACTTAGAAGATTGTCCCATGTCGTTCTATCACAATAATCATAGGAGAGCTAGGTGTACACAACATGCTAAATCCAGGCTAACAAACGTAACTGTCACATTCTCAAAACACAAAACATTGAAGCCAATAAAGCCCACTTTGGATAAAAATGATGGCTTTGTTTATGCAGAAAAAAGCAATGGCTGGATTTCCATAACACACTCAACTGTAAACTATCTCACTCTATTCTAGTTGACTATATTGTGTGCACCTGGCCAGAGGTTAAAACTAATTCAAAACTTAACAGCTATTTGAGGGGTCCTTGGTGTTCTCTGAGCTTGATGTTTTCTTGCAGATGTTTCATGACCCAAACTAGGTAATATCATGCTAGCAGTCTTTCATTATCTAGTTTGGGTCATAAAACATCTGCAAGGAAACAACCAAGCTCAGAAAGCAACAAGGACCCATGATTTCAACCCCGAGCTACGAATATTCTCCTTTATTGATTAAAAGCTACTTCTGGGTTTGATTGAATGGGCTGCTTGATCAATCTTTGCGAAAAATCTCTCTACTCCCTCTCCCCAAAGTCACCAGCATTAGAATGGGTAAAACAAAAGTGTGATCTTAAGACTGCAAAGCCCATGTGATCACACAAAATAGGAAGTATCCATGCTATAACTGGGCACAGGGATGTTTTACATCACTTCAAAATTGCAGCTTTTCTAGGAAAAGAGACATTCCTGGTGCAAATGATTTTTCAGGAGGCCAAACATTCAAATTGGCAGGAAGATTTTCTGTAGGCGTTCACTGCTTGGTTTCAAGTATCTCTGCTTAGCAATGGATGCCTTTCGTTCCGAATTCACCACTTTAAATCCGTCCAATCTCAGGGCAGCAGGTTACACTTATTCCCTATCTCTGCTGAAGCACCAATATTTTGCATACTTTTTCATCTTGCCCTGAACTGCTGAGCCACCAAAGAGCAAACAAAGTCTGGGAGGAAAACCCATTAATCCTCATTAACGGAGTACGAAGCCACGGCATAGATAGGGTTTTTAATTATACAAAAAGCATAGCTGGGACACGGTGCAAAACCATTCCCAAGACTGATGTGAATAATAATGGCCACTTCAATAAATTAACCAAGGAATCTGTTCTCTCCGAGTTAGGCTAGGTTTTAAAAGAACCATCAACTGGCTAAAGCAATGCATGAAACCACATTAGCATCTCATTTAAAAAAAAAAAAAGCTTGCTCCAAGATTATTCTGGAGATGAGAGAGAGAGGGAGAGAGACAGAGAGACAGACAGACAGACAGACAGACAGACATAAAGATGGACAGACAGATGATAGTTGGGTGGATATATGGAGATAGATGACAGATGGGTGGATGGATGGATAGATGGATGGATGGATGGATGGATGGATGGATGGATGGATGGATGGATGGATGGATGGATGGATAGATAGATAGATAGATAGATAGATAGATAGATAGATAGATAGATAGATAGATAGATAGATAGATAGATAGATAAAAAGACAGACAGACAGACAAAGAGACAAAGACAGATAAATAAGGATAGATGGATAGACAGATGATGGATGGATGGATTGAAAAAGAGAAGAAAGAGAGAGAGAGGGAGGGAGAGAGAAGAGAGAATTTGCCATCCTCAACGATTTTGCTTCCTGAATTTTATGCACAAAAATACCTGGAGGGATTCCAACTTTAACACGCCTGCAAAAGGAAGCAGATTGGCTTGCCACTTGCAAAGCACCCCATTGCGCAAAATGCCCCCATTCTCCATTCAGACAAGAGGTGGCACCGTTGGAACCAAGCCGGTAACGCAGCTGTGGGCGATTGAGAAAATTGCCCATTTGCATTTGCTTTGTTGTTTTTTTCTTCTCTCGTTTTGCCCAGAGTGCCATCAGTGGAAGGGAAGGAACAGGAGCAGCCGAACTTCCACTCTGCATTCTCTCTCTTGCCAACGACCACAAGGAGAGCAATAGGCAGTTCGCTAAACATGGGTGGAGGCTGGCAAAGCCGGGCAAGGAAAATGTGATTTCCCCCCCCCAGCTGTAACTCTTTGAAGCAGGTGAAGGGGGCAATCCAGTCGATGGTCTGGGGTCCTTTGACCCCATCAACTGCAACCCCAGAGATGGAAGCTTTGGCTTAGACTTCTTCCAGGAAAAAGCAGAGCGGCCTCATTTAATTCAGGCTGGGTTTTGCTTAATGTCCCTTCTATTAATTCGCCTGGGAACAGGACATTATACAATCACAATTGGACCGGGCTGGGAAGAAGAGGTCTGGGGTAAAATAGAACATCATATACAGAATGACTACAATTGCATATCTTATTTCCCCCCCAACTATTATCTACTTTGGGGAAATTCCAAAGGTGCTATTTAAAGGCAACTGGACTTTCTTTGTTTTTCTTTGAAGGCGTTTCACTTCTCATCCAACAAGAAGCTTCTTCAGTTCTGACTGAATGGAGAATGGAAGTCAGTTACAACTGAAGAAGCTTCTTGGATGAGAAGCGAAACATCTTCAAGGAAAAACAAAGTCCAGTTGCCTCCTGAAAAAGCACCTTTGGGACAACCCTGACCTGGATGACTGAGAATCTCCACAGACGTTTAGTAAATATTCCATCAAGATATGCAAATTAATTTTCTTATTGTGTGTGTGTGTGTGGGGTGTGTGTGTTCGCCATAGCTTATATAGCTTATGAATATTCAATTTTGTTTTCCCCCCCCCCAAACCTGGGTCTTTGGTGCCCTAATTTGAAGATCCATATTCCCGGTTGCATCATACAATCTCCCCAACATTTGCTGCAAATCATATGCACGTTCAACTACCAATGCAGCATTATCTACATATAAAACTAGATGCATATCTTCAATCCCAACAGATGCATCTATAGTGCCACCACAAACAGCATCAAGCCATTGTTGCTTCACATCTACCAACTGCACGTTTTATAGACATGGTGGAGAGCAAATATTGCGTTGTTTCCCTACAAGATATTTACTGGGACTACTAATTCCTGTGAAACTTAATGGGATTTGAGAAAACTTTGCGTCAGTCTCAGGACAGGATTGCTGCATAGCTCAAGGCCTCACTTAAAGCAGGGAGACGGGTTGCAGTAATAGAGGGAAAATAAACCCAATAAAAACAGTATGGGTTGAATATTTTAACTTTAATTTCCTGCGTCTTAATATATTCTCTCTCAGCACAAGAGGAATTCCGTACAAGTGGGGGGTCACAGAGAACTAATTTTGCTATCATTCTGCATTCATGAGATGGTAAAGGTCTTAGAGCTTATCAACCAAATTAGCTGTGCCCGAATCTCAAAAGCCAAACAGGGAGAGAGAAAAAACCACACACACACAAACACACACACACACATGTGACACCTCTGCAATTGAATGCTTCCAGAACGAGGTGGAAGAGAAGACAAATAAAACAATTACAGGAAGGACACAGAAAAACAGGGAGTTCTCCCTTGAAACCCAACTCTTTGTTTCGCTAACAGGGGATGACAAGATAAAAGATCTGACCAGCCAGACAATATCTGGAGGCTCTGTGAATTTTCAAAGATTTGGCAACGGATCCATAGGGGAAACAGAAGGAACTTGGCTAATGTAGATAAAAAGTTGCACCATGTCGGCCTCAGCTAGATAGGAATCATGACCAGGTGTGCTAATCCCACTTTATTGTAAAGCTACACTGGCAGAATCTTGCAAATCTGAAAGTACAATTCTTCTCCTCCTCCCCCCCCTTTACAGTTGGAGAATCTAAGTAGGGTCTCTTCTGAGCTTCTTGCTCTGCCCATTATACAACTGTGGACCGTGTGGTCTCTTATCTACCGTTCCCTTGTCCACATCTCTTCACCCAGTCTCCCAAGGTCTTTCCCACATGCCATTACACACTAGCCCACCCCAATGTGTTCCCCACTCCTAGACAAGGACACTTGGGAAGACCTCAGGGTGTTGGGGCAAGGTATGAAGAGAGAGAAAGAGAGGACCCCAAAGGTGCTTTTTCAAGAGGCAACTGGACTTCCTTTGTTTTTCCTTGAAGACCTTTTCCTTCTCATCCAAGAAGCTTCTTCAGTTCTGATTGAAGGGTGGGAGAATAGAAGGATTTATATTCCTTATAGTCATTCTGGTCATTAGCACTCTTTCTGAGAGTTATTGAAGCCGCTTAGAGATTTATCTGTGCCCTTGGGGGGGGTCACCTGAATAGTGAAAACAGGTGTGAAACCTTTCTGGAACTGTGAAAGGACTGTGTTGTAAACAGGAGATAGGTTGTATCATATCCCTCCCCCTCTCTTGAGAGAGGGCTGTTCAAATCCTTCCATTTCCCCACCACTCAGTCAGGACTGAAGAAGCGTCTCGGATGAGAAGCAAAACATCTTCAAGAAAAAAAACGAAGTCCAGTTGCCTCTTGAAAAAGCGCCTTTGGGACAACCCTGACCTGGATGACTGAGCATCTCCATAGACAGAAAGAGAGGGAGCTACTAGGGAAGGCATCGAAAATCAACACCCGGTGCATTTCCAGAGATTGCCCTGCCTTTTCTCCAAGGCGTAGTAGCGTGAAATGAAACGACGACAACAACGGCAGCAGTCCCATTCATAAGAGTCCTGCAGTGTGCAATAAGACCATGGCTCTTCTGGAAATAGAATTCCAGTCCTTGGAGAACCATCTCTGTGGACAACACATCTTCTGAAGGTCCCAGGCAGGACCTCCTCTGAAAAAAACAAAAAGTCTCCCGGCCGCCCGACAGCATTCCAAGAGAAGCCGGCAAAATGAAATGCAACTTATAATTAAGACAGTGTGTTTGAAGAAAAACACCATCTCCGTTCAGAGGGATTCTCTGGCACAACAGTAATTAATGTCTCATTAACATTCACCTAATTAAGCAGCTTATGAAAGTGGAGAGACTTTGTTGTTACATCTCACACATTGCTCCTCTTCAGCTTCACTGGGTACAGCTGTGTTTAGGCATGGGAAATTAACCCTTTCCTGCTGGGGGGGGAACACCCCCTCCTCCATCCTTCCATCCATCACCTGGATTTTGAAAGTTGGTGCTCAATCTGCAAGACAGACGTCTTAGGAAGAACGTATAAATGCAGGTGGCACCAAGAATGTCAAAAAGGCAAAAGTTGTAGCAAAGACATAGGGTGGAAATGGAGTTTAGATCTTCCTATACCCACACCAGTTTTCTCGTAACAACTCCTCTCCCGTTGGCTTTTGATGCAGCCAGTGTCCAGCTGAGAGGAAACTGCTGGATGGAACTAGCCACAGCAGGAAGAAAAGAGACGGAAGAGGAAAAATTAACACATAAATTTGACATATCATTTGGAGCAGGGCTGGAGATACTGTCTACTTTTTCAAGCATAAACAATTCAGGTTTTTCTCTCTCCCCAAAACAGAGTTTTTGCATGTGGAACTCTGAATGGAGAAGGATGGGCAGCTATCGCCGTGAAAGAGAATATTTGCAGTTCCGGATTGAACGGTGGGGTCTTTGCTGCTCTCTGAGCTTGGTTATTTTCTTGCAGATGTTTCATGACCCAACTTGGTAACATCCTCAGTGCGAGAAAGGAATGGGGATTGTGGAATGGAGGAGGAGGAGGAGGATTGTGGTGTCCTTGGTGCTCTCTAAATTTGGTTGTTTTCTTGCAGACGTTTCATGACCCAACTTGGTAACCTCATCAGTGCTACAAGAGAGCAGGGAAATGGAGCAATGAAATCCATGTTGTTGCTGTGGAAGTGCTAGTAGTTTTCCAGGACATTCAAATAGGTCTTCCCTGAAGAACATCAGCCTGAAAAAGCCCACCTCACCAACAACATTGGAGCAACCACAGCTGCTTTGAGGGCCATGCCAAACCACCTCTATATCTGTGGGCAAGCAGGCCAGAAATGTCCTTATTTATGTATTTCTGAAAAATGAGGAGAATAGCTTGGCAATTCTGCTTCTTCCCTACTCCAATCACATTTGGGGGGTTTGCAGTAAACTACTTTTGGAAAGAGTTGTTTGATCCAGGAAAACTGATCATGCTGTTGAGGACAAACAAGAATGTCAGAGTATTCTTTAAACGTATTTTTTTTTCCCTGAGCGTGTTCCTACAAAGCAATTAGCTTTGGGTGTCAAGCAGGCACCCTTTAGATTGCTTCACACTACAAACAAGTAGTGTAAGAGAAGTTGTGCTTAGCTAGGAACATGTTAGAAAATTACGAGCTGGACGCCTTTGCCTCCTGAGCATGAAAATGGCAAACCACAATATTACTGCTTGGAAGGAAAAAGAAGAACATAGAGCAAGGCCTAGTAGGATGTGGTGTGCTGGAGAAATGAGCACGTGGTCCAGAACGTTCCCCGGGATGGTTCAGCAGAAGATTCGGGAGGAAAAGGGATTACCGTGGTGGCACATTGCAGGCGAATTCTGCCCACAGCCTGGAGTTCGATCCTGACCGGCTCAAGGTCGCCTCAGCTTTCAATCCTTCCAAGGTCAGTAAAATGAGGACCCAGATTGTTGGGGGCAAATATGCTGACTCTGTAAACCACTTAGAGAGGGCTGTAAAGCACTATAAAGTGGTATATAAGTCTAAGGGCTACTGCTATTTTCCTTCCTTCCTTCCTTCCTTCCTTCCTTCCTTCCTTCCTTCCTTCCTTCCTTCCTTCCTTCCTTCCTTTCCTTCCTTCCTTCCTTCCTTCCTTCCTTTCCTCCCAGTGGTTAAAATGCAGCATTGCAGGCTGACTCTGCCCACAGTCTGGTGTTCGATCCTGACCAGCTCAAGGTTGACTCCGCCTTCCATCCTTCCCAGGTCGGTAAAATGAGGACCCAGATTGCTGGGGGAGCAATACGCTGACTCTGTAAACTGCTTAGAGAGGGCTGTAAAAGCCCTGTGAAGTGGTATATAAGTCTAAGTGCTATTGCTACCTCCATATCAATTTTCCCAGGAAATGGCTGATTGTCACAAGCATTGGATTATCATTATGTGGGATGGTTGCAGCTGAGCTCCGAGAGAATTCCAGCACAGCTTTTGGGATATCTGGAACTAGGGGAAGCCAATCAGAAGACCAAAGCTTACTTGATCATGATCCTACTGTCCGTTTCAAGCAACCAGAGTCAGCTGTGAATAGCTAAAGTAAGCAACTTTATTGTTCTCTACCTGTGTTACAAGAATCTTCCCAGACTGCTTGCCTTCCCCGGGGAAAGACCAGATAAGACGTCATGGATCTTGAGTTGGGGTCTCCAAACCTGGCAACTTTAAGACTTGCAGCCTTCAACTCTCAGAATTCCTCATGCTGGCTGAGGAATTCTGGGAACTGAAGTCCACAAATCTTAAAAGTTGCCAGGTTTGCCGACGCCTGATCTTGAGGAAGGTCAAGCATATGAGCCTTGTGGCTGCACAATGACACTAAGCTAAGCTCGGTTGCTTTCTTGCACATGTTTCATTACCAAACTAGCTATCAGCAGCAGCACTGATGACGTTACCTAGTTTGGTAATGAAATGTCCGCAAGAAAACCACCGAGCTTAGAGGGCACCAAGGACCCCACAGTGCAACCCCGAGCTACACAATATTCTCTCCTGTCTTTCCCAGCTTTGTGTGAGGTCAGATTCCAGAAAAGCCACCCAGTTCTAGCCAGAGACAAATATAATCCCACAACCAATCTTCTCTCTTCCGTCCTTCCTTTCGGCCTGTGAGACCCTAAGCATTAACCCCCGGCTGAGTCTAACTGAAACAAATGGCTGTCACATTTGTCAGAAAATTGCACTCAAAGCTTTTAACACTTGCTGACTGTGGGGTGTTGCATCAGCAAAGCCGTGGCCCATATATCAGGCTCCAGGAGTGTGTGTGTGGGGGGGGAGGGGAAGTCACCATCACTTTTTATTTATTTTTGTGTAAACAGAGGGGAGAAATGAGTTCCCACATTTATGGTTAATGCTCAGAATTGACGTATAACTTTGCAGGCCCATTCAGAGGCAAGGGAAAAATTCATGACCCAGCCTTTCAGGAGAAATCAATAAAAATACACCCAAGTGTGATATACACATGCAATTTATTCCTGGCAAGTCTGGGCTTCTCTTTCTGATAAGCCACTACATAGCCTGTAAAGATGGCAGGAAGAATGGCTGAGCTCGTATTCCAAGCTGAATTTATCCCGATGCATCTCCCTGAGATGAATAGAATAAATTAAGAGAAGTGCTGGATGCAAATTCAACGTTTAACCCTAAATAACCAGAGGGTCCGTATGTAAAAAAACAAAACAACAACAGCCTTGAATCTGAAGGTAAACAATCTCAGACACTGACAATACACGCGCCAAAGTCTCTTATTATCTTCTGGAGCCCAAGCAGAGTGGTCTAGACCAGGGGTCCCCAACCTTTTGGGCACCAGGGACAGGTTACATGGAGAGAGCTTTTTCCACGGACCAGAGGGGGCGTGGTTTCGTGTGCTGCATGGCTGGCTGAGGAATTCTGGGAGTTGAAGTCCACAAGTCATAAAAGGGCCAAGTCTGAAGACCCCAGATGTAGATAAATCCTTTTCTCAGGCTTAGGCAAAAAGTTTGTCATCCGAGTTTGCTTGCTTTGCTCTGGGGGGGGGGGGTTGTGGCTGAAGTGTGTCGTTTGTTTACTACTTCACCCCAAATCCTGCTGCAGATGTTACCTAGTTTGGGAATGAAACATCCAGGAGCCAAGCCAGCAAGCAAGCTTGGATGACAAACCTCTGCCCTACATCGAAAACCTAAACTGTGAATATTCTCTACAGTGTCTAACTTTTTCTCAGACCCCCAACTCTCTGCAAAATAACTGCTCCTCTCCTTGTCTCGGTGGCATGGAGGGGACAGTAAGAGAGGTACTCTTGAATGTGGCAGGAATTCTGAATGTCTCCTGCAGCACTGTGCGTTTGCATTCTTCTCGAGTTTTGCAAAGCGGAGTGACCTATTTTCTCCAGCTGTGGAAGTGGTGGGCTCTTTACAAGGGTCTAGGAGCTGAGTTTGGTTTCTGGTTCACCCCACCGCCATGCCCAGGCACCCAGACACAATCCCCCTCCTCCCCACTTCCGTCTGAGAAGGAAAATGAACAAGGCAGATGACTTGCAACTGGGTGGAGAAGTGAGGATCGGAATATCAAGGAAGGCAGAGCCGAAGAGTAACGATGTTGGAGCAATCAATTATTTTAGCCCTTCTTCTCCTGCCCAGATAGATCTCCCTTAATGGAGCAAAGGGAGAAACATTCAAAGCACATCTGCAGCAGGAAAGAATTTATCAGTTATCTTTCTCAGTGTCTTAATACCAGGTGGAATTCGGCGATAAAAGGCAGGCAGACAGGCAGGCAAAAATGGAGGGCTTTCAAGGTCTCATTGTCTTTGATGGGGAAAGAGCTGGGCAGGTGGGTTCCTAAATCTTCCTCCTTTTCACCATGATTTGCTAGTGTATCATGACAGATGGGGATACCTATCACTATGGGCTGGATATGATTGAAAGCAGCAAAAATATCTTGATCAGCTAATGTGCAACCAGCTTAAGCTTCTCCACAGTAGTGGAGTCTCTACCCTGGACCTTAAAACTCAGAAGACAACATCTGGACAAAGAGAATCCATGAATTCAGTCCCCAGGCTAGCAGGAACCAACTGAATCCATCCTTCCAAAGCTAGCACATCCCGTTGATATCGGATCCCATTGATTAGAGGTGTACATCTGGTGGGACCACGGAAAAAGATATTCTCAGTGGTGGCCCCTTCCCTATGGAATATCATTCCTATCAAGATATGATTGACTCCCACTCTGTTCCTTTTCCGAAAGGCCCTGGAGATGTGGTTTTAGTCAGTGGGCTTGAGGACCATGAATGGAGAGAGAGCCGATCAAGTGGTTGAGTTGATAACGTTACAGCTGCCATGGGGTGGGATGAGTTTTTTAATGGATTTTTATGTTTTGGATTTTTAATGTTGTAATCTCACCTATGGGTGAGTTGGATGGCCGTCTAAATTTGTCCAGTAATAAAAAGTAAATATTAGTTGACCAACTTGACAACAAGATGGACAAATACAATTAGGTCTGCATTTGGGGGTCCTTAAATTGCAAAGGACATTTATGAAACATGACTATTTTGATCCTGATGTCCTAAGATCTACATTATTAATGCATACTTTACATTTCAGAAATATATATATACTGTATATATATATATATATCACACGGGGGAAATTCTGGAGGTGTCCTCCATGTAGATTTTTTTAAATCCTCCATTGCAGGCTGGAATGGTAATGCTCAGAAAATGCTTAACCTCTTTCTTTCTGAAGATCTCTGCATCTGTGAGTGAAGGGCGACAAGAATCCATCGAAGCATAGCTTGACTTGAGCTGCATGCCAAAATGCTTCCCTGTATCTACAGGACAGCGTCTCTCTCCACTATGGCTGCGGTGATTATTGTTGTTGCTGCTTTTTAATGCAACCAATTAAGTGCTGTGTGCACCATTTGATTGCTCACAGCTCTGAGGCCTGAAGGGTCCCCTTGCTGTGATTGGTTTGAGCTGGAGATTACTCAGAGGGCACGTAGGACAATAGTGGCAGTCCCTCCACTTCCAAATCAGCCTTAATTACAAAAATGGCAGGCCACCAGACGCAGGTGAATGCACCCTCGGCTTTTGAAATGCTGATTTGGAGACCACACGTGAATATGAAATAACCTGTGTGAAGAGGTTTCTCCAGACCGGGGGAAAAAGTCCCAGGAGACAGAGCAACTGTCCAGTAAGGGAAAGGAGGCATGGTCAGGACCATTGAAAGCTCCATAGACTAGTAGAACTTTAGGACAGGAGAAATTGTAGAATCATAGGGTTGAAAGGGACCTTGGAGGTCTTCTAGTCCAAGCTGCTGCTCAAGCAGAAGACCCTGTACCATACCACTGGACAAATGGCTGTCCAGTCTCCTCTTGAATCCTCAGTGGTCATTCAGCCCAGTCCCTTTGTGCTCAATACAAAAACGGTAAATTGAGAATTAGCTGCAGGCACACACAATATCCCAACTTTTGTTGACTTATCTCCTGCATGTTACATGAAAAATGCAGTGCTTCTTTGTTTACTAAATGTGTATCTTGTCTTTTCTTCAGAAGCTCATAGCACCTCCTTACTCCCTTCTCTGATGTTTTTTCATACATTACCAACCCAATGAAGAAGGCAGAGAGATAGTAAGCCTACAAAGTCACGGGATGAGTTTCCAGTGAAGATGGGTTTGACCTGAATTTTCCTGCTCTTAATTCAATACCTTAATCACTCTAGCTAATGTCTAACAATGACCTTCCTTAACCTCATGGTCTGCTCTGAACTCATTCCCACAGGAGATAATGTTGAAAGCCACTGGTGCTTTTGAACAGACTTCAGAAGACATCATGAGACAAATGGATCATAGGACCAATCAATCTATTTGATAAAATGTAAGTAGATTCGTATTTTGGACACGTTATGCAAAGACTCCACTCTCTTGAAAAGTCCACAATGGTGGGAAAAGTAGAAGGGAAAAAAAGGATGATCAGCAGCAAGGTGGATGGATTCAATTGTACAAGCAATGGATGGATTGTTCGAAGATCTGAAGAGCCAGGATGGAGATAGATCACCATGGAGAAGGAACATCTATGTGGTTACTGAGAGCTGATACCAATTGATGTCACTGGTCTATCGATCAAATCTTGTGAAAATCTAGAATTCAACCACCACGTTAAGATAAGATAACCTTTCTTGTCATTTTTTTTTACTGTGGGCACAACGGCACACATCAAAAATGAAATTTAGTTGCCCGCTCTCAAAGTGAACACATACCTTGAAACCCCCCACCCTTCCATTTTTGATTTCCCGTCAAAGTCTTCAAGCTGAACATAAGGCTGTGAAACAGAAGGAAGAGTCGTTCACGCTAATTGTTTATAGAAAATCCATGGTGGAAAGTATCCATCTGTACTTTGTGACCCTGGGACTTTGCAAAGAGATAATTGCTGTAAAGTTACTGAAGCCGAACAAAGCAATGACCAAACTTTGCAAGAGAATGTGCAGAGGGTATCCTAACTTATTATAATTGGGTCTGTGACAAAGCAATGAGGGTGAGGTGAATGAAAATTAAGAAGACTGAGAGGCCAGGGAAGACTAGGAAAGGAATGGAGAGCAGAAGCAGAAGCACACTTGTAGACAGCTTGGACCATAAATGGTGCTTCTGCCCAGATGTCCATAAACCCAGGAAGAAGCATTTGCAAGCATTCAAAGACACTTTGCTTTAATAAATTCACTGATATTGAGGGTGGGGAAAAAAAAATCTCTCTTGCAGGTCCCAAGATTTTGAATTGACCCCAAGACACCCTTCTAAAAGTTTTATCGTTCTTGCTTCCTTGAACTCGTGGTCTGTCCACGATTTTATGAAAATAAAGAGTGGAAAGTTCATAATTTAAAACAGCTTACAAAATGTGTGCCTCGTTATAAAAATTAACTTATTCTCCCACGGCTACCAAGCGGTCCAATCCATTAGCTACCTAATGCGCAGGTAGACCTTGACTTAGGAACACAACTGAGGCCAACATTTCCATTGTTAAGCAAGGCAGCTGTTGAGCTGTGCCCCATTTTTTTGCCATGATTGTGAAGCGAATCATGCAGTTGTTAAGCAACTCTTTGAAGCTGACCTGGGAAGGTTCCAACTGGTGATCACAGGACCACAAGGTAGGGCAACCGTCCTAAGTACATGTCAGTTGCCAAGCACCCAAATTTTGACCATGTGACTATGGGGATGCTGCAACAATTGTAAGTGTGAAAACCAGTCCTAAGTCACTTTTGTCGCTGTAACTTTGAACGGTCACGAAATGTATAGTTGTAAGTCAAGGACTACCTGTGTTGCATTAGGGATTCAACCAGACCTCTCTCAAATGCACAAAATCTGCTTTCTTTTTTTCCCCCCTTTCATCTCTTAAAATTGCCCGAGACTTCATAATTGAAACCTAAAGGATTCAGTATTATTATTATTTTTTTTGTCACTGTTGAAACATTCATTTATTTTACTGAATAAATCAGTTAGATTCACAGTCTGTTCATTGAGTTCTTAATTCACCAACTCTAATTAAATTAAGTAGCCACACTGGAGGAGAAACTCAATTACTGGAAGGAACAGTGTAAACTCACTAGAGTTGCTTCCAATTCCTGGGGAATACAGCAATTGATTTAACACCCAGGGTGCCATCTGGAGGGAAATTCGGCTGGAGTGTTCTGCATAGCTTCCCAGCAGTTAAGACCCCACTGTCACTAAGAAGATTTAGTTCGGTGTAAATATGCATAGAATTAGGATTAATATCATTCCTAAACCCAACAACTCTATAATTTTGGACATCCAACTAGGTATGGATGTTTTCTCAGAATCAAAGTCCACAAGAAGAGCCAATGTGACTTTCAAAATTTGTGCATGGAATGCGCCATCAATCATGGGGTAAGTATTGAAAGTTTAAGCCTATTTGATGGATGAATTTTCTCTCCTGAAAATAAGTTAGATACATCTGCAGCAGATAACTGTTTGACTTTGCCATTGCAGCTTCATAGAAGATGAATAAAATTGTTCAAACTCATGGTTAATGGATTGGTTTTATGGGCGTCTCGGAACTTTAGCTAAAAACAACTCAACCCCATTCCTACTTGGAACTTAGGAAGCTGATCTAGAATTTACAGTACTCTTGATGTCTTTAGTTCAATGTTGCCTCTTCTGATTGCTAATTATTTTCCAAGGATTCAAAAGAAGACTTCTGCCAACAGTTCCACCTGAGCTTCTTTTCAATCCGGAACCCTCAAATTCTATGTTCTGGGATAACAGTTTTTCTCTGAGAGAACATAACTAGTTCTCTTAAACATTCCTCGTACAATTTAGCCTCCAGACCTCTGATCGTATTTGTTGCCCTTCTCTGCTCCCTTTCTAGAGTCTCGCTGTCTTTTTTGTATCCTGGTGACCAGGATTAGATGCAGTATTCCAAATGTGGTTTTGCCCCCTCTGTTTCTGATGGACATTTCACAACTGCAAAGAAGCTAAATTTAGCCATCAACCCCTGCCCCCTATCTCTTATTCTAAAATATCTTCAAAATGTTAATGCTATCTGGAAAAGAGGGTGCCCTCACTCTCCGTAGCCCGTGAATCAAGCTTGGCTAAAACACTCAGAACTCCACCTTCTGCTGGCCTGAAACTAATCTAAACTGGCAGCCGGCTAAAATACCACCCTCCCTTTCCCAGTGGCCTGGGCACATATCAGCCACATCTCCAGGGAACTGTCAAACTCCATTGTGATGCTCGCAGTGATGTTCCTCCCCCAGACGAGGGCCATGAGTGATTTAAGCATTTGCTTCAAAACAGAGAGAGAGAGAGAGAGAGAGAGAGAGAGAGAGAGAGAGAGAGAGAGAGAGAGAGAGAGAGAGAGAGAGATGAATGTAGCTAGAGAAATACCTGCTGCTGGAGGGAGACTCAAGAAGAGTTTTGATACCCCATGGGTCTGGGGCTCCTGAGCGAAAGGTCAGGATCAAAACTGAGAATGCACAGCAGAGGAGAAAATGAACATGGTGGTTTGTAGCAAGCCACAGAAATGCAGGGTAATTACTGCCTGGGGGAAAAGAATAACAGAATAGCAGAGTTGAGAGGGACCTTGGAGGTCTTCTAGTCCAACTCCCTGCTCAGGTAGGAGACCCTTATACCATTCTGGACAAATGGCTGTCCAGTTAGGAGACTGGAGGCTAAAACATATGAAGAACTGGTTGCAGGAATTGGGAATGTCTAGTTTAATGAAAAGAAGGGCTGGGATGACATGATAGCAAGGTTCCAATATTTGAGGGGCTGCCGCGGTCAAGCTATTCTCCAAAGCTCCTGAAGGCAGGACAAGAAGCAACGGATGGAAACCAATCAAGGAGAGAAGCAACCTAGAACTAAGGAGAAACTTCCTGACCGTTAGAACAATTAATCAGTGGAACAACCTGCCTCCAGAAGCTGTGGGTGCTCCAACACTGGAGGTTTATAAGAAGAGACTGGATGACCATTTATCTGAAATGGTATAGGGTTTCCTGCCTGAGCAAGGGGGTTGGACTAGAAGACCTCCAAGGTCCCTTCCAATTCTGTTATTTTGTTACCTCTTCTTAAAAACTCTTGTGTTGATCTTTTATGTTTATGCCAACGGACTCCACGCACTCTTCAAGGTGAAACTGCGGCTCTTGATTCATCTAGCATGACATAGGTACAAAGCTGTTCCTCCAGCTTTGGAAACTGACCTTAACAAATTCTCTCTCCATTCCAACTCTTAATAGCCTCCATTGAAAACACCAGCTTCCTATACTCAGCGTCTTAATAATAATAATAATAATAAAGTTGGAAGGGACCTTGGAGGTCACCTAGCCCAACCCCCTGTTCAGGCAGGAAACCCTCTACCATTTCAGACAAATGGTTTCCCCTTCTTCCCTTCTGTAGTAGCAGCTGGCTTTGTCGAAATAAGCTTAATTGAAAGGAGGAAATGGAACGCCTTAAAGATGCAAAATGAAATGAAATCTGTGCCTTGCCTCCTTGACCTCATCAGAAGAAGAAGAAGGAAAAAAAAGGATACCAACCGAACTAAAACTCTCAGGCATGGGGGCCAATTAGTAGGCTGCATTTATTACGCCATTAAAGGAGAGGAAAAACAAGCAAAAGGGCAGAACTAAAGTCTCTCCCTCCCCCCCTCTGGGCGCCTGTTCAAATTCAGAGATGCTGTTCCAGCTAATGAAAGTTCTTCC
Organism: Azemiops feae; assembly: GCA_023970755.1. Classification (NCBI taxonomy): domain Eukaryota; kingdom Metazoa; phylum Chordata; class Lepidosauria; order Squamata; family Viperidae; genus Azemiops; species Azemiops feae. The sequence continues at coordinate 2,399,677 of JALGBA010004240.1, read as the reverse complement.
AAGTTCCAAGATATGCTAATAGCACCTGGACTGCCAAAAGATGCTTCAAGGAACGTCTTCTGACTTCTCTACTCTTTCTCGAAAACTTCTTCAAAGCTTTAGCCAACTTCCAGCAGTCTGGAGAGAGGCTATTCATTAAAATTATAGCAATCTGCACACACACAAAAAAAGAGCAAGAGTTGTGCCTGAAGAAGGCGTCCCCTCTTGAGCCTGTCGTTCTGACGTTGCTTAGATGCTTCCCAAAAGAAGAGCCGAACCTTGAAGAGCGGACTCTAGCCTACATTGTGAAAGCTCAGACAGAGAACAGCTTGACCTTGGTGATCCACCTCTCCCCATCGCAGGAATTTATTGCTGACATTGATTCACAGTTACATTATACTTCCTCCGAGCAAGAACGGAGGAAATCCAATAAGCAATAAACTCTTTGAAACACAATAGAATTGGACACTCACAGGTGGCAATGAAATACAGAGCACAGAAGCTGTTTAGATCCATACAGCTACTGTACAACTTGACTGCTCTGGGTAGCTAACACCCAGCTGTAATTTTTAGTACAAAAAAAGGGAGGGGGAGAAGTTTAAACATGCAGAAAAGCGTTCTGTCGGTAGCCCTGAATTTAACTGTGTCAAATTTACATTTTCTTTAAAGTCCCAAAGGTGCTTTTTCAAAAGGCAACTGGCCTTTGTTTCTCCTTGAAGATGTTTCGCTTCTCATCCAAGAAGCTTCTTCAGTTCTGACTGAATGGTGGAGGATGGAAGGATTTATATTCCTTGCAGTCATCTGGACATTAGCGCTCTCTCTGAGAGTTGTTGAGGCCACTTGGAGGATCATCTGTGCCCTCAGGGTCACCTGGATAGTTCAAATGGGTGTGGAAACGTCTTGGAACTTGCACTATCCAGGTGACTCCGAGGGCACAGATAAACCTCCAAGTGGCCTCAACAACTCTCAGAGAGAGCGCTAATGACCAGGTGACTGCAAGGAATATAAATCCTTCCAATCTCCACCATTCAGTCAGAAGGGAAGAAGCTTCCTGGATGAGAAGTGGAACATCTTCAAGGAGAAACAAAGGCCAGTTGCCTTTTGAAAAAAGCATTATTAAGACAATGACCTGGATGATTGAGAATCTCCACAGACATTTCATTTAAACATAACTTTCTCTGGGCTGTCTATTTTGTGGGGTGCTTCTTAGGGTGGAAAACCCAAAGTTTATATCATTTTCATCCCACAGGAACCCAAAGAAATCCAGTTGCCCAGCCTCATCCTCCAGACAACTCTACCTGAATGAGTGAGAATCTTCATTGACATCCCAAAAGAACGGATGGAATCCTGCTACGCTATTCTGTATTCAAGGACCACAGGAAGCACAGACGTTTCTTTGCTGGCCAACTAATTTTCACAGGTAGGGTTGAAAGCCATGGCCTTTACGACTTCTTCTCTCCCTCCAGCCCCCACCCCATCATTATTTGCTTTTCTCAGAAATCTAAATTCATCATTTTCAGAAATCAGGTGGAAGGTCATTTGGACTTAGCTCAAGGATCAGCCCGTCTCAACCCCAGCTCTAAATAATGACAGCCCTAGTGACTGAAGCACAATCACTCTTTGGAACCACAACATGTTGCGTAAATGGCAAAGGGCAGACCTGAAGAACTACACTCCCTCTATTTATCAGAAGGAAGCACACGACTTGGTGTCTCTAAAGCTGCCAATGCACAGAGACAGATTTTTTGATTCACACATTCTTTGGTTGAATATAGAATATCCACACCACAGCCAGCATGCGATTAGAGTGGGATTATGGTTCTCCTCCCTCTCTCCCCTAAATTGATCCAAAGAGATTCTTCACCCACAATGCCCCCAAAGGAGACCTGGAGGAAGGTTTGACCCAGCGCCCGTGCCACAAATCTTCAAATCTGACCTGAGGAAATGCTGGAGGCCACAGTGTTGAACTTGTGTTTAAGGAAGGAAAAAAGAGTGGCTGGTTGAGAACGTGCCTTTTTATTTATTTATTTTAGGGGGCTAGGAAGCTTCTGAATCCATAAAGAATCCATAACTTAAGAATAAGGGAGGAAAGGAAAGCGTCACTTTGTTCAGCCATCTTCTCCTTTGTCATATATGTCATTCTCAAGATTGAGACATCTGTTTACAGGTTCTGATCTATACTTCAGAGCACACACTCACAAAAAAGAAATTTCAGCTAGACAACTTGACATTTCCCTTATTTTCCGTCTGTGCATGGGTTGTTTTGTTTTAAGAAATATTTCCTTTGTAAAATGTCTGTATTTTCTTTTCAGATTCCACCTACGGGCAAAGGGAGTTGTGGGAATCTTCTCAACTTGATCTCCTGCACAAGCACCAGTCTCTAGCCTTCCCTATTTGGGCACCCACCAACTCTTGGAGCTAAATCAAGGGGAAGCCTAGCAATACATGCCCTTAGCAGAAGAGAAGGACTCAAAATGTGCCCAAATTGCTATAGGGAGAGGATGGATGGATGGATGGATGGATGGATGGATGGACGGACGGACGGACGGACGGACGGACGGACGGACGGATAGATACTAACATCTCACCTTCTCCTCCTTTACGTTTTCATATAAAAGAACTTTCTATGCCCAGATCTGTGAAGGAGGATACTTTCAATCAAAATATGATCAGATGCAGCTAAGTTCTTGGTGTCCTCCAGCACTGTCCACGTTGCTAGTGCTGTTAGGAGTTGAAATTCAGCCGCCCCCATGAAAACCACAGCTTCTCTACTCCACCTTACCAGATTGCATTAAACAGATCATCCAGGAGCTGGTAAATTAGCAAGTCCAAAGGTACGTGTCATTCCTCTTCAATCTGGGATTACCTCTTTGCATAGCACTGGATGACAACTTGCCTACCATCACTCCATCATGAAGAACCTGCACAGTCATGAGTAGCTATGGGAAAGCCTCCAGTGGTACTACCTGTTACTCTTCCCTGACCCATAGCTTATCTGCAGAGGTCAATTTAGACCCATTAGGAGCAATTCTGCAATTGCACAATAGTAGCATGTTATTTTTGCTTCCTGGGCATCAGCTTTCCTTCTTTAAACGGGCGCCTCAAATCTGCCAGATGGTTCCTCCCCAACCTGCCTCCAAACCTGTCTTCTCCTCCCTTCTTTCACAGGTACATATTTTTTTCCTTCGTTAGTCCCCCAGCCATTCTTCTTTTGTTATCTCAGGAAGCGGTGCAACGTGATTCTGATCAAGCTTGTTTTGTGCAAATCCCCTTCCATTCACTACAAGCAGAAAACAACTTGAGAAGATCTCTCTCCTGCTGACTTCGCCCACCCACCTTCTTTCCACTTTCAGATGGTGCCTGTGCTGCCTCCTCAAACACACATGGCAAAAATCTTCCCAGAGCCAAGAACAGTCAGTGAAAAGAGGTGCCTAATTTAATTTTTGTCTGCTACATGGTGCTTCCTTTCTTTGGTAGATTTTGTATTCCGTAGACATGATCTTTACCCGAGTTTCCCTTAAGCATTTGGCTTGAAAATTGCTATTATCCACGGCCTGGTATCCTGGAGATAAGAGGTCCACAAGGCACCTGCTGGATTTGGAGCGATAGTCTACCTGCCCTCTTAGACCAATCCAGATTTCACAACTGTACATTTTTATGAATGAAGGCAAGACAGAAAGAGAGAGACAGACAGACAGACAGACAGAGACAGACAGAGAAAAAGAGAGAGAGAGATTTAAACTAGAAGTAAGGTGAAATTTCTTGACGGTGAGAACAATTAATCAATGGAATAGCTTGCCTCCTGGAGTTGTGGCTACTCCATCACCAGAGGTTTTCAATAATAGACTGGACAACAATTTGAACGGACTGGTATAAGATCTCCTACTTTGAGCCGGGGATTGGACTACAAGGCCTCCAAGGTCCCTTCCAGCCCTATGATTCTACGTTCTGTGATATTAAATCCTGATTTAAGGAATGCAGGTGGGATAACATGATATCCACAACACAAGGATCATTCAAGATGGCCTGATCATTACAAGCAACCTCACGTTACTCATCTGACACGTCTCCTGCTTTCTTTGGGGAAATGCTCCTCCATGCTTAATTGATGTTTAATGCATGTTCTCCCCAGCCCCTGGCTTCTTGAGTTTCATCTCCAGGTGCTCCTGTCTTAATACTGTATATGGACTCAGATATAACTAGAAATGTGGCAATTCACTTTGTGGTGGTCATGGCACCACCATGTTTGGGAAAGCTCCCGTTGAGAACTTGCTGTCCTCTTTTCTAGACTGATAGTCTAGCATCCCAGCCCAACCATCATAAATACGATCAGAGACTTGGTTCAAAATGCATCACAAAGCCAGGCCACAATTACTGTGAGCTACTGAAGTTTTGTGTGTTCATTCTTTAACCAGTAGGATTGTTAAATGGTTCACATTGATGAAGATCATGGTGTATCTTCGGATAGGCCAGTAGGTCACAACACCAATCCAATCTTGGCTAATCTAAAAAGCGAAGTCGAATTATCCTTCATTACCACCTGGGTGGGGATCCAGCTGCAAACCAGGATTAAAAATTGGATGAGTCCAAAAGCATCTAAGCAGCTAGACCTCATCCCAGAAGACAGAACTGCTAAATCACATGGTATCTTGCCAAGAAAACAGCGTGGATGTCTCCATATGGTCACCAGGACTGAAGCTCAATTTGAAAGCAGCTTGACTCTTTTATGTTTCTGCCTGTGTCAGTGGTCTTAGGTGTTTTTTTTTTTAAGGTGTTGATTTGTTCTTCTGTTCTTAAACACAGTAACTAAGGAAACCTACGTTTATAGACAGCATTGGGTGATAAATGCTACTAATAACCCCACAAAATGTATTGTCTAAGCTACTTCAAAGAGCTTTGCAGGGACAGAAGGACTAGTGCAAGGGAAGACAAAGGCTAGGAGGGGGATTAGCGGAGGACAATCTGTTTGAACTACAGATGCTGGATAAAGGTTTCTCCATCTGCATCTTCTCCTGGATCTTGTGATAATTATAATTACTAACCTTCTTCACTGAGCACTACCAATTTATGCTTATTCTCCGAACATGGAAATTGTGAGGATGGTGCTGTAGATTCAGACATATACGCAAGGCTGAAAAGCAGAACACACTTTTTGTCAGAGAAAGCCTCGCAGAGCTGGGGGAAAGAGTCAAGTGGGGAATTAAATTAGAATCTTTGCGTAGTCACAAAAGACGAAGTCCACCCCTCTTGAATGCCATTGAACTTTGTCTAGTTTTACCATGGTTCAAACTGTTAGTCTGAGAAGATTCTTATGCATAGGTTTGAGCAACAAAGCAGTAAATTGAACCCTCCATTGTTTGCGCCCGACGCTCTTCAAATACACAGTCAATCGCGTTGTAACAATGGTAGCCTCTCCTGCTCAGAGAGAAATTGACAGATATGCTGTAGATTACCCAGGGCCATTAGGAGAAATACAGCATGGCCCACATAGATGCTAATTTGCTAAATGACTCTGCTTATGTAAAACACAAAGCAAGAGGATCGGACATCAAGATATGACAAAGCCTTCCCCAAACCAATTTAGGCCCAGGCAAATCTTGAGCAAGTGATGATAAGCCATCTCTAAGTGGAAAATATCTCATATCACGCTGCTGGTTTGTGCAATTCATTTGCCTGCTGCAAACTCATTTGCTTGCAGTCTCTCAAAAAAAATGATGTTCTTACGGTGTTTTTCTCCGGTATTTGAGATAAGATCTGAGCTGCGTCTAATACAAAACAAGAACAAACGAGCTTAAATCTGCCTGTCTACGGAGATTCTCAGTCATCCAGGTCCTGGCTGTCCCAAAGGTGCTTTTTTCAGGAGGCAACTGGACTTTCTTGTGTTTCCTTTGAAGATGTTTCGCTTCTCCTCCAAGAAGCTTCCTCAGCTCTGACTGGATGGTGAGGGAATGGAAGGATTTATATTCCTTATAGTCATCTGGTCGTTAGCACTCTTTCTGAGAATGGTTGAAGCCACTTAGAGGTTATTGTATTGTATTGTATTGTATTGTATTGTATTGTATTGTATTGTATTGTATTGTATTGTATTGTATTGTATTGTATTGTATTGTACTGTACTGTATGCCTGCTCAACTTGGTGTCCTGTCAAGAGTTAGGATTACACATCCCAGAATTCACAGCCAGCATGCCCAGTGACTTGGAACTCCCTCGACCCTACATTGTCCAAAAGTGACTTCTCAAAAGATCTCTATTAGGAAGGAAGGAAGATGACCTAGAATGGAGGTTGAGGCATTGTGGACCCCCAAAATTGCTGAACCTCAACTCTCAGCATTGCTCCACACACGAGTTGCAATTGGAAGTTTCAGTTCAGAAATATCTGGAAGAACTTATATTTATCATCATTCAGCTCATTTATGGAGAAGAGGGAGTTCTTGGCCATTAAATAAAAAGGAGAGAGCTTGAAGACCATCTCCACAGAGAGCAGGTCATCTACAGCAAGCGAGGGGGAAGGAAGCGAGACTTTCAAACTAAATTGGGAGATTTTCCTGGAGGTTCTCCTGAAGGTAATAGAACCCTAGATAACAAGACTCTTTGATCTTCCTTGAACAAGACTTGTCTTCTGAACTTTCATTCTCATAATGAGGGCCAAATTACCGGCTCAACACAGAAGGATCTCACGGAAGGATCTCTAAGAAGTGGGAGGAAGCAGCTTTTTGTCCTTGACAACTACAGAAGCTGGGAGGGATATGTTGCCAATTTCTTAAAGAGGTTTCATTACATATTTTCTTTAAAAGGGAAATTCTTTCTGAGATGTGATGAATGTCATATTCAGATCCATTAAAGGAAATATATGTATATCTTTTCTGAAGTTGGTGGCAGGAAGCCACTCAGAGAGAAAGAGACAGCTTTTGCCTGATCAGAAAATGTACAAAACAGGATTTGACAGAATGAAACTTTGGTTTCCCCAGAATCATATTTTTCTGACGTGATTTGTCTGCCCCATCCATCCATCCATCCTGCCTGCATTCCAGAATGCCAAAAATGTACTTTAGACATTCTCATTGAAGCTCAAAGCATCTTCCTGTGACTCAGAAATATCAACCTTGCGTACCAGAAGGGTGTAAACCCAGAGATATTATGAATAGATGGAGTAGGTGGGAACTGAAGAAAGGAAGTATGGAAGGTGGTAATCATTGAAATTTAACTCAAATGAGGTAGATATGCTGGTTTAGGGAAAGCTTCATTACCTTCCCTATGCAAAGTTCTGAGAAGCAAGCATGGTTTGAAACAACGATAATTAGGGGACTGGAGGCTAAAACATATGAAGAACAGTTGCTGTCATTGGGTATCTCTAGTTTAATGAAGAGAAGGACTAGGGGTGACATGATAGCAGTCTTCCAATATCTCAGGGGTTGCCACAGGGGTCAAGCTATTCTCCAAAGCATCTGAAGGCAGGACTAGAATGGATAGCAATGGATGGAAACTAATCAAGGAGAGAAGCAACCTAGAATTAAGGAGAAATTTCCTGACAATTAGAACAACTAATCAGTGGAATGGCTTACCTTCAGAAGTTGTGGGTGCTCCCATCACTGGAGGCTTTTAAGAAGAAATTGGACAACATTTGCCTGAAATGGTATAGGGTTTCCTGCCTGAGCAGGGGGTTGGACTAGAAAACCTCCAAGGTCCCTCTCAACTCTGTTATTCTATTATTCTGGGGGTTTTTTCAGCCTATTGTATTCACATTCAACTCAGCCACTAAAATAAGGGGTACCATTTTCCTGAATCCCAACAAATCGGCCATCAACAGACACACAAACAACATCTACATACCATTCAAGAGTCAATCAAAAAGCCAACAAGGAAACAAAGTGAAGCCTCACCTCAACGTTAACCTGGGTTAAGAAGGAAAACCTAATTTAAGCCAATAGTTAAGATCAACGACTGAGAGAAAAGAATTAGATCAGGGGTCTTCAAACTTGGCCCTTTGATGACTTGTGGACTTCAACTCCCAGAATTCCTCAGCCAGTGTGCCTGGCTGAGGAATTCTGGGAGTTGAAGTCCACAAGTCATCAAAGGGCCAAGTTTGAAGACCCTTGAATTAGATATTCAACAAACGATCATAAAACGACTCTAAGACATTGAAGTAGAATGTCTTCAAACATCCTCAAATGGGGTCACCTTGGTGCTATTCAGTAGCTGACATCTTACTTTACCTTCGAAAACTTTCCGCGTTGCAATATTGTAATTTCTATTCCAGTGTAACAATCGTCAATGTCCTCCTTTGGACCTTCTCTAGAATAGATCTTTGTCTTCGTTCCAGCAGCCATTGACAGAAAAGACAATTCCTAGATATCAGAAGGACATGATCTGTTCTGTGATGTTCCTATTAATTTGCTATCTACACCTGCGGCTTGCAGATTTCTTTGTTAAAGCCCTAATGTTCTTTTTTTTGGGGGGGAGGGGTTAACAAAACAACAAAAAATAGCCCCTTTCATGATTAATTCTGTCTCTATGCAGTGGGAAGCACAAAGCTCTTAGCTAATGGATGCTGCTGATTAAACGGAGCAGCCTAAAGAAGCATTGCTACTCCAGCGTTGTTGTTCATTTTTTAGTAACTGAAGGGCTCTATAAATTGAATGAGGAATTGGATAGGCCTGGGCGACGACACAGCCTGACTTGACCCCTTTCCATAAAATGATTTCAACACAGCTGTGACCTAAGGACCTGTCTAAGGACCTGTTTGCTATTATTGGGCCAAATGTTTATTAATACTTCTAACTTCCTACATCATATTCATCTTCTTTCTACAATCTATCTTATCAAATCCTTAAAACCTTAAATCAGGGGTCCTCAACCTTGGCAACTTTAAGACTTGTGGACTTCAACTCCCAGCTTTGCTGGCTGAGGAATTCTGGGAGTTGAAGTCCACAAGTCTTAAAGTTGCCAAGGTTGAGGACCCCTGCCTTAAATCACAAGTTCATTGATTATTTTTTTTTCATTTTTACCCAAAAACTCCATAAGAGACGTCCAGTCCTCAATAAATGTAGATGAAGTCTAAACTGACCACAGTCTTTGCATACCTGGGGTAAACCTATCAATTTGGGGCGAGGAAGGCCATCCAAACAGATCCCACCAACCCATGAGAAAGGTTGATTTCTGAAGCTTTAGCTTGCGATGCTCAGTAAATGCCCTTGTAGTTCAGATAAGAAGTCTCCATTGTTGTCAGACTCAACAATCTTAACAATATTCTAATATAAATAAAGCAGCTGCCAATACAGACATTATTTATTTATATCTAAGAGCCCAACTCCTCTTCCAAGGCTAATTACAAGCACACAACAACATCTGTGCAAACATTCGGCTGAATTAAAGCCAGACAATTTCCTTTCACAGCGTTCCACCAAGCGCAAGTTCCATTCTCTGCATCTGCCAAACGGGGTGCCATTTTTTTTAAAAAAAGACTTTGTTTAAAAATACGAGGAGTCCCTGTTCAGTTCTGATCCTCTCATTATGTTGCGTCTGGAAGAAAAAGAAACCCACGGCTACCGTATGTACATCGTATGAAATTTTATCTCAAAATATTAAGCCATCTTTTCCAGACCTTGAAAAACCATAGAATGTCATCGGAGAAGGAAGATTCCTATTACAAATTGATTATGGGTTGGCTGATGTGATTCTTGGCTGTTGTTTTCTGGTCAGTGTCCACAGTGAATTACATTTTATTACGGTTGGTCACGCAGCATCTGAATTTGTAGGCTAGATTTGGCCTATTGTGTCCTTCTATTGTGTCCTTCCCAAGGGATGGGCAGCCTGAGAAATGAGGGAGGGTTCCCCTTTTGAGTTTTTTGTTCCACCCCTTATGCAGTTGCGGGCTGAGCAGTCTCTTATCTGGCCACTCCCTAGCTAGCATCTCTTCGCCCATCTCCCAAGGTGTTTTCCACCTACCATTCCACATACACAGAGCTTCCTCCTCCCATTTTTCCCTACAACAACCCAACAAGGGTTGAGATAAAGTGTCTAGCCCAGGGGTAGACAACCTTGGCTCTTTTATGACTCGTGGACTTCAACTCCCAGAATTCCTGAGCCAGCCATGCTGAGGGGAAAGGGAGAGATTTCCATGCTGAGCCATGCTGGCTCAGGAATTCTGGGAGTTGAAGTCCACGAGTCATAAAAGAGCCAAGGTTGCCTACCCCTGGTCTAGCCCAAAGCCTAGCAATGCTCTGGGACTTAGATTAAAACGTGGTGATCCCCAAATCTTATAACCCACCAGCTTTCTGGGTACTCTAGGATTGCAATCGTCCTTAGCTTACAACACAAGCCACGTTTAACAAAGCCATAATTAGAAGTGGGTAATGTAGCCAAAGGAAAAAAAGGCAGATCTAGAAGAAGACGGAGAGACACGCTACAACAGCATCAAATAACAATGGTTGAGGCAGCCAGAAGGGCAAAAAACCAGAACTTGACATCCAAAGTGATAAAAGAGGAGGAGGAGGAGGAGGAGGAGGAGGAGGAGGAGGAGGAGGAGGAGGGAAGGAGAGAAGAAAGGAGGAAGAGGAGAAAGGTGAGGAGGAGGGGGAGGAGGGGGAGAGGAGGAGGGGGAGGAGGAGGAGGAGGAGGAGGAGGAAGGAGAGGAGAGGAGAAGAAAGGAGAGGAGGAGGAAGAGGAGGAGGAGGAAGAGGAGTTTGTACCCTTGACTAGAACTTTTTCCAACAATACGTTCTAGAAAACAACCTCAGGATGACAGTTGAGGAAATTCCCAGTGCTTCATCATGATTCTAACCTCTAACTAGACACGAGATACAGGGATGGGGTTAATTGATTAATTAAATTAATAATTCCTCTTCATATTGAAGGAACAGTCAATAAGCCATTTTCTCTCTACTTTATTTTATTTATTAAATGTCTCCTCAGCCCATCTCCCCTAAGTGAGTCTGGGGTGGTTGACAACAACCAGTTTTCAATATTTCCCTTCTGATCATCTACAGCAGCGATCTGCATTTGAGTTCTGCACATTTCCGGAGTCAAATTCTCCTTCTTCCTTCATCCTTGTTTCCAAGCTGGCATACATGAGGATGAAAGCATTAACTCTTTTCCCCCCCCCACCCCTCAAAGGAGGGGGGAAATGCGGAGACCACCTGCTTTTGCAAGAGACCAAGCGCTGCGGACCATCTGTTATTGAGAAAAAGGATAAATTCATGAACAAAGATAGCATTTACGGATGAAGTTCTAAGCATTTCAAGCCAATCTATCAACCCGCATAAAGAGAAGCCGGAAAGAGGAAACGGTGTTTGTCTAAATAGTGTTGTAAATATGCATGTGGCTTTTATGTCTCCCTCACAACAGTCGTGGAATATGCAACTTGACAGTTGCAGGAATAAACAATACGGAATGGTTGGTTGCAAATTTGAGATGTTTGGACAAAGGGATGGGTTGTAATGCAATAGACATTCTATCGTGGCTACGTTTGTGGCCATGATGATTGATATGCAGGGATGGGCCCAGTACCAGAAGGTTGGACAAATAAGAGATTGGGGAGGAGCAAATTCTCAGTATTATCCAAATTCTAGAGAAATCAGGGCAAGATGAAGGGACAATGCCAGATGAAGTCACTGGGGACTGTGCAAGAGTAGATAAACCATGGTTTGAGCAAAGCAACGCTGCCTTGTGTATTTATGGATCTAGATGGCCCATGTTCTTCTAGAAAAGGGATTATTCTTGTTGTATGATGTCTCTGATGAGAAAAAATTGAGCATGTGTTGAGGTGCTACAGCCACCCAGCCCACCATGTCTACTCTCCTATTTCAAACAGGGTTTCTTTACTCCTGTTCCTGAATCACATCTTGCTCTTTATGAACTTCTAGTTGTATGAACGAGGCAAGTCCCTTCAAGATCTCTCATGAAAGGGTACAACTGGATCCTCGCCAAGCTGGGAGAGAAATCTATTTAATAAGCTCACAATAGCAGTCTAAATATTGAAAAAGGCTGCCACACAGAAGATGGGAAATAATCCTCTCTCTCCCATCACGGGGGAAGCAATGAGAAATGATATATTTAAACAGCAAGAAAAAAATGGATTTTGTTTAAGCCAGTGTGTAAAACAAAGATTGGGCTGCTGGTTTTTCCAGAATCCACAGATCTAACTCTCTCATATCAGATGGAACAAAAATCTTCCTTCTTCCCAACATCTAAGTGTTGCCACCTTGTGCACCGGCAACAAGCTTTATGATATGGATTTCACTTAAGGGGTCCTTGGTGCTCTCTGAGCTTGCTTTATTTTCTTGCAGACGTTTCATTACCCAAACTAGGTAACATCACCAGGACTAGCACTGATGGTGTTACCTACTCAGGTAATGAAAACGTCTGCGAGACAACAAGCAAGCCGAAGGAGGACCAAGGACCCCTCATTTCAACCCTGAGCTACAAATATTCTCCTTTATTTAGACTTCACTTATTTGGGAGTTTGCACACAGGTAGTCCTTGATTTATGCCCGTCCTTGAGCCTGGCCAAGAACGATCTAGAACAGGGGTGTCAAATTCGCAATGTCACGTGACATGTCATGACGTATCATGACTTTTTTTTCCATTGCCGGCAATGGGGTGGACGTGGTTTCGGCATGACACATCTGGCCTGCGGGCTGGCAGTTTGACCCCCCCTGATCTAGAATGATTGCTATTTATGCCAACCAAACACAAAACGTACTGAAACAAAACAGATCAGTCCTGAATACAGAAGCAACTCGCAACCAGTGAAGAAGATCCTGCAAAGATCTGATAGGATGATCTGATTCCAACAGGATGGATCAAAGGAGGGAGTCAGTTCAAAACCTCAACGCGAATTAGATGGCCCTGAACTGATACTTCTCCGTGTGCTGTGTTCAAAATCCATCTGGAAAGCCAAACTGAATTTCTCCGAATTGTCCATCTGACTTGACCATCCAGATCCAACGACTCCGGTTTTCTGAACTGCATTGGTGATTCAGATCAGATGTTGCCCAATTCACCCCGGCTTCACAGATAAGCTTTATATCGCTAATACCAGGCACAGATGGGGAGGTTTAATTTACAGTGCAAGGAACTCCAATGCACAATATTGACACAGTCCCACGTAGCACACAGTAATTAATGACAAAATCCCCCCTGCGCCATAAACTGCTGCTTCATGCTGAAAAGATGAAAATGTTCTCTCTTTTTTTCCCCCTCTGTGTGAACAGGCGGCTGGGAAATTTCACAATGACTGGGTCGTAACAAAGCTGCAACAACTGGCATCAGGGAGGGAAACTGAGGCCCAGCCAATGAAAGCAAGAAATTGGGCAGAGAGATCAGGAGTTAAGTCTAAGGTAGAGAAATGTCTCTCCAACCATAGGCAGACAGAGCTGTGGAGGCAGAGTTAAGTGAGTCATCAGCTCAGAGTCGTTATGTTCCCACAAATGGTTCAATTCCACCCCCTCTTGAATTCTGTTGGCCTTTATCTGGTACCAGTTTAGCACTGAACTTTAGTTGTCCAGGTTCGTGTGTATAGGCCTGAGCAATAAACTGAACTGCAGCTTAATGTATAGTCCCGATCCTTTGCCCCTGACACCAACTATGGATTGCTGCTAAGAACAAGTCAGCCAAAAGGAAGGAACTTGCCTACACAATTGAGTCAAAATGTTTGGCCAGATCACTATTTTGCTATGGGAACACCACTCCAAACTACAGCAGGTCATAACTGTCTGGGCTGGGGGATTCTGGGAGTTGGTCCACTCACCATAGAGTTGCTGAGGTTGGGAAACATGGGGTCTTTTTGTATGGGAATCCAGAAGATCTTTTACTGAACCACGTGTCCTTCCTGATTACAATTAAGCCCAACCTTTCTGTTGTTAAGTGAGACATTTGTTAAGTGAAGTTTTGCCCTCTTTTATGACTTTTCCAGTTAAGTGAATCGCTGCAGGTGTTAAGTTAGTAACCTGGTTGTTAAGTGAACCTGGCTTCCCTATTGACTTTGCTTGTTAGAAGGTCGCAAAAGGGGATCACACATGACCTCGGGAGAAGGCAACCGTCATAACTATGAGTCAGTTGCCAAGCGTCTGAATTTTGATCTTACGATCATGGGGATTCTGTAAAAGTTGCAGCTATGAAAAGTGATCATAAGCCGCGTTTTTTCAGTGCCGTTGTAACTTTGAACTGTCACTAAATGAACTGTTGTAAGTCAAGGACTACCTGTGTAACATCCAGAGAGGTCAGACAAAGTTGCTTCTCCCTGTATTCACAAAGGCCGAGGATGAATTTAAAGACCGAACTCTTAATTTAGAGGGTAAACGTGAATTTTATCCTCTGACGTGTCCCACTTGCGAATCAACTACGATAAAGACCCAACTGTCTCAGGGCGTCAGTTCCATTTTATAAAGTTATGTAGCGAAAAAAAAAAAGGGGGGGAAACCACCTGTGACTAACGGCAGCAGGTTAGGGTTTTCATAGCATCATCTGCTGTTTCACGACAAACCTGGCCTATAAATTATTTGGCGGTTTTATGATTAAGCCAGTCACAAATAGGAAGATTTAATGTTATTACAGAAGAGAGAATTAATGGTGTTATTAGAAGCATAAATCTGAACGGAAGACTCCATTTCTTCTCTCTGTCATTTTCAAAGGCGCTCTACAAGGCATTCTTTTTCCCAGCTGGATGGGGCTTTCTGAAAATTCATAAGAGGTTCATGGGTCATCATACCCATCATGGGCATAAACCAAGTTAAGGAGAAGAAATTGTGGGCCTGGTTGAAATCCAGTCGTTAGAACATGCTAATAGTCCTGCTGGATCAAATGTTTTCCAACTGGCCAGCAATGCATCTCAGGGTGGACGTCCACATATCAGAATTCTGGTAGGCATTTTCTCCAACTGTTGCTCCTGTCCACCTACTATGTAGAGATGGGCTGTCCCTGTGTTTGGACACAGCACTCAGTCATCAAGAGTAACAGGGAGATAATGAGGTCTCCTACATCTATTCCTGAGAAGACCTAGTCTCTTGTCATGGACATATTTGAACTCAAGAATCTAATTTCAAGCATCTGGAGAACTTCCCATTATTTAAGATGAAACAAGCATCCCAGTGCTTGAAGGATAGATCTCTCTTGTTGCTACACCAATAGGCACTTGAGAAATGAGCACCCAATTATAATTTCCCATCTTCTTCCTTAATTGAGCTCCTCACCTTTCTGCCCACAGTGATACAGGCAACGAATTTAATTTCATTGTCACTCAGTATGTTCATATAAAGTAGTACCTCGGTGCTCATCGTTAATTGGTTCCGGGAAGTGCAATGAGCATCAAAAACGATGCGAACCAAACAATTTTTTCCCATAAGGAATAATGGAGTGAGTCCCAAGGCAACCGACAGCGACAAGTTCTAGCTTGTGCATTGAGTACCGAACAAACGATGAGTACCGGGGACAAATTGTTCATGTCAAAATGCATTCAGTACCAAATTTGATGGGTTTCAAAGCAGTGGAGTACCAAGGTACCATTGTAAATTAAACTAAATCAAATTTAGTTTTTGCCTGGCTTACCCATTTTTCTTGGGTTTGGTACCCTGAGAAGCCATTCGGTGTTTGTAGAAATGGGGAAAAAAGGGGGGAGGCGGTTTCTCCCCCAATTTAGATTTGTAAAGCGTTAAGGAAACCTGATTCCTTGGTCACGAATAAATCTTTTTGCTATAAACAGCAAAGAAGGTGCATATTAATGGATTTCATTACTCCTCAAAACTCCCACTTGTTGCGGTAAATGGAAATCCAGCTGGAATTAAGATGCGTGAAACTTAGTCTATCAATCAGCTTATTAAACAAAGAATCTGCAACGTTACTTTTTCCCGTCATTGTTCACGTGTGTTGTGAGTTATACCTTTGTAAATAAATTATTAGGATATCTAACTCTGCCTTCTTTTTTCATCCTACCGAGCTTCAGTGAAGTTTATGCATTCATCAAGGATTATAGCAGGACCTCATTAGCGTAAATTAATATAGAGCTTAGCAGGTACTTGTTTATTAGCTAAATGTTTGTTATAAATTAAATTGCTGGTCCTTTAAGTTCTAATTCCCATCAGATTTGCATTTCAGCTCTTCGGTGAAGAATTTACCTGCATTGTTATAGCTACTAATCGTCCCTTGAGTAATCGGGAGCTATGACCATCATTAAGGTAGTAGTCTACTGGGTGACAAAAAACAATGGAACTCAATTTAAAAAGTGCACACTCCAAAAAGTTTAGAACAACATTTGCTTATTCACAAAGTTATTGTATGTTTTTAAAAAATACATACATACATGCATATACATACATACATACATACATACATACATACATACATACATACAGTCAGTGTATCTCAACCTCAGTGACTTTAAAATAGGTGGACTTCAACTCCCAGAATTCCTCTGCCACTGAAAATAGCATACAACAGACTCAGGCTTGCAACATTTTGAATGGGTAGAGCATTGGATGCAGCTAAATAATATGGAAATTGTTGTGGCGTGGACAGGGGCGAGATGTGGAGCCGTTCTCACATCCTTACCCATCATTAATATCTGCGGTTAAAGAGTTAGTTGTGTTTATACAACATATTACATTTGGCCAGTATTATTCCTCTTCTCATGTTTAGTGTCTTAGCCTTTTGTGCAAACTCAGCTTGTTTGGTTCTTTTAAGGTTCACTGTGTTGTTCAAACCCTGATAATGGTTTATTCAGTATCCAGGTTAATTGTGTTGTCTGAATGTTCCCACAGACGTTAAAAACTAGCCACATCTTTCTTATATATATATATATATATATATATATATATATATATATAGTGCTCAAGAAGAAAACAAAAGGAGTTATTTCGATGTAAAATGGTCCTGCTCTGCTGGGAACATCCTACTTTAGCAAGATTCTGATTTTCTCAAGGCAACAGAGCAGAAAACCCAGTAATGAAGGTGTGTGAAGAAAAGAAAATGTAAAGTTCCCAGTGGAAAACTTCAAATTATAGTTTATTACGTGGGGAAAAAAATGTGCTTAGTTACAAATGCAACTCCTTGCAAACTCCCCACTGAGGAAAGACTGCATAATACAGCATCGTGATTGCGGTTTCCAGGCACCTACTGTGTATAAAAGTAAGCTAGTTGGGTTAGGGAGACCTAAAAGCCCTTTCTGTCTTCTCCCGAGCAAGCTCACACCGGCTTGTCAGCAGGTTTCCCAACCTTGGTAGCTTTGCAGTTTGTGAATCACGTGGTCCACTCTTTCTCAACCTGGCCACTTGAAGAGGGGGGTGGACTTCAACTCCCAGAATTCCCAGAATTCATGCTGGCTGGTGAATTCTGGGAGCTGAAGTCCATCCATCTTAAAATGGACAAGGTCTGGCTTCTCCCATTGACTTTTCTGGTTAGAAGCTGGCGGGGAAGGTCATAAATGGTGATCACATGACCCTGGGATGTTGATTTACATCACGGGTGTCAAACTCGATTGCGTCACATGATGGATCGCAATGTTTCTTGCCTTTGCAGAGCCGGGTGGGCGTGGCCTGGGCGTGGCCTGCGCGTGACGCATTCGGCCCGCGGGCAGCCAGTTTGACACCCCTGATTTACATGTTGTAAATACATGTTGGTTACCAAATTTTGACCATGTGACTGTGGGGAAACTGTGACATAAGTTTCATAAGTCTAAGGACTGGTTGTAAGTCACTTTTTTCAGTGCCGTTGTAATTTCAAATGGCCATTAAACAAGTGGTTATAAGTCAAGGACTATCTAAGAGTTGTGGTGGCGCAGTGGTTAGAATGCAGCATTGCAGGCTGACTCTGCCCACTGCCAGCAGTTCGATCCTGACCAGCTCAAGGTTGACTCAGCCTTCCATCCTTCTGAAGTCGGTAAAATGAGGACCCAGATTGTTGGGGGGAAATATGCTGACTCTGTAAACCGCTTAGAGAGGGCTGTAAAAGCAATGTGAAGCAGTATATAAATCTAAGTGTTATTGCTAAGGGGCTGCCCAAAAGAAGAGGGAGTCAAGCTATTCTCCAAAGCGCCGGAAGGAGGACAAGAAGTAATGGATAGAAACTAATCAAGGAGAGAAGCAACCTGGAACTAAGGAGAAACTTCCTGACAGTGAGAACAATTAACCAGTGGGACGACTTGCCTCCAGAAATTGAGGGGGCTCCATCACTGGAGGTTATCAAGAAGAGAATGGACAACCATTTGTCTGAAATGGGTTTAGGGTCTGCTACATGAGTAGGGGGTTGGACTAGAAGACCTCCAAAGTCCCTTCCAGCTCTGTTATTCTGATTTTTTTTTGCAGCCATTTCAGTTAAGATCAAGGTTGTCGGCACTCCCTAAAAACACCTCCCTGGATTTTGCTTCATTAATCTCTGTGCAGATTGCCTCTCTCCTTCTCCATGTTCCCCTTTAAATATCCTTCTTTCTTTCACCTTATTACCCTGGCCAGCTTCTCCTGTACCTTAATTTTTTTTTCTCCAAAGGTAGCTCAGCAGCCATGACTGGATCTGCAACTGGCTGATCAAAAATAATTCCTGCCTGCTTTGCAAAAGAGGAAGGGGCACCCTAGGAAAAAAAAAAAGGTTTGTTTTGCCAGATTCGTCAGCTAAAGCAAATGATTCCAAAAGGACCGGGGCAATGTGATTTAGAAGTTAATTTGTTAATGGTTGGTCTAGACCAGGGGTAGGCAACCTTGGCTCTTTTATGACTCGTGGACTTCAACTCCCAGAATTCCTGAGCCAGCATGGCTCAGCTTGGAAACCTCTCCCTTTCCCCTCAGCATGGCTGGCTCAGGAATTCTGGAAGTTGAAGTCCACGAGTCATAAAAGAGCCAAGGTTGCCTACCCCTGGTCTAGACTCTAGATAAATCACAGCATCCAAGAGGCGAAGCTTACAAAGGGTTTAACAAGCTAGCCATGGGATTTTATTTAAAAACCATTCATCTGGAAGGCCCAGAGATAATTCTTGGGGAAAACAATGCTGCTTAAAAAAAAAAAAAGAGGAATTGTCAAGATCTGGTGTTTCTGGAAATCAAGGCTTGGCTTACAATAAATTGCATTCCGGCACCTGATCCAGAAAGTAGAGCACAACGGTCAAGCAAAGGAAATCTTGACGTCCCCTTAGCAGATTTAGGATGCCACCAAAGGCTGATTTCCAGCACGGGGATGAAAAGGAGATGAAGCTTTATGAAACAGGGCAGAGTTGCAAGCCAGCACTGCAACTCCCTCTATCATAGCAGACCCCGGTTTATTGTCTGGGAGGCCTGAATCAACACCATTCTGTTCACTCCAACCCACAAGCTGTAGAGAAGCGTTGAAACTTCTTCGGGAAATGAGAGGCATTTACTGTCTCTCCAGGAGCCGTAGTGAACCAAATCAAGAAATTGCCTCTTTAGCTGAAGTGAAAAATCACCGCACGGGAGGCTTCAGAAATGAAGAGTCCAGGCGACACGGAGAGTTGAACTATCATGCACTCCGAGGGAAATTGTCTGGGGGAACATGGCAACCTGGGAAGAAAAACCAGCCCAGGGTGGCAATGCATTTCCAATGAGGCAATGGTGTGGGTTTTTTTTTTTTGCAAGGTGTAAAGCCATCAGAGAACAACATCTGCCTCTCCCAGGTCCTTGGGAAGGACCAGATAGGTGGACAAAAATGCCAAATCCAATCTAAACACCCGGCTGACTGTGAGACCGACTATAAATAATAAGAGAACGGGGGTGGGGGTGGGAATCAACCAATAAGAACAACAGAACATGAACAGGACTTTGTGTTCGGACAGGTGCCACTTTCAAAGAACACCTTGCGGATGATCTGCACCTCATCCAGAAGACGCCAACATGTCATCTCCTTCCCCATCTCTGCCCCCTTGGCTGCTGGAAACCTCCAGTTTCTTTTTTATATATATAAATTTTATTCAAATACAAAATAATACAAACATAATACACATAAGTCTATGAGACTTATATGAAACCTCCAGTTTCTGACTGCAGGCGGAAAATAAGGGGAGAAAACGTGGTGTTTATTTTGGGAAATCTCCGAGGGTTTTGTTAAGATGAAGTCTAGAAGCTCAGAAAAATGGAGTATCAAGAGAGCTGAACCGGCTGCAATGATTCAAGTCTACCCACCTCATTTAAGCCTTGTTAAGAATCTCAAAAGGCGGAGAGAAATTGGTTTGGCAAAGGCAGTGCTTGCCTTGCAGAAAGAGATCCCGGACGTGTTATGGGGAGGGGGAGGAAACTAAGCCGTGCAAGTTGATCTCAAATCCACACACAAACACACACACACACACACATTAGAAATTCTTGCAGCATCTCTGCCTCTGAATGGGCTTGAAAGAGTCCACCAGGCCTGGTTTATTTAGTGATTGAAATATCACTAAACAGGCTTCCCTTGGCTCTATCCAGTCCAGATTAGGAATGGACTGTGTTGGCTTTTTGACTTTTCAATAAACCAGTCCCAATTTGCAGATCGGAAATAAATAAAATTTAAATGCATTTCGAGGAAGGAAGGAAGGAAGGAAGGAAGGAAGGAAGGAAGGAAGGAAGGAAGGAAGGAAGGAAGGAAGGAAGGAAGGAAGGAAATGCATTCTGAAATATACATCCAAATGTTCTCAGAAAGATGCTTTTTCTAAAAGGCAACAGGACTTTCTTGTTTTTTTTCTCCTTTGAAAACATTTCGCTTCTCCTCCAAGAAGCTTCTTCAGTTCTAACTGTTCTAACTTCAGTTCTAAGTGTTGAACTGAAATGAAGAAGCTTCTCGGGGGAGAAGTGAAACATTTTCAAGGAAAAAAACCAAGAAAGCCCAGTGGCCTTTTGGAAAAGCACCTTTGGGACAACCGTGACCTGGATGACGGAGAGTCTCCAGAGGCATCCAAATGTTGGTTTGGGGTGTGGGTGTGCAGATTTAATTCAAACATATTTGGTAAAGCTAGCAGGACAAATGAAAAGTAAGTACCAGGATGATTTCTCCAAGGAAAGGGATGTTTGGGTTCCTAATGAAATTGTTCCCTTCTTTTGAAGCAGGAACAGAACCCTATTTTCATCCCCCACTAGTCAACCCAACTGTAACTGATCCAAATAGGGTGGATTCTGAGAAGTCAACACACGATCTTCAAATCTCTTAAGGTGGTGAGTGGTGGGCTTTCTGCAAGACCCGTTGCCAAATGCCTTGTTGAACAGACCACACCAAAGTACCAAGAGTTGGCCAAAATGACAACAAGGAGGCTTCTTTGTGCAAAGCCCACAGTGAAATGCAGAAGCGATTCCTACTTCTTCAACCATTGCCCAACCTTAGAGGTGAATTTTAACCTGTACTAAGGGTTCACACAATCACACAGTCCAAATACTTAGGCATCATTTCAACCAGCTCTTCCTGAGCTAACACCAGTCGGTTGGATCAACCTACACTTTCTGTCCAGTGCACAAGTGAAGTCCTTATTTCATAATCTGGGATGGTAGCACACCATTTGCACGATCAACTTCTCATCCAGACCCAGCAGAAGACACATTGAGAAGAAAAACAACCAATCATCTAGGGAGGATCAATGGATACCCATTGGATTAGGAAAACTTCCACACCCCAACCTTCTCTTCCTTCAAAGGAAGGTTGACGATACAATGGATTCACATAAAACAGATCTGCCCTTATTTTTAATTTGAACTTTCCATTTTTAAACATTTTCTTTTTTGCATACGTGGGTTTGGTGAACCAACCAAACCTTCACGCTTGACCCCAAACTTTACACAATTACATCTGAGCTTCTCAGATTTTGGCTGGCATCACAACTCATCTAGCATGAAGAGTTAGAGGTTACTTTGTTTTCTTTTCTTAAGGAAAGATCTTAGGAAGCAGAAAGCAATGAGCTTTTAAAAAAAAACAACTAGGTTCTTTATGAACGTTGGCTTTCGCTTGCTGTTGAATGGAGCCTCAATGGGTAAATTCCTACCTTAGTAGAATCCCAGGAACTTGGAAGTTGCCCAGAAAAATTAGAACGGCCCAAAATTACAGACTTTCCTTTCCACAAAACGTTGAACTGATGGAGACTAATAAGGTCTCTCGTGAAAAAAATAGGTTCAGGAGCAGTGCTGATTTTGGGAAAAGCAGATTTATTCCCTTGTGAGGCAAGTCACAGGAATTGCTTCGGGGCGCCAGGTGCCAGAAACTGGAAAGAGAGAGAGAGAAAAGGGAAAAAATTAAAAGAGGAACCAAGAACTTGCTAATTAACTACTGTGGACTTAACCGAAAACCATAGATACAAAATTATCCTTTCGTGCTGCAGAAAAGAGGTGCGTTCCATGCAATGTTCTCAAATGTGAGCAAATAAGGAAGGGCGACTAAGATTCCTGGAGGAGAAGGAAGCCGTCTTAAATCTAATCAAGATTAAATTGCAAATAAACCATGAAATAGAGGTGTCTGCAATCCTTTGTTGCATTGCTTTTTCATATCACATAATAACTAAGATAATTAGAGCTCTCGGGCAGTTACGGAAATGATAGCTGATCAATCAACTGATAAAAGAAAATCAATTTAGTCTGCAGAGAAGGACGCATAGGGGGGGGGAACATGGTTTGAGCAGGAGAAAGGTCACTCCAACTTTGCAGATTGCACAGACATTTCCCAAATTTACTTCGCGTCAGGAGCCAAAGACTACGTGAAGATTCAATTAAGCTGATTTATTGCCAAAAGCCTACATACAGGAATCTTCTCAGATAATGGTGGGCACCTGGTTAACATTTGATAAAGGTCAACAGCACTCAAGGAAGGCTGGATTTAGTTCTTTTGTGCCTACGTAGGGATTCTAGGCAGATTCCTCTTTTGACTCCAACCCCGGGTTCTGCCACTCCTTCTCCTACATCTTGGATGCTACCGTCTGAAGCTCTATTGACACACTCAGCCCACTTCTACAGCTCTTCCAATGCCCCTCACAGAAAATTGAGGACACAGTTTCCCAACAGTGTGGAAATAATAAGAATCTGTAAAGTTGGTTTCATTGATTGATTGACTGACTGATAACTGACTGACTGACTGATTGATTGGATTTAGAAAGTTGCCCAAGATCCTTTAAGTCTTGTAAATAAAATCAGTTATTTTGGCTTCTAAAAATATCCATGTTGTTACTTAGCAATTGTTAATAGGTGTATACAGTACAAGGCATCCATTAAAGACTTCAGTGGAAATAAATTGGAGGAATTAGATATTTCATCTTATCTGGGCTGCTTTAAATGCATCACATACACACACACACACACAAACACACAAACATCCACTGTTGCATGGAAAACTACATAAGATGAAGCTTTTTAGAAGCTCAGTATATGAAGTATACATTATCCACACATATCTCTGTTCAAGAGAACGTACCAAGTAGGAGCAGACACAAAATTTCCAGCATTTTTTAAAACATGCAAGGAAATTGCCCAAATAGATGAAAACATGCAGTTCCTTAGACAAGTAGAAAATAGCTGGATGTAGTTGATTCCAGGATCTAGCTAGCTTTGCCCTTAGGGGAAAAATAATCCCAGAGTTTTGACTGGAGGCCCAAAGCATGATCACTGAACTGCCCATAGCTTTCTCTCATTGGCAGAAAAAATTAGCCCCAAATAACAGACCTCCCACTTAGGGTTTAGAATAATCAATCACAGAGTTGGAAGGGACCTTGGAGGTCTTCTGGCCCAATTCCCTGCTCAAGCAGGAGATTCTACACCATTCCAGACAACCCAATGCCTGCAAGCCAACGTCATTCTGTTGACAATTGTGATGGGTGCAGAAATTGAATGCAAGTTTATCAGCCAAACTGCTGAACAGCTAGGATCAAAAAAATTCTTCATTTGGAGAATGGCCCAGCAGAATAAACAGAAACAGAGGATGGAGCACAGGTTATGGCTCCTACGGTGGAAGGGGGTCATTCTGCAGTGCCTGTCAGAAGAGGGTTTTTCGTAGATAAAACTCTCCCAGCTAAAGGTCTGAGAGATAGCATTATAGGTCACCTTTGTTTCAAAAGGTCAGCCTTGGACCTCTAACTCAGTGCGAGATAAAATGCATATTTAACCAAATAACTGGTTGCCAGAACAACGGAAGAAATGAATGCCACGCAGTGGCATGAATCAAGATAGGATTTGACCCATCCCTCATGATGCCAGAGGAAATAAAGATGTTTAGTAGGAGAAGCGTTTCTGAATCCAGGTGGAGATTTATACTGGGTTCCTCCATTGCACAAAGCTGACTTCCCTTAACTGTTGCTTCTTAAATAAACCACAATTGATTGGGCTAACAGGATACCAAGACCACTCAAGTACATGCTGGCTTCATCGACTGCACACAGCCAGTCGCAGAGTTCAGGCTAGCCTTTCCAGAGATTCAGGGATACATAATATGGATCTAAGGGACCATAACCAACTTCTGATTCCGTATTAGCTGTTCACCATCTAGTTGCTCTAGTCTTTTCTTACCTGCTAGGCCAAGGAAACAAGAGATGGCCATGGTTAAGTACAGATTGTTGTCCTCTATTGGCAAGTGGGGAAGGCAGGGGAGGGGAAGGGAGGGGAGGACTTCTAATGGGAGCAGAGCAGATGCTTTCTATAAAAGCATCTCAGAAAGATTTGTCTCCCAATACTTGGTCTCCGTTGAATTGTCCCTAGTCCTATGAAAAGATGAGAAATTCATTCAGTCCCATTTCTCTTTCTTCTTTGTTAAATAACAGCCCATCAGCATTAGCTAATTTCTCCATAAACCCAGCACGACAGAGACAACCAGCAAAGCCTATCAGCACAAACATTGCAACTTACATCAAGTCTTGGTCATCCCAGAGGACCAAGGGCCAGTCCGATTTATTGAACAGACCCAGCTGACAAACATTGTCAAGCCTTGGAAGCAAATCTCACAAGTCCACTGAAATGCCGAGCCTGCAATCTCATTCCCTTTATTTTCACAATCTGCCATGGCCTTGGCAGGCTGCAGAGCCATCTTATTATGGAAACCCCAGCTCCAGTCCAACCACACCACCTTGATTGCTTCTCAGTGCCCTGGATACAGCAAAGCAAGCCATTGGCCCTGGAGATCTTCGCCGCTTTTTTTTCTCTCTCTTTGCAACCAGAGCAAAGCTCGCTTTGTATTAATGGACCAGATCACTCCAGCCTTGAGCTTTGTCACAACTACGCTCTGTCAGAAATCAAATCCCTGGCCCCCTGCCACCATTGTGTGGGGAATGAGGCCATTTATAATCATTCTGCAAGACATCTTTCCTCATGTCCCCGCCTTCGCTTTGCCTGGGTGCTGCCAAGAAGCCGGTTCCCTGCTAGCAATCTGAAATCCTTCACTTCCAATGACAACTTGGCATTAAGAGTCAAGACTTTCGCAGATGTAAAGGCAGGGGAGGTCCTTTTATTTATTTATTTCTTTTTTTAAAAAAAAAATGCACAAGGCTTACGATGCCATTCAAAACTCCCCGGAATGTGCAAAAACACTCAACCTTAAGCCTCCCTCTTGTACAAAGTGCACGGTTCATAAATAGACAAGTTTGAGGGGATTCAAGAACATGGTGAAAAATAGAGTGTTATTTTATGCATTTGCTTAGTAGGATGTGACGTTCAGTTTTCTCACATTGTAGCCCAGGGTTAAGAAGCAGCATAAAAGACCCGCCATGAAGGAACCAAAAGATGCATCAAGGAAAGTGAAGAAGGTGGTGGGCAAATCAAGGACAAATGAAGGTTGAAAAATGAGGTGGTGGGGGAGGGATCAGGTTGAGAAAAGGTAATATAGATTATCATCTCTAATAATATTATGCTCTGAAAGGAGAGAGGGCCAGTCTCGGATCTGGTTTCATTGTTAGGTTGACCACAATGCATTTCAATCTCTACATTTCAATTGGCCTTTTTTTTTTTAACGGTGGTGCCATCTGATGCAATCCTTATCTAATTGTCTTGTAACCACACCGTGGCTTAGATTTCAGCACATGTGATATCAATGAAGCTACAGCATTTAACCTAGGGCAATAGGAGACTTCTCTCATTGTGAAGGACATCTGCAGGATTCCTTTCACTTGTCTCTAAAGGGAAGAAAGGGTCAACTGGAGCTTGGGTTTGGGCAAGAAGAAGCTGGAATCAAACTAAGCTTTGGAGCAATTGGCTGATTCCCTCTGGCTTGCTCCATATTGATGAGATCTCACACTATGAGCAAAGGACCTTGGGGGGGGGGAGAAGGATGGACCTGTTGAGTGTGATGCTATTTCAGGACACCATCATTCTTTGGGTAGGGATCTCAGTTTTGGGAAGTGGCGATCCTTGGAAAAGACAGTTATTTCCACTTACCCACCAAAATATCTCTGAGTTTGTAGTTTCTACTAACATATCATAAATGCTCAAGGTATGATGCTTAGCATAGGATCTCCTGCTGCTGACTTGTGGTGATAGAAGATCATCTGGATTTCTTAGCTGTTCCCCTTAGTTTTCCCCCCGCCCCCCGGCTTACTTCCTTGTCATTTCAGCTCTTATATGTTAAATGGGTCTGGTGACAACTTTTCTCCCCCCCCCAAAATGGACACTCTGTGTCCCTCTAGATGTCATGGGACAACCCGAGTGAAAATGGCCAATGCTGAGAGTTGACACTCACCAATTTGTGGCCATAGCAGGCATCTTTCTTCTCACATCTAAGCACCATAACTGGCAGCTTCAGTATTGAGGATACTCAGTGCTTCAGGAAGGCCCACCTTAAGCCACCTCTATTCCTGGTATGACAAGTGTCTAATTTTGTACCATCTTAAAAGACTCACCACTGAAGACTGTCAAGTTTAGCCTTGACACATTCTTGAAGCTCTGGCTTCTTCAGGACACAGTTGCATTTAATTAACCTAATAACTTATACACCGCTGCTTCCTCTTTGTAGAGAGTTATATACACTCTCAAATAGAAGGACTTCAGAGAAAGGGTTCTCCCCAGAAAGCGGGTGACGAGGACTTGATCCTTCAATTATTCACTTCCCTTCTTCTGTTGTTAAGCTGAGATGGTGCGGAAACACGGTTGCAGACAAGCCTGCCAAGCGTTACATGCAGTTAATAAATGCAGTTAATAAAAGATTTTTGGAAAAAAAGCCTTCAAGAATAGGAGCTTTGTTCTGAAAGATGCAAATAACCAGAAATTGGTTTTACACTGCTGAGGATGCTCTCCGCACTGTTGCCAGGATCATTCAGCACCATGGAGAAGGACCAACTGCATCAAGGCATTTTGCAGATCGACCAGTGGGCTGTTGCCGTAACCACCATTGGTGGTTTTGTTTAACTATTCCTTTTGAGGCTGCTTCCCAATCTTGAATGGTCCCTCTAAATGCCAATGGGAGTTGAAATTGAACAATTTTCATGTTTTCAAGCGCCGCAAAGTTGGTGTGCGAGAAAAAGAGTCCCAAGAAACAGAAGGCAGTGTAGACACCATTAAAAGTGGTCAAAGGTGGAGCACAATCACAAAGTCTTGAAAATTCTCCCCAACGTAAAGCGAAGGAGGCGCTTGTCTAATCCACTAGAGGACAGAGTCGCATAAGCAAGGGAGCCACCATGGAGAAGGCCCTGTGCTGTGAACCCAACGTATAGCCAGATATATCTAATAGTCTTCCATACTTTGCTACTGAAAATGACAGACACAGCAAGGGGTGTTGAGTCTCCAACTGGGAATTCCTAGTTGACTGTGGAGTCCTCAACTTGGAGATCTTTGAAGATGAATCTCTAACCTCTTTTTATTATTTTTTTTTTTCATATATAATCCAGAAGGTGTAAAACAGATATGGGTAGTCCTTGACTTACAACCACAATTGGGAATTGTGGTCATAGCAAGGAGGTTGTTAAGTGATTCATCCCTGATTATACCACTTTTTTGCCATGGTTGTTAAGCGAATGACTGCATTTTTCAAGTAAATCACATGATCATTAAGTGAATCCCCCATTGATTTTGCTTGTCGGAAAAATGATGGTCACTTGACCAAGGGATGTAGCTACCAAATACATGCCGGAGACCCTGAGGATACTGCAACAGTTGTAAGTACAAGGATCTATTGTAAGTCACTTTTTTCTGGGCGGTTCTAACTTCGAACAGTGACTAAACAAATAGTTGTAAGTCGAGGACTAACTTTATTGATAAACAAGTTGTCCTTTGCAACCTTTCAACACAAATCCACCACCCCTGTCCTTGTTAACACACACATGTACACATACACACCCTAATCCAACATCTTTCCAGAACAGCCGATCTTGAATAGACTACTTTCTTTGTTAGTCCAATGTTGGGGCATTCTGTTACGACGGAGATGACGCAAAACAAGAAAAGTCACCCAAAAAGAGGAAAAGCAGAGACGCGTCGTCGGCGTTAGGTGATCTCCAGAGCTACATCGTCGCACAGAGCTACAGAAGCGAAGCAGAACTAATACAGATTCCCTTTATCATCTGCTATAGATCTGTCTCGATAGAGGATATGCCAGTAACTAAACGCTCTGCATGTTTCCTAATTTCCGCAGAAATAGGATTTCCCCAGCCATTAAAACCGATAGTCGGCCACCGTCAACCTGCTGGTTTCATTAAGAGACACCATCTGCATCCAGAAACCGAACAAAGCGGGGATATCAAACAATACCATTAGCTGGCATTTATCCTGGCCGAAAACGAGCTATTGTTTCCGAGGCAAGGCGTAATTTCATCTACATAAGGAAGAAGAATGCCGATAATTTTCTCTTCTCCTACTTGCCGTCATGGGTCAGGCAAATGGGACGAATGCAAATTTCTACTCGTGTTGTTGTTTAATCGGCTCCCAGCGCTCTTTTCTCAAACTGAGTTGGCTAACACGAGGAAGAAGAAGAAGAAGAAGAAGAAGAAGAAGAAGAAGAAGAAGAAGAAGAAGAAGAAGAAGAAGAAGAAGAAGAAGAAGAAGAAGAAGAAGAAGAAGAAGAAGAAGAAGAAGAAGAAGAAGAAAGAAGAAGAAGAAAGAAGAAAGAAGAAAGAAGAAAGAAGAAGAAGAAGAAGAAGAAGAAGAAGAAGAAGAAGAAGAAGAAGAAGAAGAAGAAGAAGAAGAAGAAGAAGAAGAAGAAGAAGAAGAAGAAGAAGAAGAAGATGATGATGATGATGATGATGATGATAAATAAATCTCAGGTTGCTTTCCGCGGATTCTCATTCATCTGGTGAGGGATGATTTGCTTTACAGGGTCTTGGAGGGGCAGGAAATTGGAGAGAAGGGACAATTCTCCCAGATGATTGTGATGTTCTTGAAGTTCTTTAGCCAAGCAGCTGCCAGGAGATGGATGAGAATGCTTTCTCTTCCATTCTCCAAGTTTTATGCAATGTGCCTCCAGTTCCTATCTGCTTCTTGTCTTCATGTAGCTTCTGCATTTCCTTATCATTTTTTTTTTCAGCCCATCCAAATCACTCGGGAACCAAATGATCCTTTGCTTGCAAGGCGACAAAGCCATCCCCAAGTCAGAATTAGGGAAGCAAGCATCACCCTCAATCTGACTTGGCTTGCTAATTATGTCACATCAACACAGCTGGATGGCATTATGCCACCGTAGCTATTCAGAATAAGGGTCTTCCTGCCCCTTGACGAGGTGCAAACATGCCATCCTTGGCAAAGAGGCTGATTTTATGGGGAACAAAAGCCCTTTGTTTGGAAAACGCATTTCAGTTCCACCCTGGTGCAAAGCTCAACGTTGCTTTTCATCAAATCTCTGCCTGGCTATCTATTATGTCTGGGTTTGTTTTCAGGCCTTGCCTCTCTTTTCTCATCTATTCAGCATCCTTCACAAATCTTCAAAATGATAGCTCCAATTTCCAGACTGTCTGTTTCGAGAGGTTGTAATTTGAGTTTGTTTTTGATGATAGTACCAAGATCTATTCAGCTCTCCTGGTGCTATTGTAGACCTCCCTCTCCCTCTCTCCCTCCCTCCCTCTCCCTCCCTCTCTCCCTCCCTTTCTGTTTCTCTCTCTCTCTCCATCTCTCTCTCTCCCTTCCTCCCTCCCCCCCCCTCCCTCCCTCCCCTCCCTCCCTCCCTCCTCCCTCTCCTTTCTCTCTCTCTCTCCCTCCCTCTCTTTCTCTCTCTCTCTGTCACACAGGTAGTTCTCGACTTACAACAATTCGTTTAGTGACGTTCAAAGTTACAACAGCACTGAAAGAAAGGAGACATGACTTATACTTAACGACCGTTGCAGCATCTCCATGGTCACGTGATCGAAATTAAGTTGCTTGCAACTGACTCATATTTATGACGGTTGCAGTGTCCCGAGGTTATGTGATCACCTTTTGTGACCTTCTGACAAGCAAAGTCAACGGGGACGTCAGATTCCCTTAACAACCGTGTCACTAACTTAACAACTGCAGTGATTCAACTAACAGCTGTGGCAAGAAAGGTCGTAAAACGGGGCAAAGCTCCCTCAACAACCATCTCGACTTGCAACAGAAATGTTAGGCTCATTGTGGTCATAAGCCGAGGACTATGTGTACAAACAAAATTCTGCATCATTTATACCAGGGACCAGCCCCTTCCTCCACTCCATGTTCCAAACCTCAGCTCCCTTCAGCCACTTCCAGCATGAGGGATCGCCACGATGTAAAAAAGATGTTGAGACTCTAGAAAGAGTGCAGAGAAGAGCAACAAAGATGATTAGAGGACTATAGGCTAAAATATATGAAGAATGATTGCAGGAATTGGGTATGTCTAGTTTAATGAAGAGAAGGACAAGGGGGGACAGGATAGCAGTGTTCCAATATTCAAGGGGTTGCCACAAAGGAGGGACAACCTGTTCTCCAAAGCCCCTGAAAGCAGGACAAGAAGCAACAGGTGGAAACTAATCAAGGAGAGAAGCAACCTAGAACCAGGGGAGACATTTCCTAATGGTGAGAACAATCAACCAGTGGAACGAAGTTGTGGGTGCTCCATCACTAGAGGCTTTTAAGAAGAGACTGGGGACAACCATTTGTCTGAAATGGTACGAGGTCTCCTACTTGAGCAGGGGGTTGGACTAGAAGACCTCCAAGGTCCCTTCCAACTCTGTTATTCTGTTATGACAGAGGATCAAGGATTAGGGGAATGGTCAAACAAACATTTACAAAATCCACAGAATGGAGACTGTTCTCCAACTTCTCCTTCCAGAAGCAAGGAAATGAAACGGAGACTCTGGGCCTGGGTGGATGCATTCGCCATCACGCCTCGTCCTCCCCTAGGAGAAAAGACCTCCAGCATTAGCTTATTGATTCCGGTTTGGTCTCCAAACTATTTTCTGAATGTTTTATTACTCCTCGTTACTGCAGATGTCTGTCTACAACAGCTTTTCCTTGAGTTGGAGTCACACAGCTTGAGGAAGGCATCAGTATAAATTAAACACGAAGCCGGTGGGAGTCTCATTTGTATTCTGGTCCAGCGGTCTCCGCCTTCAGCGTGGCTAGAAAGAACACAGGAAAGCTTCGCCGAGGAGGCCTGAAGAATATTTCACTCCAATTCCAATTTATTTCCCATTATTAATGCTTGTGAAAGCTGAGCCTCTCTCAGAAGCAAAAAAAGCACCATATCCAGAAGGACTGCTGGGCTCGACTCTAATCTCATTAGCCAGCTTAGACAACGAGATTCAATTTGGAAGAAGTTATATGAAAACTTAAGAGGGCCAACTCTGGGGGAGTGCAGAGATTCCCATCTAAAGGAGACGTATCTCAGTTTGACGTTTTGCCAGAGAACCAAGAGGCACAAGATTCCTGGGCACGATGGAGGATTCTTGGTCCTACTTTAGAATTCACACTCATGTCAGATCAGATCAGATCTGCTCAGTTCTTTATGGATCCAGAATTCCCTGGAGGGATCAATGCTTTGTGGGTACAAAGTCCCTGGTTCAGTCTTCAGCATCTCCAGATTGGGCTGAAGGAGCCTGAGATGAAACTTTGAAAAGTCAATGCCGGTTGGAAGAAGTCCAATTGGATCAAAGATGAGAAACAGTCTGAGAACTATTGGCATTTTGTGGGAGAAATCCATACAACGTATTCCATGTTGTCCAAGGAGTGCTCCATTGCAAGAGAAGATCAGAAGCAGAAGCAAGTTTTCTTAGGAGACTTGTCTACCACATGATGCTGCTCTTCTCACTGACAAGGTCTGGATGAACATTTAGGGAAACTGATAAGCTTCAGGGCCCAATTGCAACAGCATGCTTACTCCAGCACCTGGCTGCCCTTTTTCTTGTCTCCCCACCATCCTGAAAAAAGATGGTGTTCCTACATCACACTAACCATTATTTGCTAGGGTCATTAATAACCAGTATTTATAGAACAAGATGCAATGGCTGGGCTCACACAGGGCATACTAAGCCATGCCAGACAAACTGAATTTGTGGCTTAGCCTTGGATGGATGGATGGATGGATGGATGGATGGATGGATGGATGGAAGGAAGGAAGGAAGGAAGGAAGGAAGGAAGGAAGGAAGGAAGGAAGGAAGGAAGGAAGGAAGGAAGGAAGGAAGGAAGGAAGGAAGGAAGGAAGGAAGGAAGGAAGGAAGGAAGGAAGTCTTCTCATTTCTGGTACATTGTTGCTGGAGTCACATCCAATTCTCTGGAAATATATAGACTTTAAGTCCCGCAAATCCCATGTTAGCTGGAGAACATGGCCAGCTGAATTCCACACACATATCTGGAATTTCTCCAAGATGAGAAAACTTGCTGGGTTATTTGTAAAGCTGAAGGAAAGAGCCCAACTCTGAATTCATCCCTTATTTCTAGGCTTCCTATCAGTATTTTTTCAAGCACTTCGACCAAGTAATGGATAACTTGGTCTTTGCCAACCTGGATGTCTTCCAAGTATGTTGGACTGAGCTCCCGCTGTCCCCAGCCAGCTTGGCCAAAAGCCATGGAGGGATTATGAGAACAGACATCTCTCAAATCCAGAAGGTTCTGGGCTGATGAAGACCTTCAAGCAGATCCAGAAGCATCCTTCTGTTCTTTGAGAACAGACCGCAACTGAGCAAAGAAAAACTCAAATGTCAGATGTTGAAAAATACTTCGTTGCCCAAGCAGGCATGGACAGATTTCTCAAAGAACAATAGGATTTCCATTAAAATTCACTGCTGATCATAACTTCAGGCTCAACAGGTCCTCATGAATAACCATCTCTACTAAGAAGATGACACCGGAGACTCCAGGAGATTATAGAAATCTGCACGGCTTGGCCTGGATAAATACGGAGTTTCACCAACACGACTCGCCGTGATTGTTTAGTGCAGTGATTCTCGACAAGGCCAACTTTCAGCTACGTGGCTTTCAATGCCCAGAATTACCCAGCCATATGTGAGTTGAAGGCCACACAACGCTGGTTGATGTAGCCCACGGAGCAGCAGAGAAGGGAGAGGGAAGGAAAGAAGGAAGCGATCTAAAGCAGGCGCCCAAGCTGAGTTTGCTGCTACTGCTGTTCCTCCGACTCTAAAAGGTTATCGCAAATAATATGATGGGATAGATTTTCCCCATAATGTGAAGAAAATTGCTTTTTACCAACTATCTGGCAGTTCCAAAGCAATTACACTTTTGGGGAGAGCTGAGAAGCCGAGACAGAATACCTGAGTGCTGTGCGTATTTTTTTTCCCCTGTTGTTGTTAATGTGGAAACCAAGTAATAGCAGAAAATGCCTCTAAAAGCAGCAATTTCAGGTATCAGACATGTGAGTATTAAATATTTACTTCTTGCAAAAGAGATGGCTTGTGTTGGGAACCAGACAGTATTGCTAAACAGTTTGATTGGCAACGGGATCCTGTTAGCATCTCTGACCTGGTCAAGGTGGGCCAAAGGACTTCTAATCATCAAGATTGGACTTCTCCAGTTGCTTTTGACCCTCCTTCCCACCCCATTGCTCTCCTGCTCTGAAGCCCTCTGGATTAACTTTGGCATTTGTCTTCTTCCAACGAAAACAAAGCTATTTGTTGTTTGTTGTAGCAGTGGCTTGGTGGAACCAAGCAGTGGCTTCGTACAAGCCAAGCCTAATGTGGAACAAGCCACAGTAGGCTTGGTGTGGTGTGTACAAAATCATCTCCTCAACATTTCTTTTGGCCCTTAAAAGCCCGAGTGTCAAGACAGCAGGATCTGAAACAAAGCATAATAATACCCATCCAATGAAAGTGTGATTGTGTCAGTGTCACAATGCTCCATATAAGTCCATTGGTCACGTCACTTGGAGGATGGTGTCATCACCCATTGTCCTTTGCCATCCCATGGACAACCATGTTTCTTGATGTGCGCATCACAAACCAATGTAGAGGCCCTTGACTTTTGAGGTTGATGAACCCATTGGTTGCCATCTTGCAACCTCAACATCTGTTCTGGCCCTTAGATGTTCTCCAGCACCCCAACATTCTTCTGTCTTTTCTTGAGGATCAAAGTGGACACTTGTCTCAATCAATGGACTGGGTTTCTGAGGGTATCATCCTTTTGGAGTATGCCTCTGAGCTCCAGGTAGATCTCATGGGCATGGTTGGAAGTACCCTCCTCCTCTTCCTCTTCCTCTTCCTCTTCCTCCTCCTCCTCCTCCTCCTCCTCCTCCTCCTCCTCCTCTTCTTCTTCTTCTTCTTCTTCTTCTTCTTCTTCTTCTTCTTCTTCTTCTTCTTCTTCTTCTTCTTCTTCTTTGTCTTCTTCTTTGTCTTCTTCTTCTTCGTCTTCGTCTTCATTTGAAAGAGTGATGGAGGAGCCAAGCTTGGCCTTTCAGTGATTACCTGGAGAGGAACATATCCTGAAAAAAGGCAGGACCAAGACACCAACAAAATTATTTTGGTTTCCCTTACCTTGGTGTCTGATTGTAGGGGCAGGAATTAAATCTAAATCAGGTCCATAGCTCTTTTCTTGGGTGGCCTTCAAATTTTCTTTTTCCAACTCCAGTGAAAAATGTTTGGAAGATTTCACAGATGTTCACAGCAGCCCAAAACAGCCCTGTGGTACTCAGCTTACACAAACCATCAATAAAACATGGCTTATAAACAATGATATTGCTTCCATCCACAGCATAAGGAAGCAATATCTTCCTCCATCCTCCTCTTCAGCAGGCAGCCTCGGTCTATGTGTTGGCTTGCTTTAATTACCGAAGATTCACCAGCATTCTGGGTTCCTTATGGACACTGCCAAAGATGTCCGATTGATTTGGCTGCTAATATCAACCTGGACGTCCCATTTATCAGCTCTGAAGCCTTTTCCAAGAATTTGTGCTACCTCATTTCTCAAGACAGTGCTGGGGAAAAGGGAAGGCCAACCACGACTTGCGAAGGATCCTTCTTTAAAACAATCATTCTCCTGCTATTATTATTGACTCTTGCAAAGTGAAATTGAGGCACGAAGTAGATTTGTGCCCTAGATAATAACCTTTATTAGACAAGCCATTTAGGGCAAAACAAAAGGCAACCGCCAAGAATCCGTAGAGGCAACGAGGAGAATCCATCACAAGACAACAAGGAGAATTGACACTAATCACCCCCATTTCTTTCCACCGGTTAGGGACCTTCAAGTGCCCCTCTTAACCACGCCAGGATAAATGGGATTAATTTTATTGATCGGCAAAAGTTACATTGCAGAGACAAAGCAATCAGACTGGTTCCACGCTTCTCCTTTCTTCCTGAACTGAGGAAGGGGGCTCCATTTTTCCTTCAGGAGGAAACGGAGAAGACCAAGTCCCTTCAATAAAGAGTCTCTTCAAAGGCTGCAGTTAGAGCAGTCACCCAATTTGGAGATCGATTGTTGATTGATTACGTTTGTAAGGTTGACCACCTCACAGAGATGCTCCTCAAAGTCTCCTCCTTCACCATCTTGGACTTTTGGACCTTGTGTGTCTTTGGGATGGATTCCTTGGATGTCTGCTGCAATTTTCTGATGTGCAATTCACCAGCAGCTTCAAGTTTTTTCATCCAAGGGTTGGTCTGGTTTGGAATGTGGATCTTGATTTATGCGCAATCAGCAGCAGTTCTTGACTTGATATGCATCATGATTGAATTTGTCCATTTCGTGGATTTATTGTTCTTGTCTGCACCTTGGCTTTTCCTCTTGAGCATTTCACCCGCCTCTCTCCCCTCTTCCAAGCCCCTTTCCTCCTTTGTATCCTGCAGCTAAAATCTCCAACTTACACGCCCTTGCTGTGTCTTCTCATCCCCTCCTTCTCCCCTGATCTCACCATCAGAATTAACAGAATAACGGAATAACAGAGTTGGAAGCAACTTTGGAGGCCTTCCAGTCCAACCCCCTGCTCAAGCAGGAGACCCTATACTGTCCACAGTGAAAAGGCTCTCCAGTCTCCTCTTGAAAACCTCCAGTCTTGGAGCACCCACAACTTTTGGAAGGAAGCTGTTCCACTGATTAATTCTTCTGCCAGGGAATTTCTCCTTAGTTCTAGGTTGCTTGATTAGTTTCCATCCATGGCTTCTTGTCCTGCCTTCTGGGGCTTTGGAGAATAGCTTGACCCCCTCCTCTTTGTGGCAATCACACTTGGCCAATAAAGAATTCTATTCTATTCTGTTCTGTTCTGTTCTGTTCTGTTCTGTTCTGTTCTATTCTATTCTAAGTCTAGTCTAGTCTAGTCTAATCTAGTCTATATTCCAATATCTAATCTATTCTATTCTATTCTATTCTATTCTAGTCTAGTCTAGTCTAGTCTAGTCTAGTCTAGTCTAGTCTAGTCTAGTCTAGTCTAGTCTAGTCTAGTCTATATTCCAATATCTATTCTATTCTATTCTATTCTATTCTATTCTATTCTATTCTATTCTACTCTACTCTACTCTACTCTACTCTATTCTATTCTATTCTATTCTATTCTATTCTATTCTATTCTATTCTATTCTATTCTATTCTATTCTATTCTATTCTATTCTATTCTCATATTAGTTCATTCTGTTCTGTTCTGTTCTGTTCTATCCTGTCATTATCTTATTCTACTGAGCCAAAAGAAGTCAAAA
The DNA here is from genome assembly GCA_023970755.1 of Azemiops feae. Classification (NCBI taxonomy): domain Eukaryota; kingdom Metazoa; phylum Chordata; class Lepidosauria; order Squamata; family Viperidae; genus Azemiops; species Azemiops feae. Next base: position 2,362,791 of record JALGBA010004240.1, on the reverse strand, counting down.
ATCAATGCTTTCTCTTTTCCCCTACACTTTTTCCTCTTCCCCTTTTCCTCCCCTATTTTCCCATTATTTCAATTTTCTTTGTATTTCTGTATTTTACATTTCGCTAAATTATTAAAAATACTATCCCCGATGTGTGTTTTCCTTCCCCCTTCAGGACGGCCTTTACCAGCGGATCCTTTATCCAACCGATTTTACCCCTTGTCGAGCAAAATTTCGACACGGTATTATTCATCCTTTAAAAAAAAAAAGGATATCTGCCCGGCAATCATTTCTAACCATGAATCATACAGCGTGACGGAGGAGAGAAAGAGACGGCAAAAAGCAGACGTTGTACAAGATCAAAGTTACAGAACAAAGGCCGCGTTCTCCATCTCACCTTTTTCAGGTCTCCATGTAAGATCTTTTCAGACCTTTTAAGCATCGGCTTTCAACTGAATGAACACAACAAAGGCCTTTTTGGCTGTGACCAGGTCAGAAATGAGAGCTTATGGCCCATATAATGTGAATTTGAAAGTGCTTTGGGGGTCATGAAAGAAAGAAGAGAACATGCCACAATTTAGGATTGCAAAAAAGGGGCTGGACTAGAAGATCTCTAAGGCAGGGGTCTCCAAAGCTGGCTGAGGAATTCTGGGAGTTGAAGTCCACAAGTCTTAAAGTTGCCAAGGTTGGAGACCCCTGCTCTAAGGTCCCTTCCAGCTCTACTCTATTCTATATTCACTCCTATAAAACTGTAAATAGCTACACAGAAAAAAAGAGCATACAGGAGATGAAGCAGGAGAAGGCTTCATTGTCTTCTTCGGGGCTCCTCAGAAGCAACTAGCAGGCCTTTCGCTCATGGTTCCACTTTGGCTGCAGCAACGAAGAGCTAAGATTTCTTCTCTTTAGCCATCATATGAAAAATGGACTACAGGAAGCCCTCAGCGTACGAGCACAATTAAGTCCAATATTTCTGTCGCTACGCAAGACAGTTAAGGGAGTTTTGCCCCATTTTACGACCTTTCTTGCCACCGTTGTTAAGCGAATCATTGCATTTAAATTAGGAATACGGTTGTTAAGTGAATCCGTCCTCCCCATTGACTTTGCCGGTCAGAAGCCGGCACAGCCCCAGGACACAGCGACTGTCATAAATCTGAGCCAGTTGCCCAACGTCGGGATTTGGATCCCGTGACCGTGGGGAAGCTGCAACGTTCCTAAGTGTGAAAAATGGTCATAAGGCACCTTGTAAGTTCGAATGGTCACTAAACGAAAGGATTTGCAAGGACTACCTGTATCCATCCATCACCCATCCCAATTTTGCAGGGATAGAATTTATGAGTTGTGAAGATGGACTTTGAGCGCCATAAACATTTGGCCTTGCCTGCTGACGAGGAAAAAACCGACGAAAGGGAAATATTTAGAAACCTGAATATCCCAAAATGCTGGGGTTGGAGATTCGCCTTCCTTCTCCGTGGCTCCCACGCTTCAGTGGAAGGGGAGGCTACTCAGCTGCGAATTCCCTCAGCTTGTCTTGGAGGGGAAAAAAATCTCTTAGGAGACCAAGGCAATAATTGAGGGAGCATCTATTTTTCCTTGTAAAACAGGAAGAATCTCATGTCGAGCCAGCTCTAAAACTGAATCAGTTCCCAGGAGGGATAAGAAAAAGTCCAGAAAAGGTCACACTATGAATGTATCAATGAGTTTAAGTTAGACAAATTTTACATTGCGTGGTGGCATCGTACCAAGAAGATATTTTCCAGTGAAGTTATGATCCTAAAGGTCTTCAACGTTCTGCTTCTTGAGAACAAGGAAACTGGGCAAAGTATTAAGGAACAGGTAGGCTGAAGCTCTCTAGGCCTAACTATTTCCACACAATCACTAATATTCCTTTTTTCCCCCCGCCATTCTTTGGGGAACCACTTTGAAAAATCCCAGTTGAACCATGGGATGAAGCCCACAGCGTAAATCCTCCTTCAGTGGAAGGAGCTAAAGTCCTGGTTTTTCCCACCTGGGTCAAGGTTTGCCATGTGTCTTCTTGGTTCAGAAATAAGGCAGTGTTTCAGCAATTCCCCTATCACTAAAAATATCAAGAGAAACTCTTGATGTTGGAGGGAGATCTTCTCAGTGCAACCTCAGAATCCAGTTGTAATCAGAAGGAAGATTGTGGGGTCCTTGGGGTCCCCTTGGTGCTCTCTGAGCTTGGTTGTTTTCTTGCAGATGTTTCATTACCCAGCAGAGATTGACACCAGGATTAATACCAGACCAACAATCAATCAGGAAACAATACCCCAATCAAGGAATTACCAACTCAAACAAACAATCAAGCAGTAAACAACAGCCTAATCAAAGAACTGCCAAGAGGAAAACAACACGCCCACCAACAATAATAGGCAAGCCACTGTATATAAACAGAGAGCATACCCCTCTCCCTTCTAGCACTGATGACGTTAGCTAGTTGGGTAATGAAACATCTGCAAGAAAACCACCCAGCTCAGAGACCACCAAGGACCCCACATTCTTCCTCCTCCTCTTCCTCCTCCTCCTCCTCCTCCTCCTCTCCATACACCTCTCTCCCTTCTAGCACTGATGATGTTCCCTAATTGGGTAATGAAACGTCTGCAAGAAAACCACCAAGCTCAGAGAACACCAAGGACCCCAAGTCCTCCTCCTCCTCCTCCTCTCTGCAAATCCCACTCCCTTCTAGCAGTGATGATGTTACCTAGTTGGGTAATGAAACGTCTGCAAGAAAACCACCAAGTTCAGGGACTGTCAAGGAGAATGTCAAGGACCCCAGAATTTAACCCCGAAATACGAATATTCTATTCTATCAGAAGCAAGATTTATGGAAAGGCAATCAATTGTGTACACATCTGCTGGGAAGCACATCCCACAAAACGCAATAAGGTTTCCTCATTCACAAGGTTGGATCCCAAGGAAGGGCATGACCAACCCAGGGCATTCCTGAAGTCAAGAGAAGAAGCCAGTTGAAGAAAAGCTGGAGTTAACCAGCAAGAAAAGAAACGTCTTTCCCTCTGTGATATTTGTGTTCAGCCTGCTGGCTCAGCCCCACGACCAGATTCTAATTTGGAAAGTCTAAAATTATATTTTGGAATGGGTAGATGTGCCATTTGTTGCCCTTTTCTGGGAGGCTTATTTTATCCCTGCTGCAAATTGTTTGTGCGCAGAGGCACATATGCTCTCTGATTCAGGCAACCGACAAAAAGGGAACGTTGCGGGTCAAGGCTGGAATGCAATCACATGGGGGGGGGGGGGTTAAAGCTTTCTGCACCAGAGATTTTGCTCTGCTGACCACAGGACTTGTGCAAATTTATCCCAGGACTAGCTCAAGTTTTTGCACTCTAAGGATAACGAGACACAAGCCTATTTCCTTCTCATCACCACAAGTGTGGAATCTTCTTACAAAGGACCTCTTGATAGCGCCCCAATATGCCAAGGCTTCAGAAACCTTGATTTATCCTGGATTCATTTTTCTGGATAAGTATATTTCATTCTCCTTAACTCTGTTGGTAGTGGCACTGCAAAGTTACTGCATCCATTTCCCTGACACTGTGCTGAGTTAGCCTTTGCTCTTTTTATCCCTAACTCCTGTTTTTTCTGCTATCATTTATTCCCCCTGCGATTGCTTCCCATTTCTTTGATGCTGTTTTTATATCGTATCTGACAGTTTACAGTTCCACCTGTTCATCGATTGAGCTGTCTGTCCATCTCAGCATCCAGGTTTTGTGGGCTGCCGAGATTATTTCTTTCGACTCTCGCTCTGTCCGTCTCAAGGGACCCCCTCCCCCATTAGATCCATGTATCCAAGGTTGAACGTGACCCTGGAAAAGATCTCACTTGATCCTTCTTTGTTTTGGGATGTAACTGAAAAGCGAGAGGCCAAAAGGGCGGTAGATCAAGAAATGTTACAAAGTGAACATGAGAACATATATAGGGAGGACGGTAGATCAAGAAATGAAAAGAAGAAGGAATTCAGCTTTCGACAAGATTCCAGCGGCTTTCATTTGCCATCCACGCCTCCTGCTGTTAACAAATCATTTCCTACTGAAAAATATGAAGCTGACATCAGGAACAGGGATATTAAAGCAAGCAGAAAGCAGGGCATTTCAATTCTCTAGCCTAGGACCTTCCAGCTGGGTTCACACGTGCATTAAACCACAGTTTGATTGAGCTAGAAGTGGCACACCAAGCCAAAACAAACCACCTTAGGCTAGCCACAAGGAGGGAATGCCAGCCTCTGCCAGTGCATTTGCATCAGGCATCCTCAAATAAAATAAAAAAAAGCTGAGACAGGATTGCCATATGGAATATTAAACTGCGATTCAGCAGGAACTACAACTGCCGCTTGAACAAATTATTAGTAGCAGTAGCAGCATATCCCACTATATATTTTAATCAGATCACTGGTGCAAACATTTCTCTCTTCACTCAGCGTCTGTTTGGTGAGTAGTCTCTGTCAGTAAGGCACGTATTTCACCGATAGAAGAGAATATTTGCAGCTCAGGGCTGAACTGTGGGGTCCTTGGTGGTCTCTGAGCTTGGCTGTTTTCTTGCAGACATTTCTTTACCCATTATCCATTACCTATTGCCACTGCCCACCAGTAGCACTGATTGTGTTACCTAGTTGGGTAATGAAGCATCTGCAAGGAAACCACCCAGCTCAGAGAGCACCAAGAAACTCATGTGTCTCACTGTCCCTCTACTTGTCACAATTCTTTCCAAGAATATTTCTTCTCAACACGCCTATTTCCACATCGGTTCACTTACAAACACAACACCACATGAGCATCTCTGAAAGCGCACATCTCCAAAGCATTTATTTCATCCTAATATATCCAGACTTCTGAAATATGAAGGTGGTTTTATTTTTAACAACAGCAACTTCAAAGCACCCTACAAAATTCATAGGAATATATCACACAAAGGAGACAGGTGGTGTTTTTTTTCCTTCAAACTGTATCACAGATAAAAATCCTCAAGCATCCTTGCATGGGATCACATCCCTAAGTAGATCAACGGGGGAGAAATGGCACCTGGAGATATGGCAGCTGTGATCCAAAGGGAAAATTTAGCACCATTCCTCTTTTAAAAGTAGATCCCCCATCCTGGTGAGTGGATCTCCCTCAGACTTACACAGTATCAGTTGTTGAATGCTGTGGGCATTTGTGGACCATGCAAATCCTTCCTTAACAAACAAGGCCAAAGGAGGATCAGATCAGAGTTTCAGATCTGTCTCTGAGGCGAGGCATCAAGTCCAACGAGGAGGGTGTCTCAACTAGGCTCCTTCATGGACGTAAAGAAGGAGCTGGCTTCGATTCAGATCTGAGGGAGATTTGTCTTATCTTCATCCCCATGAAAGCTGGAGACAGGGCCTTCAACCCAAGCCCAGCGGCTAACCACCCATGAGCCACTTCCATCGTGTGGTCAAGGAGCTCCGTGGTGGCCTCCATGAACTCATCCATGAGCAAGCTGAACTTGAAGGAGATTTTAGGGCTTATGAAAAATCAGTGGGAAAACCACGGAAAACCCGCACGGTAAGGGCTATTCTCAGAGAAGAGGGCAGGAGTTCAAATCCAGCCCCCTCCCAAAGGAGCTGAGCTGGAGGTGGCAACTGTTGGGAGGACGAGCTGCATAAAAGATGGAGGAGTTCCTTTTTATTTCTCCTGATGCCGCCTGACACTTGGCTTTTAAATAGCCGTCTTGCTCCGACACTCCAGAAGAAATTAGAAAATCAAAGCAGTTGGCTGGTCATTTGTGCTGGCCCGGATGGAGACCTCCGAAGGGGCAGAAGGAGAGAGACTAAGAGCAAAGCGCTAAAACTATCGTTCCACGGTAATGAAATGCGCCTACGAAAAAAAGGAGCAGGGTCAACATTTATTTTTTAAAGGAATGACAGCAGGAAAATCCAAAGGAGCCTTGGCTAGGCAGGGAAAGCTTTACGGGATGGTTTTCTGCCTGTTACTGAACCACACAAGCCATACAAACCTTGCCAGCCTTGGTGCAATCCAGGAAATACTTTTGCCCCCATCTGTAAAGGTAGACTATTCCTTTTCTGGAAGCTCTCCTTCTCATTCCAGCAAAATCCAGACCTATTTTAGTCTGGGGTCTGTTCTTTAAAGACTCATCCTGGACATAAACCATTTCAACTCCTTCCCTCGGGATGGCGCTATGGGGCATTGTATGCCAAAACAACTAGACCAGGGGTAGGCAACCTTGGCTCTTTTATGACTCGTGGACTTCAACTCCCAGGATTCCTGAGCCAGCCATGCATGGCTGGGAGTTGAAGTCCACGAGTCATAAAAGAGCCAAGGTTGCCTACCCCTGAACTAGACACACCTGACATCACTCCGCTGAATTCAATTCATTAATTCACCTAAATTATTATTTATCCTTATCTTCTCTACTCCCCCTTTTATTGGTATTATTATTATTCTCATTCTTTGCATGTACGCCGAGCGCTTCTGCACTGGAGACTAAATTCCTTGTCTGTCTAAATCACGCTTGATCAAATAAAACATTCAATTCAATTCAGGTTTTTGGTTTTCCTTGAGCGTCTGTTATCACTTTCTTAACCAAAGTTAACCAGAAAAGCTCACAACCACGGTCTTATTTTTTTTTTCTATCCAGAGCTGATTCTATTAGGATCCAGCCCTTGCCCACTCCCCAAATACGGAGAGTCCTTGACTTACCACCACTTGTTTACTGACGGTTCAAAGTCACAATCGCATTGGAAAAAAAATTGATTTTACAACCGGTTCTCGCACTTACGACCGTCCTAGATTCCTCAGGGTCACGTGATCTAAATTCAGATGCTTGGCAACTGGCATGTAGTTGTGACCGTTGCAGCGTGCCGAGGTCATTTGTGACTTTCCCAGCCAGCTTCCGACTAGCAAAGTCAACAAGGGGCAGGGGGGGGGGGGCAGTCGGATTTGCTGAACCACGTGATTGGCTAAACGGCCACAACCAAAAAAAGATTGTGCGTGACTTAACAACCACCTCACTTATCGACAGAGGTTCCCTTTTTGATTGTGGTCATAAATCCAGGACTACCTCTCTCTCATTTTCAAAGGATTATACCGTTGGGCCTTTGAGATGGCATTTACGCATTACACAGAGGAAGTCTAATCCCCTACTTCACACCATTTGGTAAGGTAACATAGGGCGAAGGAGGATAGGAAGGAGAGGTTTGTCTGAAATGGTCTAAGGTTTCCTGCCTGAGCAGGGGGGTGGACTAGATGACCTCCAAGGTCCCTTCCAACTTTTATTATTATTATTATTATTATTATTATTATTATTATTATTATTATTATTATTATTATTATTATTATTATTATTATTATTATTATTATTATTATAGTAGAAAAAGGAGGGCAGCATTCTGCCAAAATTCCTCAAGAATCGCTACAGTTCTGATTAGCATTGATGATGTTACCTAGATAGGTAATGAAATGTCTGCAAGAAAAAAACCTCAGAGAACACCAAGGATCCCACAGTCGTCATCCTCCTCCTCCTCCTCCTCTCCATACACCCATCTCCCTTCTAGCACTGATGATATTACCTAGTTGGGTAATGAAAGGTCTGCAAGAAAACAATCCAGCTCAGAGAACACCAAGGACCCCCCAGTCCTCCTCCTCCTCCTCCTCCTCCTCCTCCTCCTCTCCACACATCCCTCTCCCTTCTAGCACTGATGATGTTACCTAGTTGGGTAATGAAACGTCTGCAAGAAAATTACCAAGCTCAGAGAACAGCAAGAACCCCACAGTCCTAGTTCTCCTTCTCCTTCTTCTCCTCTTCCTCTTCCTCTTCCTCCTCCTCCTCCTCCCTCCCTCCCTCCCTCCACTCCCTTCTAGCACTGATGACATTACCTAGCTAGGCCATGAAACGGCTGCAAGAAAACAACCCAGCTCACAGAGCACATTTCTCATTAATTCTCCAATTTTCCTGACTGTCTAAGAACTCACAGCCCAGCAATTTCCCCCTGCTTTTGAATGACCCTTTTACACCCGGCACGCTGGCCAGAAATACATTTTTATTAAACAACATTTGACCTGGTTTGCCCACCTCCTTTCTCTTCCGGACCCTTTTGCCTGAGCTTGCATTTCTAACACTGCCCACCAGCAGTGCAGAATCAAAAAAAAAAACAACCCACCCGATAGTCCTTGGCCTCAAGAGAGAACAGCCTCTCTGGGTCTCACCTGCCCCAGGAATTCATTATCCAAGCGATCAAAAGCGTCCCTTTAAAAATAAAAAAAAATCTCAATTCCTTCTTTTTACCTTGTGATACCCACACGCACGCACACCTGCACACCAACCAGGCAGGTTGCATTTTGCTAGTAAAGCAGGTTCCAGAACCTTTTGCAAAGAGCCTCTTTGCTTTACTCCCTCGCCCCCAATCCTTGGGGGGGGGGAGGTAATTTGCCTTAGGACGCACGCAACTTATTGGCTCCCCGTTTGAAACGTGTCAAACCCAAATCCCTTATTTCTCCTTCGGGCGAACAAAGAAAAGCGGATTCGACCCCAACGCCAGGCAATATTTTGAGTTTGGCTTCCTCCAAACCCGTTCCCGGTGTGTGTATGTATGTGTGTGTGTGTGTGTGTGTGTGTGTGTGTGTTTCTCAAAATCGCCTTTCCCTTCCTCTTCCATCACCCCCACCCCACCCTCTTGCCTTCTTGCCCGGCTCACGCTGGACCCCCATCCATGCAAAGACCGCCAACCGCACACTGCGAATCTCGGCTCGGGTTAACCTTGATTCGGCGCGCGGTGGCCAAACCCTTCCGGGCAGCCTCGAACCCGCGGCGTCTCGTGTGAAGGCGGCCACAGTGTCAGCTTGCCAATCACACCTCCCTCGCAGGAAAAGAAAGAAAGAAAAAAGCGCGCGGGGGGGTGGAAAGGCGAAAGAAAGCGTGAGAAAGCGAGCAGGCGAGAGGAGGAAAAGCGTTCGTCGCCCACCGACACCCCCCCCCAAAAGAAACCTCGCCTTCGTAGGGAAAAACAACAGCAACGACCCCATTGTCAAAGGAGAGAAGAGTGTTCCGGGGCATACCGCGAGCGCCTTCCCCATTTGGAAGGGGCAAGCCTTCCAGATTAGGGCATTGGGGGGAGGGGACACCCCAAGAACCGGACCCCCCTCCCGGGCTGCCTCAGACACCCTCCCCCAACTCCCCAGCCCGGCCAAGGTGCCCTCCGGAATGAAACTCACCCTCCGCGTCCCACCGACACTCCCCCCCCCCCAAATCTCGCCTTCCACCACCCCGTCGCCAAAAAAAAGCCAAGAGTGTTCCGGGGCATACCCCGAGCGCCTTCCCCATTTGCAAGGGGGCAAGCCTTCCAAATTAGAGCATGGGGGAGGGGGGACACCCCAAAAAGAGACCCCCCCCTTCCCGGGCTGAACACCCCCACCCCCGCAGCACCTCCCCAGCCCGGGCAAGGTCCCCTCCGGAGCGAGGCTCACCTTGCGCGTAATGCCCGGCTCCGGAGCGCGAGGCCGGCGGCGCCCGAGCCCCGATTCCAATCTGGGCGCTGCTCCGGGAGAGTCCCCGCCGGCCGGCCGGCCAGCCCGCCCAGCGCCCAGCCTCCAGCGGCGCTCAGTCCCGCGGGCGGCGAGCGAGAGGCGGCGGCGGCGGCTGGGAAGGAGCGCGCATTCTCCCGGCGCCCGCCCGCCCGCCTCGCCTGGCTGCAGCGGCGGCGGCGCCCGAGAGATGCGCGGGGCGGCGGCGGCGGCGGCTGCAGCGCTTCCCTCCTCCTCCTCCTCCTCCTCGCCTCTTCCTCCCGCCGCCGCCGCCGCCCAGCCCAGCCCAGCCCAGCCCAAGTCTGGCCGCTGCTCGGGGCTGCCCGGGCGGCCGCGCGAGGCAGAGGCGCGCCAGCCGCGGATGACATCAGCCGGGAGGGAGGCCCGCGCCGGGCTGGGCTGCACCGGCTCCCCCCGCGGCGGGAGGGGAAAGGGCCGCCCAGGATGTCCCGGACGGGGGGGGGAGGAGGAAGGACGCCCCACCCCACCCCCAGCCGAGGACTGGACAGTTCCAACTTCTCCCAGCACCGCTCGGTCCGCCCCAGTTTGCCGGGGGGGGGAATGATGGGTAGCTTGCAACCCACCTTTGGACTTGGCCGATTCTCAAAGCAAAACACTGGAGGGCTTGAACCCGGGACCTCTCGCTCCCCCAGGGCTCCTTCGCAGAAGTTTCTCTTGTAGAACTTCCTCCCTCCCTTCTTTTTCTCTCCTTCCTTTTTTCTTTCTTTCCTTCCTTCTTTCCTTCCTTCCTTCGTTCTATTTCTCTCCTTCCTTCCTTTCTCCCCTCCTCCCTCCCTCCCTTCCATCTTCCTCCCTTCAGCTCTTCCATCTTCCTCCTTCCTTCCTTCCTTCCCTCTTTCTTTCCTTCTCTTCTCTCTTCCTCCCCTTCCTTCTTTCTTCCTTCCTTCCTTTCTATTTCTCTCCTTTCCCTCTTTCCTTCCTTTCTCCCCTCCTCCCTCTCTCCCTCCCCTTTCTTTCCTTCTCTTCTCTCTTCCTCCCCTTCCTTCTTCTTCCTTCCTTCCTTCCTTCCTTCTCTTTCTTTCCTTCTTTCCTTTTCTTCCTTCTCTCTTCCTCTCCTTCCTTCCTTCCTTCCATCTGGGGTGCTGCAGGTTTTGGGTCTCTGATGCTTCACTCCAGGATAGCAGCTGAATAAAGGTAACGAAATCCCAAAGGGTTTCCTTTTGTTACCCTGGGTCATTAAGAGCAGAGCCTCCACCTTCAGGAGCAATGTACCTGCAAGACCCAAACCTTAATCTCTACAGGCCACCTGGGTGTTTCACTGAAGCAACTTTTCGGGGAGAGATGGAGAGGGATTGAGTATCCAGATTTTCCCCAACATGGCTGTGCTCCTCCCACCTCTGTGGACCTCCCCATCGTGTTGGCTAGGAATTTGGAGAGCAGAAATGCACACATTGGGAAGAGACCCCACACTTCCTTTCAGAACATCCCCGTTGCATACATTTGTACTCTCCGTGCACGTGCTGGAAGTAGCCAGTTATTTTAGGGGTGTTTTGCATGAAACCTCTTTGCTTTTGAAAGCACATTCTCATTGGCTTGGGGGAATTCCCTATGGCATTTGAATTGTTATTATTTTCGTTCTGAATGCAAAGAGCCTCGTTTCTTAAAGGAAGGAAAGCCGTCTCTATCTGCTGTGACCCCATCCAGGGATTGCAAGGAATCTTAAAACTTGGATCCCTTGATATGCAAAGCAGGAATTCTCCCCGTTGAGTTCCCTTATGCTCCGGGTTGAGCCGTTTGATTGAAGGATGCAGCCCCCCCAAACAACAGAGAGATAGAAATGTCGGGGAGGGATTCTCTCCCTGAACTTTCCAGCCACCTCCATTTTCCAGCAGTGGCGCTACCCCTTCTGCCTTGCTTCTGACCACCCTCTTTCTCTCCCCACCTCCCCCCAACCCCCTTCTGAACCCCTCCCCCCTTGCCTGAAGCCCCCTAGCCAAGGATGCCCAGCCCTGGCTGTGCTCTGCCATGCCAGGGGAGGGGGCAGAGGGTTCCCCTCCATGCTTGGATGGCCGCTAATAGCCTGAGTTCTCCAGGCCGTTTCCAGCCCAGCTAAGAGATGTGTGTGTGTGTGTGTTTTGCTAAGCCAGAAGAGAGCCTCCTCCTCTACGCCCCCTCCCCCCCCCGCCGCTCACGAAAGCTCTGGTTAGCCTCCAAATCCAATTATGGCTCATTATGCAGTGAAACCTTTCCTCTTATCAAGGGGACCCACAGCAGCCAGGCGGGCACTCATGTCTGGGGGTAGCGAACCTGCAAATTGCTCCCATGGGCAAAGAGGGACGGAGTTTGGCGCCGGCTGGGATAGAGTTCTGCATCCTAAGATAAGGAGTCATAATCTTTTTTCCCACTCCTTGCTCCTTCCTTCCCATTTTCCCTTCTCTTCTCCTCTTTCCACCTCTCCCTTCCTTTTCCCTCCCTCCCTCTCCATTTCTCTCCTTTCTTCCTTCCTTCCTTCCTTCTTTCCTTCCTTCCTTCCTTCCTTCCTTCCTTCCTTCTTTCCTTCCTTCCTTCCTTCCTTCCTTCCTTCTTCCTTCCCATCCCCTTCCTTCCTTCCTTCTCCCTCCCAACCCCTTCCTTCTTTTCTTCCTTCCCTCCTTCCTTCCTTCCCTCCCTCCCACTCTCCCTCCCTCCCATCCCCTTCCTTTCTTCCTTCCCTCCGTCCATCCCATCCCATCCCATCCCTCCCTCCCTCCCTTCCTGACAGACAGCCATTCTCCAGAATGCCATAGGCCATGATCTCTTGCTTGTTCAGGGAGTTGGACTAGAAGACCTCCAAGATCCCTTCCTTTATTCTGTTATCAAGTCTTAACGTTACCAAGTTTGGAGAGCCCCCCCCCCCCCCCCCGGTGTAAATCCTGGCCGTAGAGGCCGTCTTGCTTGGCTGGAGGGCTGGTGGCTCCGTTGCTTCCCCTCTTCGCCAGCCAGGCTGGAAATACAGTTTGGGGAGAGGCCATCGGACATGTGGGCGCAGCAGGGAGGGCGGAGGGGGCTCCCGTTATCCTTCAAACGCCAAACGAAAAGGGTTGGCTGCCACAAAATAGTCAGGAGAGGGTGCAGACGGATTACGCACACTCGTATTTTAGGAGCCCAGCAGAAAAAGGAGCTGAGATGGCAACCGTAAATAGCTCCTAATATGATGAGAAGGAAGCCTGTGCTGCATGATTTGAGGTTTATTCCAGGAGCTTTATGGGGCAGGCGAGTGTCACAGGCCATCAGGTACAAAATAAAAATAGAGAGGTTTTCTCATCCAGCTGGGTTCAGGAAGGGAGGGATAACTGGGGAAGCAGCAGAATCTGAGCAGAAACGCTGAATATGGAGAAGGAAGGAAGGACTGAAGAACCGAAGCAATTAAGAACCATTTATTCTTCATTTAGATCAGGGGTGTCCAACCTTGAAGACCTGTGGACTTCAACTCCCAGAATTCCCCAGCCAGCCTGGGAATTGAAATCCACAGGGCTTAAAGTTGCCAAGTTTGGAGACCCCTGCTCAAGAGTACCCCAGCTAGAGTCATCCCGGTGAGCTGTGTGCAGCCAAGTGAATCTTCATAGTCCCTGCCGGTATCTTAATTTTGTCTCTGGATTTTTTTAAAAAATCATTGTTCAGCCAGCTCTTCAGCTATGAGGCTGGCTCTATTGATTTTTCAGCATTTTTATTTTCACCTTTAATGGTAACTAAATAGTTCTACATCATCTCGAACAACTCGGTCAATCTTTTGCATCTTCATATGTTCGAGGAATCCACAAAGTTCATCAAAATGCAAATCAGTATTGATCCGGAGTGCCATCCATATATTCAGTGGATTTTAACAGGTCTTGAATTCCAGGCGGCCTTCCTTACAAACAAGTCTTTGCAGGAAATTCGTTGCGGCCTTCCGGCAACTTCTGTGTTGATCCAGGGGCCAGATTCACACATAGCCCCATAAATCACGTGGTTCGAGTTTGGCTTAGGGCAGTGAAAATGATCCCATCTTGGATACATGACGTGAAGGCTAAGCTCTCTGGGGAAGTCCATCACGTTGGAGAAAATGGAAGGAAAGATAAGAAGAGAATGACCCAAAGCAAAATGAATGGCAGTAGGTAGGAGACCCGTTGGAAGATCTGAAGAACCTCTAATGTTATCGCTTGCCTTCAACTGAAGTGGCCATCATCTAAGACGGGCACCCAACCATTGGAAGATGCACTTGCTGGAGATCCCAAGTTTCTCTCCCATTCAGCCTTCCACCCCAAACCTTCAACTTTCTCCTTCTAATTGATATTGGAAACTGCTGGAACCTGAGTCTTGGGTCCTTTAAAGTCTGTTCACCAGGAAGACGGAAGGGAGAACAATATAGGGGTCTTGAGTAGCAGGGGACACCGACCCACCCATATTTATTCTCAACTTCCCCACCACTTTGCCAGGCGGGCAGATCCCTAGTGGACTGCACTGCAAGACTGCTTTATTCTGCTTAGCTCAAATGCCAATATGACTTTTATTAAAGGATCCGTTATTCCACTTTGATAGAAATGCATCTCCCTCTCTCCCTCCCTCCCTCCTTCCTACCTTCCTTTCCTTCCTTCCCTTCTTTTTTCCTTTTCTCTCTTCTTCATTCCTCCTTCCTCCCTCTCTTTTTCCTTTCCCCTCTCCTTTCCTTTTTTCTCTGCTCCCTTCTCTCTCCCCTCCTTCCTTTTGTCCTTCCTTCCTTCCTTCCTTCCTTCCTTCCTTCCTTCCTTCATCTGTCCTTCTCCGTAGCAGTTAGTAGAGCTGAGATGCCATTTTCCGTCAGCCATCCTGCAGAAATGCCAAGAAGCCACTGGGTCGCTTCGTTCTGACGCCTCTTTCTGCCCTTCCGCCCTTCATCCTCTCCTCCTGCCCTGGCTGGCTGTGACGGTTGACTGCCACCCGTCCAGAAAGTCAGGAGCCCGGCTGGTTTTATGAAACCTTGATCTGACACCCCAGACGGGAGAGAGGAACGCTGGTGGGTTCTGTTTGAACTTTCCCCCTGTTCCATTTCGTGAACCCGCTTAGTCATTTATCTTTGAAGTTTAGCATCTTAAAAGCATCTCTGAAAGGAAATATGCCCGTGAACAGCCTCGTTTCATCCCTAGGCACTGCAAAGCAATCCGCCCGCATGAAAAACTTGGGAGAGATAAAAGAACACTTTATCTTCCGCATTAAGGCTGAGCCACGGTTGTCCTGCCATAAGGAAGAAAAATCATTAACTGATATTGCAACGGGCTGTGTTGCCTGTGAGTGAATCAAAGTACCGCAAGGAAACATTTGAGAGAAAATGAATCTCATCTACTAACCTAGCTACAAGCATCGGCTGTGTCCACACGTTGCTCTGCTGATCCCACAAAGGGGCCTCCAAGCCTTTCCCCACAACCCCGTGCAGAGAACCACAGAGGTTGACCTTGGAGAAAGCATCTGCAGGTAGGAAAACTGGAGAAAACATCAGAAAGCAACTTAAATTAGCTCCGCCTTAACTCTGTTTGATAGGAAAACCTGGGTGCGCAAAACACAGCTTGGGCACAATCCTGGGTGCACAAAACACAGCTTGGGCACAATCCTGGGTGCACAAAACACAACTTGGGCACAATCCTAGGTGTGCTAGACACAGCTTGAGCAGAATCCTAGGTATGCAAAATATAGTTTGGGCAGAATCCTGGATCATCCGTGAAATCCTATCTTTGTACGGAGTAAAATTAAAGCAAGGCCAGCATCCCTATGAGAGATAATTTAGTTTAGTTTTGTGGGGGGGGGGGTTGCCCCTCCTCTCTCTTTCTTCAAGAAATCTTTCTTGCTTCGGAGAGAGCCGGCCTCCCATTTTCCCATTCATAACTCCACCTGACACAACTCAGCAAAAATCAATTCATACTTATAAGAGGGTGCCAAAACAAATTACTTTTTGAAGCTTCCAATGAGGTTTTCTCCTTCTTCCATTGACTCCGGTTGGGGGGGGGGAATGAGTTTTCCATTGAAAATTAACTTATTCTGGACTCCAAGAGATGCAGGAGAGACCCAAAGGTCAGTCGGCTTCATTCATGCCAGAAAGTGGGCATTACTCTGTTTTGTCCACCTCTTTTCCCATCCACAAGACATGAAGTTGAAATTTTTGCAGCAGAGGAAAAATGCTGGGGGGGGGAGGGTTAGGTTTTTTTTGAGAGCAAGCTAAATCTTTTTTTTTTTTTTTTATGCCTGTGAAATTCCCATGGGAGTGAATGTGAGATTCTTGTTCTTATTTAATTATAGGATGGTTGAGAGGATGTTTGCCTCCCTCCGAGTGTACGTAAGAGAGAAAGAATATATTTCATGATATAATCCTTTCTTTTGGTTCCAACTCAATGTTTTTTTGTAATCTGGGAAGGAAGCGAGGGTTGGTGATCTTCATGTGGTCTCCTTTCCCCTTTGTAAACGACCTCTAAGGACCATCCACAGAAGTTAATTCTTCCGTCATTCAAAACCAAGAAGGGCTTTTGGTATTCAAACAATAGCAAGATGAATAAAACTTAAGCCGATGGGGAAAAAGATACTACAATTCCAGATTTTTCAGAGATTTAGCAGTGTAGGAGAAAGTGATCTTTTTCGGTGATTAGAAAAATGCCACATTCTTTCTCTTTGGATGAAAATTCTTGGACAGGCTTGGTCAAACAATGAAAGTGTAGTTTCCCCCATTAAAGACTTACAAACTTGCATGAACTTGGAATGTAGTTCTTTTACGTTGGGTTTTTAATGTCTTTACTTGTTTAATTATTATTTTTCCCTTTTTGTTTTGGAATGGTTCGTTTTTTATTTTCGGTATGCCTGTCTGAAAGTGGATTAATAAAAAAAATACTCAATGGCTTTAAAAAAAAGAAAGTGGCTTCTTATCCCTATTTTGAAGACTGCAGGGTATTTACCCTCAAAATTAGAATGCTTAGATGCCCTCTTCTTGAAAATATTCTTTTTTATATATAAAGGTTTTTATTGAGTTTTATAAGGTTGGTGAAGGGATAGGACCAGGATAGGGATTAAGGTTCGGGGTGGGGTTAGGATCGGGATTGGGGTTGGGACAGGATTGGGAACAAGATTGGGGTTGCCCCCCAGTAACATTTTCAAGCTTTAGCAAACAGACTATTGCCCGGGTACATATGCTCAGTTAACACTAATTAATACAATAGTAAATAGCTGTAGTGAATATGATAAACAATAATCATAAACAATATCAATTGGTCAATACGTATCATTCTTCTTACTAATATATATTCAAAATAACATATCACATTCATTTCTCACTAGTTCGTTTTTCTTGAAAATATTCTTGATTTCCAGATGGAAAGGGAGTTGCTGATGTTAGGTTTTTTGCCTTACAACCTTAGCCAGCGTCGAGGCACATCTCAAGAGTAAAAGCTTGGGCATAAAAATGATATCCTCTCTTCTTTCTTTTACGACCACGAGCTGCTGACGTCTCTCTTGAGCTGAAACCCTGTGATTTAGCGCCATTACGAGGTGGTGAAATTCATGAGTTCACAGGGTGCAATTCCAGAGGTAAAGCTGTGCGGAGGCAAACATGCGTTTGATTTCATTTTGCGCATTGGAGAAGAGAAGGCTTGTCGGTAAATAAACCCGCAAGGTCACAACATGCAGGAATCTCTCCTCCTTCTTCCCTCTCTCTTTCAACACGGGAGATCAGGGGCTGCGTGCGTCTGATTGTCCTCGGTTTTTTGTCGCTGTCGTGAATAAATCCGTTTCCAGCCTCCCGAATAAACCGGAAGGAACAGACCGAAATGGGTGCTTTTCACAACGTTGCCACCTTTTTTTTTTTTACAATGTCGTGTGTGTCAATGGGAAAGCTGGCAGGGAAGTCTCAAGTCACGGTCCTGTGATGTCTCGCTTAACGACCAAGTTGTGTTCGTAGGTTGAGGACTGCCTGTCAAAGAAGGGGGAGAGGCCTCAAACTTTTTCCTGCGAATTAGTTTTGGTAGAAAACTTGTGAACTTTCCTGAGGTATTTTAAGAAATGCTGGAAGACGCCGGTGCCTTTTAAAGAGTCAGCTGTTTTCATCTTTTCCTTCTCCCTTGGAATTGAGGCTTTTTTATTCTATTCCAAAGTCAGAGAGAATGCCTGGAGGCGTGCAAGTCCAATGCCGTATTCCCCTCCTCCTTTTTTCTTGACTATATTCTGCTATAATATAAAAAGATATGTATTTTTTTTTTCAACTTTCAGGTGCTCCGATGCTACGGAAGGGGTGTGTGTGTGTGTGTGTGTGTGTATGTGTGTGTGTGTGTGTGTGTGTGTTCTGGGATGTGACCTTGAAACAAATAAAAGGATTTTTTTCTCTCTCTCTCTCTCTCAAATTTGCACTGGCAAGATAAATGTTCCTCCTTATTTCTTTGATTTATTTATGAAATTGATATGGCAAGGTAACTCTGGGAGGCCATACTCCAGATTTCCCAATAGGGCAGCTGGCTGTGGATGTCACTAACCCAGTGTTGCTGGCTGGAGAATTCTGGGAGTTGAAGTCCACCCATCTTCAAGTTGTCAAGGTTGAGGAACACCCAACCCAAGCAATCTAATACATCCCCACTCAACACAACGAGGCACTTCACAAAGTATCCGATCATTCCACCCAGGAGCTTTCAAGTATGTAGGAGTCCCACCATCCTCAACCATCATGTTTACCGGGCATCCTTCAAGCTGATTTCACTCCCTTCTAGCCCTGATGGTGTTACCTAGTTGGGTCATGAAATGTCAGCAAGAACACAATCAAGCTCAGAGAGCACCAAGGACCCCCAGTTCTCCTCCTCCTCCCCCTCTCTGCAAACCCACTCCCTTCTAGCAGTGATGATGTTACCTAATTGGGTAATGACACATCTGCAAGAAAACAATCAAATTCAGAGAGCACCAAAGACCCCACAGTCCTCCTCCTCCTCCTCTTCTTCCTCTCCCTCTCTACAACCCCACTCTCTTCTAAGACTGATGATGTTGCCAAGTTGGCACATGAAACATCTGCAAGAAAACAACCAAGGCCCAAGGACCCCAGAGACATTGCTAAGGATGAGATTTATACCAGAAAGCAATAATATCTGATTTCCAGGTATTTGCAACTCCATATTTGCCCAGTTCCTGTTCTCTCACTGCTGAAATTTTGCACGGTTCCCCTCCCGGAGCTAGCAAGGTATCTCCCCATTTCTTTGCCCTTTCTGAGATCAGACAACATTCGCACCGACTGTCAGCTTGCAGGTGCTCTTAGCAAAGGTTAAGCGTAGTTCAGAGAGAACTACACCGCTGCAGGCAGAATGGAGGGTGTAACACAAGTTCTCGTTTGCCTTCCCCGGGCTAATTCAATTAGTCCAATAATTTAGTTTGATTTTTAATGAAGTGGTCAGAGTCTCGGTGAACTGGGCCAATTAAGGCAATGTCAAAGTTATCAAAGGGCAGAGTCTAACGAGAGCATCTTCAGTCATCAGAGCGGAGATCCGAGGACATCCAAGGTCAATTCGCTCATTTCCAGCAAGGTTTTCAGTTCTGCAATGGAGCACAGGGAAAGCTTGTTCGGAACTGAGCAGGCTGCAAGTTCACAGGAAGGATGGGGGTGGGTTTTTTTTTACTTCATGTGACTTTCTAGGTTCCTGGAAAGTTGTTGGGCTTCCCTGTGTTTGACAGTACAGAAAGACCCTCGACTCCATTCGGTTGAAGTGGCGGCTTCTTTTACTAAAGTTAACTGGTTGCAGCGAAAGTAAAGCTAGATCTGAAGGTTCCCGGGCAAAGGTTACACTTTCCCCCCCTTTTCTTGGCTCCCCCCCCCTTGGCCAGTCCATCAGTGTCCAATAGGATGCCTTCACGATATTTTGGGAATGGCTTGGTGCCTCTCAATCCAGTTTCACGTTCGGTTCTCAGGCCAGGTGTCCTTGGAAGCTGATTTATTCCGGATTGGCCACCGCTGGTTCTCGTCAACGCATCTCCCCTCCTGCCGTGTGTCTCCTCATTCCCAGGCCCACATGTTACTACCCAAAATTCCTTTTCTTCCTCCCCCCGCCCACAATTTATGGCAGGATGCCAGCAAAGCACAGAAGCTGGAGGTGCCAGACCTGACAGTGCCATTGTAACTTCAAACAGCCACTAAATGAATAGTTGTAAGTCAGGGATTGCCTTTACCCTCCCTTTCTAGCAAAGGCATATACCCTGATGCCTTTTGAACGACAATAAGCCAATGCTGGCTTGTAGCTTCATCACTTCAAAGCCTCGAATGTCCCAGGAAATTTTACACGGTTTGACAAGCAAAGGTAAAGAGAGACCAGTTAAGGCTCCGGGTTATTTCTGCTGTCGAGGCTCTCCGGCAGTGAAATATTTGCACACACCTGGGTAGGCGGACAGCATCCTGTGTGGTAGCTTTGTGTGGAGCTGTCGTCTCCTTGGCCAGCCCAGATGTGACGGCAAACGCGGCTGTTGCTCAGAGGGAAAAGTGCTGCACAGCTAAATAATGGATGAGAGCACTGTGTCATTCGCTCTTGTGTTGTTCAGCACCAGCCTTTCACATTTTAGCTCTTCACACCTTGTGTCTTTTTTTTTTTTCCCCAAAGAGCAGAAACATCAGCCAACATCTCTGGAGTCCCAGGAAATTGCTGGGGGAAAGAAAGACCAACGGAAAGGCTTCTTCGTGGTCCTGGGTACATGGAGTCCTCGGCTTACGACCGCAATTGAGCCCAACAGGTCTGTTGCTAAGCAAAATGTTTGTTGGGTGGATTTCGCCCCATTTTACGACCTGTGTTGCCATGGTTGTTAAGTGAACTACAATTGTTCAGTTAGTAACATAGTTACGCCCAATTTTGAACCCATCAAATGGTCTTCCTTTTGCAAGCTGAAAGTGGCTCGGCAGGCGGAAAATCTGAAGAGTGAGGGTCCCTATATATCTGGAAGGGCTCAGCTGGAGGGTCCCCGTATATCTGGAAGGACACAGCTGGAAGATCCCTGTATATCTGGAAGGGCACAGCTGGAGGGTCCCTATATATCTGGAAGGGCACAGCTGGAGGGTCCCCGTATATCTGGAAGGACACAGCTGGAAGATCCCTGTATATCTGGAAGGGCACAGCTGGAGGGTCCCTATATATCTGGGAGGGCACAGCTGGAGGGTCCCTATATATCTGGGAGGGCACAGCTGGAGGGTCCCTATATATCTGGGAGGGCACAGCTGGAAGATCCTTATATATCTGGAAGAGCACAACTATTCTATTTAATAGAGGAAGAATCCAAAGCCTTGTTATGTTTTTTTTTCTCCTTCTATCTCCGAACATTTCTTTCATTTGTCACAACCACTCGGCATAAAGGAACAGTGATTGCTTTTCTTACCCTTGTGATTCTTCCTTGCCTCGTGCTTTATGTGTGCAGCGCTAGGGGAAGGCCGGGCTATCATGCAAATAAATAAAGAAGCGATGAATTGCGCGGAGGCGAAGGAGAGGGGCGTCTCTCTCTGGGTGTATTGAGTTAAAACAACTCTTGCGGTTTGTCATTTGCCAAACAACATCAATCCGATCCGAGGGTTCCAAATCAGATTGGAAGCACAGCTCCCTTCGGTTAGCGGCTCTCTGGGATACCTCTGATTCGGGAGATCAGATGGTGGGCGAGTTAACCATCTTTGCACAAAATCTGGAGTACTTGAAGTCACGTTTAGCCCAGGCAGTCCTCGGCTTACGAACCACAAATTGAGTCCAGAATTATGATCCTTACGTTACCGCTGTCATGAAGCAGGGCAGCCATGCAATCCAGGCTCTCCCCATTGCAGTCTTAAGCAGAAGATGGGTTGCCTCTGGGGGTGGGGGTGGGGGTTCCTGGGCTGCTGAATAAATGGTCATAAGTTGAGGACTAGCAGTAAGGTAATCTAGGCAAGAAGCACAATCAGGACTGCTAGCTCTGTCTTTTTTCCGAAGATTACGTTGACTGAATCTTGCAAGACTGAAAAGTAGCTTTGCTCTCCTTTTGGTCACCAGGAAACGAAGGAAGGTCCCCTCTTACACACTGCCCACGTCTCCTCTCCTGTGGGCTGAGACATCTCTGGTGGTCCTGTGGGTCTCCCTCTGTCTGCCGAGGTCATTCCTACAGACCACCGGCTGATCTGTCTGGACTGTTCTTAGGAGAGCTTTTGCCTTCAAGGAATGAAGTCCAACCTAAGGACATCTGCTCTGGCTTTCATCCTGCGTTAAAGGGAACTCTGGAAAACAATTGGCTCCGCTTTCTTCTTCTCCTTCTCTTTCTCTTTCTCTCCTCCCCTTCTCCTTCTCCTCCTTCTCCTCTCTCAGAAATTCAGGAGACAAAACTAAACCCTTTTCCTTCTGTTACCCTTCTGTTGTTGTTGTTGTTGTTGTTGTTGTTGTTGTTGTTGTTGTTGTTGTTCTTCTTCTTCTTCTTCTTCTTCTTCTTCTTCTTCTTCTTCTTCTTCTTCTTCTTCTTCTTCTTCTTCTTCTTCTTCTTCTTCTTCTTCTTCTTCTTCTTCTTCTTCTTCTTCTTCCCTTCCTCCTTCTTTCTTCCTTCCTTCACTACTCATAGGGATCTGGCTTACAGCAAGTTAAATCCTGCCTCCCTCCTCCCCCTCCCCCCAACTTCCTTTCTTGCCTGCTGGTCCCTCTTTCTCACTCCCTGCTTTATATGCAAACGCAATGAGTCAGAGCAGCCTAGTGGAGAAGCAAAATGATTGTGTCAACTTGAAAGAGAACAATAAGTCGCCTTCAATGTACAACCCAAGGTTTAACAAATTGGGAGAAAGGGGGGAGGTGCACGAGGATTGAACAGCACAGATGTGTCATGCTGCAGGCTGAGAATCCTGGGAGGAAGGGCAGGGCAGCCAAGCTGGCCAGGGAAGAGAAGAAAAAATACCTGATGAAAGAAGCAGCTTAGCAGATGGCCAGGATGAGATTCCTTGGCAATGGCGTCTTTCCCTTGAAGAAGTTCTGAAGCATCCCCCAGTTCTTCAGGGAGGAAGAGGCGGTCAAGCCATTCTCCAAAGCACCTGAAGGCAGTACAAGAAACAATGGATGGAAACTAATCAAGGAGAGAAGCAACCTAGAACTAAGGAGAAACTTCCCAATAATAAATAAAGAATAAATAGTCAGTGGAACAGAAGTTGCCTCCAGAAGTTGCGGGTGCTCCATCACTGGAGGTTTTCAAGAGGAGATTGGACAGCCACCTGTCTGAAATGGTATAGGGTCTTCTGCTTCAGCAGGGGATTGGACTAGAAGACCTCCAAGATCCCTCCCAACTCTGTTATTCTATTCTATTCTATTCTATTCTATTCTATTCTATTCTATTCTATTCTATTCTATTCTATTCTATTCTATTCTATTCTATTCTATTCTTCAGAAGAACTGAAGAAGCTTCTTGGATGAGAAGCGAAACGTTTTCAAAGAAAAGAAAAACCCAAGGAAGTCCAGTAGCCTTTTGAAAAAAAGCACCTTTGGGACAACCATGAGCTGAGAATCTCCACAGACAACTGGTTTGCTGACCTTGTGGGTTTGATGAGCCAAGTACAGGACCACTTTGGTTCCGTCTCTTCTTACTATTCTAAAGCCTTCCAATGTCCGCCCCCCCCCCTCCCCACCGAAGATTGGGAAGCCAATTCAGGAAGCCAGGTATTTCCCACATCCATTCATCCTGCGGCAGGGATCAAGAATATAATCCCACGTCCTCTCCTTCTACCTGCAAGGCTATTGATGCTTCTTGCAAGTCATTCCTTTTTAAGCCTGTTGCAAACCAAACGGTACCAATTCCACCTTTTGCTTTCCCCTGGTGGCTGTCCTAATTAGCACAACAGAAATGGTGTGAAACGTGTGTAGGAGTTGTGCAAGGTTAGGGAAGAAGTCAAATGGCTAATTAGTTGTGCTTGAAACGGGCATTTTAACGTTGGTGGGTTTCCATCCCCTTCCCACTTTCTCCTCCAGTGAGCGCCCCGGGATTAAATACAGTACATGGAGACTCTCAGCGGTAATAGAATTATTTTGAAGGAAGTGTAATGTATCACCCACTCTCTCTTCCACACTTGGTCACACGGGGTAGGATCAATTGAAATGGAAATCACCCCAGGGCAGGGGCAAAGGATTAGCGAGAGGACTTCAAGCAGTTCTCTGAGGAGAAGACATCATGTCAGGTTTAAGTGGATTGGCTAACCTTGTAGAAAATCCCATTTCCTCTCTGATGATTGGAAATGCAATGCAACAGACTCAAAAAGCAAGCAGGGATGATAAAAATGACAGCCTCTGGAGTCAGGTAGGATGGATATTAAGCTCAAGATCTGGAGATAGAACAGGTTTCCCCACCCTGGTTGTAAGAGGCAACTTAATCTCTTGGGACATCCTGGTTTAATTGTCACTAATGTTAAGCCGCAAGAGGATTTTATATGGTAGCTAAGTTCACCTGTTATGCTAAAGTCTGGTTTGCTGAGCTATGGCTGTTGAAATAATGCAAGCTTCCTTTAGGGATAAGTCATAAAACATGGCTTACAAATCAAGTGAGATGGTTGCACACACCTTGTTAAGCCTAGGTCACGTGAGTTTTAATTGCTAAAGATGTTTAGATGCAAATTCTATTCTCAACTTGGGAGCATCCATGGGGAGGGGGACAGCTGTCAAAATGTCAGGGTGGCTGGGCAATGCCCACCCATCTTAAAGATCCTGAGATTAAGAAATATGGTCTAATTCATTTTCCTTGCTGGAACCCTCCGTTCTAGGTTTAGACAACTCCACCAATTTGGAAGACAATCAGTCTTGGTACAAACATCATAATATTCTTGTAGGGAGGTGACATTTATGGATGTTTGAGCCTTCAAATTGGATCCCAAGAACAAATCAACTCCTTCCACAAAATGAATCTTCCAATGTTTGAAGATGGCTCCAATGCTTGAAGATGGCTTTATAAACAAGGTTCTTATAAACAACTCCTTCATCTTCCGCAATAGATCTCCAGAATCTCACCAGATTCTCTGTGTCTCCTTTGATCCCATCACTGCTCTTATTTCTTGCACACTCAGGAGTATCTACAGGATACCACCAAAAAAAAAAAAATCAGAATGGTGACCCCCCCCCCAATGGTAAGCTCAAATCTCCACCTGCTTTTCTGCACATCATGTTGTATGCGTGACGCATGTAAAAACCCGACAGAGCTTCCATTGCACTATCCTGGTCAATCTCTTGACTTTTGTTGCTCACACCTCGCAGGCGTTAGTTCCTACCTGCATTATTGCAAATGAGGTTAAATGTCAACCTCATAAACTCACCCACGAGAGAGCCGGGAATCCTCCCACTTTGAGGTTCTCCAAAGGGATGAAAAACATGGAGGAAATTGCACCAATTAGTGTACAAAAGGAAACAGAGTAGAAAAGCCGGTGGATCATGCAGCTCCTAATCACAAAATTTAGTCTTTTCTGAGTGATCCGAGTATTTGCAGAAGGATTCACTGTGTAATCTATGTATGTGTTTGTGGAAGAATCAGGAAGGGTGGATAGAAGGTGCTTAAGCATTAAGGGGAAATT
Source organism: Azemiops feae (assembly GCA_023970755.1). NCBI lineage: Eukaryota > Metazoa > Chordata > Lepidosauria > Squamata > Viperidae > Azemiops > Azemiops feae. The sequence goes on along the minus strand of JALGBA010004240.1, from coordinate 2,337,798 downwards.
GGTCTGTCTCCTTCATTTGTTGGGACTATGATTTCAGGGGGATTCAAAATTAAAATTGTGGCAAACAGCAGGGCTGTGCACATACTCCGTGGAAGGCTTCAGTTCAAAGGAAAGGAAATCAAAACATCCCCTTGAATGAAAAGCATTGGACTCTAATTTCCCAAACAATTCGGTCTGTCAAGGCATTGTAAAGTTGGCTTCAAAGGCAGCAAATGAAATTCAGCTTTACCTGGCCCATTTTGAAATACATCATCGGAGTCACTTAAAAATATTTTGTTTTAGTCTTATTGATCTATTAATCAAGTTGGTAAGGCCACCAGCCTATCCAAGGAAACCTCATTTCTATTACTAGCTTATTTTTCCTCTTGCCCCCCCATGCCCCACCCCCAAAGAAGTCCTGCCATGCATTCTGTAAGAAGCCCACAGATTATTCAAGGGAAGAAGAGGTAAAAGTGTCTTTTTGCATCAAAAGTGGGTCCTGATTGTGCTAAAACAACTCATTGCTAACACGTTTTCAAAGATCAAAAGACATCAGGGGGAATGGATGAAGTTGACAATTATCCCAAAGTGTTATTGAAAGTCATATAAACACATCAGAAATATTAATCCCCAAATGCTCCGAGAAGCGCATAAGGAAACGGCCAGCTGCTTTAACTGAAAGCCAGCGAAAACAGCTAAAAAGGATGTTTAATTTTACAGCCCTACCGAAATAGGATTGTTTTCTAAAGCGCAAAACTCATTTTAAAAAACCAAGGAGGGTAACCCATTATGGAGTACAGACAATAGGTAATAACCAACACACCGAAGCTTGTTTTAATAAAGAAACACCATAATAAACCATTTACAGTAGATTACAAAAATAAAACCTCATTACAATAATATCACAGAGTCATCATAAAACATCTCCAATGGCTTTCTTCAAAAAGAAGGTACAATGTACGGTAGTATTTTTACCTCTCTCCCTCTCTCCACTTCTAGCGCCTTCAACCAGCTGGTTTTCCTGTAAGATCAGCCCCATCATCAGATCTGCATAGATTGTGGAGAGATTTCATTTTGACCCAAACCTGTTGCTGCTCCAGTTGGCTTACTCTAGCTCCTTCCTAACAATTTCAACAGTAGGATGAGAGGAATCCACCCTTAATCAACTGACAAACCCCAACCTCTCTTCCGAATACACCACCAAAGTCTGGAGATCAAGATGGTTTCAACTCCTGTGAAATCCAGAAGCTTCATCTGGTCCAGATTCCTGGAGAGGTCCACTATCATGACCTGGCTAATCAGGGTCAAAAAAAATGCTTAGCACACAGAATTACAGAATAACAGAGCTGGAAGGGACCTTGGAGGCCTTCTAGTCCAACCCCCTGTTCAAGCAGGAGACCCTATGCCATTTTGGACAAGTGGCTGTCCAGTCTCTTCTTAAAAGCCTCCAGTGATGGAGCACCCACAGATTCTGAAGGCAAGCCATTCCGCTGATTAATTGTTAATTGACTCTGCAACATAAAGAATGGAATGGAATGGAATATAGAGTAAAATATAGAATAGAACTGGAAAGGACCATGGAGGTCTTCTAGTCCAATCCCCCGCTCAAGCAGGAAATCCTATACCATTTCAGACAACCAGCTCTTCAGTCTCTTCTTAAAAGCCTCCAGTGATGGAGCACCCCCAACTTCTGAAGGCAACTTCTGTTCCATTGGTTGATTGTTCTCACTGTTAGGAAGTGTCTCCTTAGTTTTAGGTTGCTTCATTCCTTGATTAGTTTCCATCCATCATTTCTCGTATTGCCTTATTGTCAAGCCTTCTTGCCCTGGAGAGGTGTGCAAGCTTTTGAAGGTCCACTGATGGAGGAGCAAGAGTCATGAAAAGGAGAGGAACAGGGAGGCCTCTTCCACTCAGCTCTAAAAAGAAATGTGAGCTGGAAGAAACGTGAGCAGAGAAAGGCTAAAAGAGCAAGAAGAAAGGACTAATTGAGACCTCTCAAGACTTATTTTTGGGTCTGATTGAGGGAGCTGCCTGTTTATGGTCCATGGGGTCACCAGGATCTGACTTAGCAACTAAACAACCACAAAAGTCTGCCTTGTTTTGAGTTCGGCACATCTCAACCTGTCTTTTTGTACAGTCTCAAGTAGTAACTTGTCACTATGGTGGAACCGTTTTCTCCTTTTTTCCCACCCTTTAAATCAAAGTCTAATTACAGAACGGCTGCAGGTGAAGGGAAGAGAGAGCTGGGAACTCTTCAGCTTCCTATCCTTGCTCAAAGTGATTAGCTTTTTTTTTCTCTCCACTGGCCATCACCAGCTTATTAACGGGTGGTCAATTTCATTTAATCCCACACCCTCTTCCTCGAAAAGTGAAACTGAATCAAAGCGGAGCTGCTCCACACTCGTGTACTGGACAGGTAAATTTTATGGACTTGGTGGTAGCGTTAGACCCTTAACAATGAAGGCAAAACACACAAGTTGGCATTTCACTCACAAGGAGATTTCTTCTCTAATATCCATGAATTCAACAGCCAAATGAGCACTGATTTACCAATCAGGTGTTAACGGCTTCTGTTAACTTCCCGTCACTTGCCTTCAGTGATGGCAGAAGTGTTAAGAGAACCAAGCTGAGATGAATCAATAAAATACAGTACCAACAAATTAATTTGACTGAAAGAAGCTGGTGTTAAACAAGCAAGGCTCCTAATTTTGTAGAAAAGCAAACCGTAAGCATAAAGAGATGTAACCATACCCAGCAACGACCCCTCAAAAAGTAATAATTCTAGAACTAAGAAAGCATGCAGTTCATCCTTATTGTGGTTGCTAGGGAAACCTTGCTACCACAGTTTAATTCTTGATTTGATGTTTGATGTGGTTGCCCATTATTGTTGATCAACATCCAGTAGAAAGTCCCAAAGATGCTTTTTCACGAAGCTTCTTGGATGAGAAGCGAAACGTCTTCAAAGAAAAACAAGAAAGTCCAGTTGACTCGTGAAAAAGCATCTTTGGGGCAACCATGACCTGGATGACTGAGAATCTCCATAGATGATCCAGTAGAAAGAACTTCCTTGCTGGAGTAGGTGAGGGGTCTATCCTACTTTCCAGAATGGTGGGCAAAGACATTCTGATAGAAACACACAAGTAGGAAGTGTCCCATGCATATCCAACTAGTGGGACCTCTCTCATTGTCAGTTGTGGCTTATCTACTGTCGCTTGAGATATTAAACCTGCTACCACTTCATTTTGGGAAGGGAACATCTATTATTGTTGGGAAATGTGGAGACGGGATGAATATGTTGCTACCAAAAATAGCAGCTCCTCAAGTGAAAGAGACGTGTCCAAGGAGATATTTTGCGTGGAATGCAGGTGGAAACTCAAATAGTATGTTAAAAATGTCCTTACGTGGGGGAGAAAGGGAATTTTTCTACACCAAATTCCTTACTTTTGCATAAAAGTCAGTCCAGCTGTGTGACAGCACCTTAAAATCAAAAATTCAACAGGGTGGGACTTGATGAGCCTGTGAAAGTTCTAGAAAGTGTAGCAGTGGATGTAGCAGTCTCAAAGATGTTGGCCCAGGGGTGGCCTATAGAAATCAACAATAACAAAAATCAATACTTCTCTCTCTCTCTCACGGCACAACAATTATCTGGATTTCATGTCACTTGATATGGAGCTTGACCTCACTGTTGCTTTTTAATCTTGACACAAAAAAGAGATGGAGAATCACCGAGTAAACAAACAGGGTACCTGGCTGAGATTGTCTGGGGAGGACAATCAAACCTTCTGCTGCTCCTCAGAAGCAACCAGGTTCCTCAGAGACCAGCTGATGCTAAGAGAGGGACTTGTGAGGCGAGAGATGATGCTCTCCAGATTCTGTTATCCATACGTCCATCTGTCAGGTGCCTCTGATCACTCTTGTCAAAATTGAAAAGCTGAAAAGAAGCCCCTTCCCTCAGGTGGAAGCTTCTACCAATTCTCCTTTGGAGAACCTCAAATTAGATCCCGACTCAGCAGGACCCCACGATGATCATGTTCTTTTCTCTTCCCTGCGTATGGCTGTGTTGGCTCCAGCTGTTATGCTTCCTTCCATGCAACAGGCCCTACATTACCTTTCAGGTAAAGATGCTGTTGTTTCACCTGATTTCCCTGAAGGCTCCTGAGCTGACAGTCCCTGGAGCTCTGCCTTCACATTTCCACATCTTGGTTTGTCCTGAAATGTTGTCAGGCACAATGAATACAAGGGTTCTTAAGATAAGGCATCACTGGAGAAGCCTTTGGATTCACACTTGCTTCCTCCATTTTGGAGCGTCCTGAACTACATGGACTTCTTTCCCAAATCATTTGTTAGAGAGCCATCTTTCCTTTCTTCCTGGATTTCAAGGCGATTTAAATTTTTAAAAATCCATTTTTTCCTCCTCCCAGCTATCCCGTGGAGTAAACTTGGCTGGGAAAGAGGGACTGACCCCAAACCATCCTAACTGCTTCTAGAGATGAGGACGGACTTCAACTTCACCATCACTTTAACCACTACATTACTCTGCCTTTCCACATCTCCCAAGTAGGATATTAGGACCACTTAAATCCTCATGTGGTCACATCCTACCTAGTCTGCGAAGTCCCGGATTTTTGCCACCTTTCTGAAACTCTTCTTCTTTTACTTCCTGATCCTAACCTTGAATAAATTGCTATTTATAAACTAAGCCAGCAACTTACTTGGCCCAGTTTTCCGAGCTTCCCCCAAGCTCTTACTACGAGTAAGGAGTTACTTGATTTTATTTAAATAATTAAAGATGCCTATTGAATGTTGTTGCTCTGATTAGCTCCCATTGAAACATTTCCCTCTCCATCCTTCACTTTTCTTTTTAAAATACCCTTATCTGCTTTTTCTTTTGCAGATGTTTTCACCCTGTCTTCTTTCAGCTCTCTGAGTCAACCCTTTTGCTTTGTTTTCTTCTGAGGGTTAAGTAAACACGGTCTCTTCATCTTATGTCCTCAGGTTGGTGCCACCATGGCAATGCAAAATTAACCAAGTCTCTTTAGGGACTCTCTTCTCCAGCTAGTTAACCGTTAATTGCCAGGAATCCCAGCTAGGATCATTAAAGAGATACGGTTGAGTAGACCTGGAATAGTAAGTCATAGGTTGCTGAGGACAAGATCAGGTGTGAGACATTAAAAAGCAGGAACTGTTATGGTCCCTGGGCATTAGGTTGGTAGGGCGTTGTGTGTTGTTGTTGTTTTGCATCCTTAAAAACCACCTTCCCCTCTCCTGGCTTAGTGTCCCTGTCAAAAAGGTGATGAACATTGTTTACATCGTCGTGTGGATGGCTACCTTGTAGATTTTATTATCTTGCTTAGCAACTTAGTTGGATGCAGGCATTTGTCTAAAGCCCCATGCTCTTCTCTTGTTCCAACTCAGTGTTTCTCAACCTTGGCAATTTTACAATGTGCGGACTTCAACTCCCAGAATTCCCCACGCATTGTAAAGTTGCCAAGGTTGAGAGACATTGTTCTAGTCTAAATGGCTATAAAGATCACCAAAGGCCAGGAAGCATCCTTGACCTATCCAACTATTTGTTTTCTCGTGATTTTATCTCTAAGCTATTCTCTCTTGAAGTTCCCCATCAACAGTGAAGGAGAATGGCACACTGCTGAAACTAAAAGGGAACAAGTAAATCAGCTTGGAGTTCAGATTTGGCCAGCAGCTCAAGAGAATTCATATTGCTGGCTTCAAGACATCTTCCAAATTCAAGCAGTGAAATTTGCAGGCCAAATCCATCTATGTTCAATTGGAAATCTGCCTCCTCTTTTCAATCATGGCACTTGTACTCTGAGAAACATCCTCCTTGTTCTCCAAGAAGTCTCCTGAAGATCTAGAGAACTTTGAAGAGCCAAGCCTACAAGCTGCCAGTCTTCAGGAAGATGGTTGTCCTAAACCTGTGATGTCCAAGCTTGGCAACTTTAAGACCTGTGGACTTCAAATCCCAGAATTCCTCAGCCAGCCAAGTCTTAAAGTGGCCAAGATTGGACAATCTTGTCCTAAACATTGAGATGGACCCTCCTTGGATTGCATGTGACATCCTTAACCATCAGTCTTTAATAAACTATAAGCTTGGATCCAGCCCTCCTCAATGTTTCATTCTCAGCCCTTGCTCCTGGCACCTTCCCCACGCTCCATCACCCCTTCTGCATGTAGCTTTTCTGTTTCGCTTTTCCTCTTGCAATGGTTCCAGCATCCTAACAACGCCGCATCAAGGAGACATTGTTTTTCTCACCGTTTCCTCCGCCAGGCCTGCTGCGTGCCCCCCCACCCTCCCCTTTCAGCCTCCTGAAATGAAACGAGCAGCCCATGAGTTAATTAAACGACATCTTTTGCTTGTAAAAGGAGATCGAAGGCATTATGCATGAGAACACAGCAAAGCCCAGCGCTGGGAGAAAAAGTATTTATCTCATTAACATGCATCCAAGGTATGTCCTCATTCCATTTTAATGTTCTGTGTGCAAAGAGTAACAAAGGGACAGGAGCCAAATTGGCAGAGATGCTCAGCGTTGGTCCGTTGGGTCTGCAGAGGCAGACGGACGATGATCTGGGCTAATGTTAGGACACAATGCCTCCTTCTCTCTTCCTCTCCTCTTTCGCCCCATTCTGCCAAGTGAGAAGCATCCAGCTTTGGCCAGAAGTCTGAACTGGTTGCCCACAGAGGGCTCCTGAAAAGACGCTGAAGCTGAACGTGGGTTTTGACTCACAAATTGTTTGTGCCCGAGTTTCAAGCAGCCAGATGTACCGTGTCCATTAGGACAAGCATCCTCTCTCAAGGACTGCAGAACATCAAGAGGAATCGGCTGGGGTTTGCACGGTGAGAGGGACTTAAACAAGGAGTGCATGAGCCCAGAGTCACAAATACACCTACTGGCAACCTTCTCACACGTTTAACCCAGTTCTGGAGCTAGCCCATCTTTTGCATTTGCCCAGTTCACTCAACAGAAACTCATCATAAAAGGAGGGTTTACACAAGGATCTAAGCACTTTCAAAAAAGATAATATCATCTAAGCATACCATGTTGGGTAAATGCATCTGGTCAGTCTTGAATTGAACTGTTCGTGTTCAGTTCATGTTGTATGAACACAGCCGCTCTCTGATAATCTCACCATTTCGTTCTGCCAAAGTACGTCTTCCCTCTCTCCCGATCTTCAGGCTACAGGAAGGGATGTATTTATCACCTTTAGATACCTCCCAACTGACAGAGATAAGTAGAAATCCCCAGAGATCTATCCCTTGCATTAGGATGTGGAAATTAGGCTAAAGACTTCATAAAATTAGGCTAGGGTCACCTGTCACCTGTGGGTGTCGAATTGTCCATCCTTAGTTGAGAAGGAAATTATATGGTCAGGAAAGGTTCAATGTGAAACGTTTCATTTATGTGTAGAAAACTCTAGGATCCGATCTGAGTCGGTCACTCGTGCTGGAGCCCATCCTTGGGGAACTTCCCTCTAGCCACACTCTCTAGCTGGGACACGTAGATTCGCCTTCATTCGTGAGCTAGAGAGAAGTTCCCTAAAGATGGGCTCCAGCATGAGTCCGGAAGCTTGGAAGACTAAACCTCTGGTCCTGGTGACCAACCCAGATTAGATCTTACAGCATTATCCTGGGACACGTAGATTCGCCTTCATTCTAGGTTCATCTCCAGGGGGTTCAAAACAACCATCTGACATTGAGTACTTACTTCCAGGTGGAGATGACAGCAGCTTGGTTTGACTCCATGAAATGTTCCTGATCTCCAGAGATGACAAAAAACCAAAATGAATGAGAGGGAGAAAACAGGATGGCCCGACCCTTCGCTGTTCCCCAGATCCTACCTTTAAGTAGGCAGCTTTAGCCTGTTCCTCAGAACTTCTGATGACCTTCAGTGCTGATGGGAATGCAAAACTTGAATCTCTGCCTCACTCCTAACCCTCTGCCGTTGAGTTACAACTACCCCTTCTGGCAACTGAATTAATTGGGGAGAATTCAGCATTGCTCTCTGGTGCATTTTTCTCCTGCTGATTGCAATCAGAGCTCCATCAGCTTCTCCCGTGTCTGTCCGTTCTTCGGGAGATGCCAACGCAGTGAACCAGATCTGCAATCAGAGAGTGAGGAAGAGCAGAAGCATAAATGAGGCCCAATGCCCAAGAAAGACCACATCAATTATCCTAAAAGACTGTGGAGAATAAATTGCCAAGTGCCGTGGGTGGTGTGTGGTCCACTGATGGTGTGACTCAGGTTTCACAGACTTTTGTTAAAGATTCTTCCATTTGTCTCTTCAGGAGATCTCATCGCCCCCAATTTCCTTGAATGCGAGAGAAGTTGCCTTAGTCACTTTCACTCTGAGGTGTTTACATAAATTTGTAGCTTTCCAAAAGTTGCTACATCTCTTCACTTTGGACTTCAATGGCCTTAGCTGGAAGCTCCCAGTGCATCATAGGACAAGAACCTAACTAGAACTGAGGTCTCAAAACTTGCAACTTTAAGACTTCTGGACTTCAGCTCCCAAAATTTCTCATGGTTGGCTGGAGAATTCTGGGAATTGACGTCCACAAGTCTTAAAAGTTGCCAACTTTGGAGATTCTGGATTAGAACAATCGGCACTAGGGAAAGTCTGACATACTATACAGAGTCCACTTCTGAAAAAAGGCTATTCTAAATTTGATACATAAATAAAATATTCGGAAGCAGAATGTCCATGAACAGGAAGCGCCCCCCACTCCATACCCCTTGTTTGGTATAAGTTTAAGACATTGGGTAATTTTACACTGCTGGAAATATTTATCCTCAGGCAAAGAAAAGTTATAATGGGAAATTTCTTGAGCTGTGTCTCTCTTCCCCTGCATCTAAAATATGTACGATGCCAGGAGAAGACACTTCGTGACAAAAGTTGCTCACCTGAGCTGGCTTGAAGATAAACCTGGCCAGGTAATGTTATTTCATGAGCAACTTGCTTTGTCAACAGTTGTTTAGGCGTCTGGCTGATTTTCCTTTGTTATGTTGGTAAACGGTTATTTAACCAGGGTTGGTGGGACATCTTCTCGGTGGGAAGGAAATTACTTCTCGTGGAAGATAGAGCCTAGAGGCTGTCTGAGGATCTCAGCATGGGAGAAATGCACCAGAATTTCAGAAAAATAAAAGCCACTTGTTAATCGGTGACATTTTGGTGGTGCAGGCCTGCTCTGTACGGCTTCTCTGGGGTCCAACCGCTGAAATATCAGCTTGGAAAATGAAGCATATCTTATACAAATGCCACAAGTCTGCAGTGCAAATTTGTTCCCCCTCTTTCATCCGGGATCTGGATTGCAAAGAACCCACTGCTTGCCAGTGTCAGGTGACAAAAACACGGGATAGTCCTCGACTTATGTCAATAACGGGGACCACAATTTTCCACTGCTAAGCCAAGCAGTTGTTAATTGAGTTGGGTCCAATTTAAGAATCTTTTTGCCACAGGGGTTAAGTGAATCGCTTCCATTCTTAAGTGAGTTGTGCAGTTGCTAAGCAAATCCAGTTTCCCCCCTTTGACTCTGCTTCTCTGGGAAGGTAACAAATGGGGATCACATGACTTTGGGATGCTGCAACCATCGTACATACATACATGTTGGTGGCCAACCGTCTGAATTTTGATTATGTGAACTATGGAGATGCTGTGGCAGTCGTAAGTACAAGGATTGTTGTCAATCCCTTTTTTCAGTGCCGTTGCAAATCTGAACAGTCGCTAAATGAACGGTTGTAAGTATAGCAGTGAACCAACCTGGAAATACAGAGAAATTTCTTGACAGTGAGAACATTTAATCAGTGGAATGGCTTGCCTTCAGAGGTTGTGGGTGCTCCATCACTGGAGGGTGTCAAGAAGAGATTGGGTGATGTGCTAGCAATGTTCCAATATTTGAGGGGCTGCCACAAGGAAGAGGTGGGTCAACCTATTCTCCAAAGCCCCAGAAGGCAGGACAAGAAGCAACAGATGGAAACTAATCAAGGAGAGAAGCTACCTGGAATTAAGGAGAAACTTCCTGACAGTTAGAACAATCAACCAGTGGAACGGCTTGCCTCCAGAAGTTCTGGGTGCTCCATCACTGGAGGTTATCAAGAAGAGATAGACAACCATTTATCTGAAATGGGTTTAGGGTCTGCTACTTGAGCAGGGGCTGGACTAGAAGACCTCCAAGGACCCTTCCAACTCTGTTATTCTGTTAACCCCAAGTCATGCTGGCTGGGGAATTCTGGGAGTTGAAGTCCGTCACCCCCCCAACTTAAAGTAGCCAAGTTTGGGCTAGTTGATCCAGAGTCTCCTTTCCTGGGGCCAGATGTGGTTTGGCATCAGCTTGGAATCTCTTCTGTTTTCACATGACTTCAGCACAAAACCTACTTCTTGTAACTAGCTGGCGATGCTGCTTCCTACCCCAGTGCTCCAGTAATTGCTTTGCAAATGAAATGTTCCTTAAGCGAGGGAAGAACAATGTTAGAAAAATCATTTTTGCACAAGTAAACAAACACAAAGTCCAGCCTTTTAATCTAGCCCCATGTGTTTTGCCCGGGGGGGGGAGGGAGGGATGGAGGAGGAACAGCCCTCTTCCTTTTCAGCATAATTGCACTAGCATCGCATTAAACCCGGTTCGTGTCAGCTTGAAGGTGTGTGTTACATTTGTAAGAGTGAGAGGCACCTACATTTTCAATGCTTCATTAAAAGCAGAGTGCTGGTTTTGTTTTCATTTCCTGTGTTCCAGCCCTTTTTTTCCTACCCCACCAGAGCTTGCAAATAAAATAAAATAAAATAAAAAAACACAGAGAGAGACATTTTGGAGAAATGCAAGTAGTTCCTGACTTCATTTCATGACCGTTCCAAGTTACAAGGACACTGGAAAAAACTGACTTCTGATCATTTTCCACCCTTACGATCGTTGCAACATCCCCTCAGTCACGTGATCAAAATTCAGACGCCTGGCAACTGACTCATATTTATGACGGTTGCAGAGTCACGGGGTCACGGGATCCCCTTTTGCGACCTGACCAGCAAAGCCAATGCGGAAGTCAATGCGTGTGACTAACTTAACAACTGTAGCAAGAAAGGTCATAAAATCAGGCACCATTCACTTAACATCTGTCTTACTCAGCAACCGAAAAGTTGGGGTCAATTGTGGTCATAAACTGAGGACCATCTGTAAATAACACCCAATTTTTTGGACGGTCTTTCAGAGGCAAATTTAATCTTTAATCACGGGGTGGTGTCTTTCCGAGACATTAAATCAAAGTGACAATTTGCTTCTGTTCCTTTTCCTGTCAGTTTTTTTCCCCCGGTGCGGCTTCTGACATGTGATTCCAAGGAAGCGACGGGCGCCTTCAATTTAGTTAACACAGGTCTAGAGATTTCTGCTTCTTGCTTCTCCTTAGTGGCATTTGACCTGCATTTCAAATTGGTTTCTGACCCAGATAACCTGGTTGCTAGCAGGATTTTCTTTTCAGCTAAAGATGAAATAAGTTGCTGGTTTTTCAGACTGACTCCCTCCAGACATTTTTCCACCCCTTAGTGGGTGGGTGTTGGTGGAAGCCCTGTTTTGTCATTGATGACGTGACCTCAATATCCAAAACATGGCAGCCAAGTGCAACCATTATCTAATATCTCTAGACCATCCAGATCAGTTGAGATACTCACAATCTGTGGAATGGCTTGCCTTCAGAAGTTCTGAGTGCTCCATCATTAGAAGTTTTGAAGAAGAGATGGGACAACCATTTGTCTGAAATGGTAGAGGGTCTCCTGCTTGAGCAGGAGGTTGGACCAGAAGACCTCCAAGGCCCCTTCCAGCTCTGTTATTCTGTTAAGTTCTGTTAAGTGGTCACAATGATGGATCCAATGGGATAGGAACACCCTGGTGAACAGGCTGAGAAGGTCTTCATTGTTTATCAGCTTCTTTGCTATCAAGGTGATTATCTGATCATCTACGGCACAGGTGTGAAACTCAATTGCGTCACGTGATGTATCGTGATGTATCACGACATTTTTTGCCTTTGTGGAGCTGGGGTGGGCGTGGCCTGCACATGACGCATCTGGCCCACGGGCCGCCAGTTTGACACCCCTGATCTACGATGATTATTTAATCTTCCATGATGATTATCTGATCATTCACAATGATTACCTGATCATCCATGGTGACTATCTGATCATCCACGATGACTTCACATGTTCCATGATCCCTCATTGGTTAGGTTTCCTCTAGGAAGGAGAATGAAAGAGAAATAAACCAGAACTGGGAACCAGCAGTAGCAAATATACTTTTCATAGACAAAGATTAAAGAGCAGTGAGGACATATTTCAGTCCCAAACTACTTCAGAAGAACATTCAATACAAACCTAGTTAACTTTGTCTAGAGGAATGAGAAATTCCAGTGGCTTCACAGGGTGCTGAAGTGTGCGCTTGTTGGCTGTTATTATATCTTATGATTGTTTGTTTGGGGGTTGCCTAAAATAGCATCGAACATATATTAAGGGAAACAGCCCTTGCTCTCAAGATAACAGCTTAAGGGATACAGATTGTCAAGCGCGTTGGAAATGAGACCCTGCAAATAAAACAATATTTTGCTCACATTAAGGCTCTATAAAAAGACCGGAATAAGTGGATCTGCTCTTACAAGAAGTTCTTTCTTCGTGGCTTTATCAAACAATCATCCGGATGTTAGTTAGGTAGGGAAATCTTTGTTGGGGGACTTGCAAAATCAAGTGAGGGACAGATCATCCTTAGGCTGGATTACTCCAACTTCATCTTCCTTAGAGAAAGCTTGGCTGAACTGCGTATCAGGTCAGTGATAGTCAAAGGTCAATGGAGATTCTCCATCATCCAGGTCATGGTTGTCCCAAAAGTGCTTTTTCAGGAGGCAACTGGACTTTGGACTTTGTTTTTCTTTGAAGATGTTTCGCTTCTCATCCAAGAAGCTTCTTCAGCTCTAACTGGACGGTGGGGAATGGAAGGATTTGGAAGGATCTGCAAGGAATATAAATCCTTCCATTCCCCACCATCCAGCCAGAACTGAAGAAACCTCTTGGATGAGAAGCGAAACGTCTTCAAAGAAAAACAAGAAAGTCCAGTTGCCTCCTGAAAAAGCACCTTTGGGTCCTTAGCACCTGCTCAGAAGTAGTAATCATTTACTGAATTGATTTCTATAACCGCCTGTCTCAACAAGTGACTGAAATCCTAAGCCCAGGGGTGGGATTCAGCCGGCTCGCACCAGTTCGGCAGAACCGGTAGCTAATTTTTTGTTGCCCAGGCCCAGAATGGACTTCCGGAGGCGGCATCTACACAGAGAACCGGTTGTTCACATATTTGAATTCCACCGCTGCCTAAGCCCCCTTTTTTTCCTGTAAACCTGCTTTTCACAGCATCTGCTTGCTTATCCATCTAGCTCTCTCCAGGTTCTCAAAGCTAAACATCTGCAAAAACCTTGATGGCACTCAAAGGAGCCGTCAACAGATCGATGGAACTAGATATAATCTACCACCCGGTCAAGTGCCTGATTCAAACTGTACACAACGAGGCAGTCCAATCAAAATAGAACTGGCACTCTTCCCAACCACCAATCAACTGACACTTCCTAAGAAGCTCTCAACACCAACCAACCTCACGGAAATCAAATTCCACACAGACTATATCCTCCGTTTTGATCTGTTGTTCTGAGGAAGGCTTGTTAAGAAGCAGGGAGAAATATCTCTACTAAATGTCTCTGCGTTGATCTCCTGCAGAGTATGAGGAAGAGGATCTCAAAATAAGCCTTAGAAGCTTCAAACAGAACTGGAGAAATGGCTTGAAACTGGCCAACGGTTGTCAATCAATGTCCCTATATAGCAGGAACGGGCAACTATGTCAACTTAATGACCTGTGGACTCATGTCTGGCTCAGGAATTCTGGGAGTTGAAGTCCACCGGTCATAAAGTTGCCAAAGCTGGACACCCCTAACTTAGATTGTTTTCTGATCTTTCCTCAAGGTTCTCAAAGCAACCTGCCTAGAGCTCACTCCTTATTTTAAAGTAACCTGAGAGGAACCCAACGAAGTCATCCAGTGAGCTGCTAGAGTTGGGTGGACTCCCAATTCTAGGTAAAGAAATGTCTCTACAATCAAAGATTGAGATCCTTCTTTAACTTTTTTTTAAAAAATATCGTCATTTTCTGGGGAGGAATAGACTTTGATCTTTGAATGTCCTTTTTCCTTCAACTCCCAACTAATTGAACCAACACAATTCAAGTGTTTGATCATTCCCTTGGCAGTGTTACGTTACTAACTCTTATTATTACGGAATCTTTGCTAATCTGTTATTTGACATGATTAGTATAAAATGTTCCGTGTGTCTTATATTTTAAAAAAGTTACAAGACGTCAGAAGTCGTGTCTCAGAAAGTCAATGTGAAATATATTCCACCTTTTAGAAGAAGTGCGAACAGCAGCCATTCTGACAGAGTCATCCAATGGAGAAATACATTTCAATCTCCTTAAAGAGTCTGTTGAGAGAAACTTCATATAATAAACCTCTTTAAGATTTTGTTCATCAGTCTTCTTTCTTGTTAAAAAAAAAAAAAACTTGTTAGAAAGGAAAGTGAGATCACCTATTTGATATTTTCCCCCATGGAAAGGGCGCCTGAATTTTTAACCTTGTCATCTTTGCCTTTCCTGAATTAACTCTATCATCTCTGCAAATCCCAATGCATTTTTGTATTCAAACTACAGTCTATTAGAGATTTGAATTCAGGAAGACCCCCACCCCTTATTACAGGAGGTGAGAAAGAGTCACGAGGAGTTGCTAAAGATAATCCTCAACTTACAAAAGTTTGTTTTGTGACCATTCAAAGTTACAACAGCAGTGAAAAAAGTGACTTACGGCCATTTTTCACGCCGCAGCATCGCCCTGGTCAAACTCCAGACCCTTGGCAACTGACTCAGATTTATGACGTTGCAATGTCCTAGGGTCATGTGATCACATTTTGCAACCTTCTGAGAAGCAGATTCAATGGGGAAGCCAGATTCATTTAGTGACCATGCGACTAACTTAACCACTGCAGTGATTAACTTCACAACTGTGACAAGAAAAGTCGTAAAATGGGGCAAAACTCACTTAGCAACAGAAAGTTTGGGCTCCATTGTAGTCGTAAGTCAAGGATGGCCTGTAGCTCAATTCCACTATAAATAGAGCTCGGGTTTCACATCCAGCTTTTCCTGGAATTCCTTCATAATAGATTCATAACTTTTCCATAATAAACCTATTTGGTTGTTGTGTTTTTAGGAAACTATATCTGAAGAAGAGTTTGTTGTTGTTGTTCTTGTCGTCGTCATCCCTGGTCCCATTCTAGCATTTGACAAAATAGGTGGTCAGTTGTGATAGCTCCCTCCACTCATCGTAAATTCGTTTCAACTTAGTCCCAAGTGCCAAACTTCTCTCTTGTAATAAAATGCTTTCCCTTATGTGGTCCTCTCCCCATTTGTGCAAAAAATGGGGATATCCTGATTAACAGAATACAAATGGGCGGATTTCTTTCCTACCTTGACAAAAGTAGAGTAAATGTAGCCTTTTTGTCTGTGTGTTATTTGCACACCAAACACATAACCTTGGATGTCTGGAGAAGGTTTCTCCCTAGCTGGCGTTTGCAGCTGGTGTCTTTGCTACCGCATCCATCACAGTCAAGCTTTCTTGACCATTTCAGCCCTACATATACGACTTGATAAGTGGTCCTTAAATTGCTCCACCAGTTTTGTGTTACGGCTGGTCTTTGCTCTCTTGCACTTGTATGAAATTGCTTTAACTCACACGCAAACAGGCTGAGGGAGTCCTTGGGACGACCTTGCCCTGCCTAGGGGGCACCCAGGCCTGTAAAGTTCAAAGCAGGGGTTCCCACCAGCGCTCTCCAGATGTGGAGGGTTTCAAACTTACATTCCTCCTGGTTGACCATATGGCCAGCAGGTGATAGATAGCGGGGATAATCCAGCATCCCCGCGGTCACGTGATCAAAATTCAGCCGCTTGGCCACTGTCTCGTATTTATGACGGTCGCAGTGTCCTGGGGTTCATGTGATCCCCTTTTGGCAAGCAAAGTCAATGATAATGATAATGATAATGATAATGATAATGATAATGATAATAACAACAACAACAAAACAACAAAACAAAACAAAACAACAACAACAACAACAACAACAACAACAACAACAACAACAATAACAATAACAATAATAATAATAATAATAATAATAATAATAATAATAATAATAATAATAATAATAATAATAATAATAATAATAATAATAATAATAATAATAATAGAGTTGGAAGGGATCTTGGAGGTCTTCTAGTCCAACCCCCTGCTCAGGAAGCCAGAGTCATTTAACAACTGTTACTAACTTGACCGTGATTCCCTTAACAGCGGTGGCAGGAAAAGGTCGTAAAATGGGGCAAAATTCACTTAGCCAACCTCTCTCTTAGCGACAGAAATTTCAGGCTCAGGTTGTGGTCGTAAACTGAGGACTACCTGTATTTCAGTCTCGGTTCCTCCAGGAAAATCCCTGCAATCTCAGACATTCCCCAAAGAAAATAAAAACTCTGGACAGAATAAATAAATAAATAAAGCCTCCCTGCCCCTTAATATAACCACTTATTTTTCATGTGATTCCCCCCCCCCTTTCCTTGCTGCAGGGATGAGATCTGGTTCGGTCCTCCCTCCGGACTCTCGGCTGCTTTCGCAATCTCTCCGCTGTGCAGAGAAACCTTCAAAATACACCTTGACATTTCACTCAAACTGAAAATTGAGCAGCAAGTTAGTGGTCTGTGGCAGATCTTCCCCCTGCCTCCCCCCCTTCCCAGGAGACCCTTTCATCACATAAATAAAATTTTTGCTTCTTCGTAGTTCCCTTAGATCTTTTCATCTGGGCTAAGAAGCGAGAGTCCCTCGGGGAAGGGGAAAATAACCCTCCTGCTTTTGATGAAATT
Source organism: Azemiops feae (assembly GCA_023970755.1). Taxonomy (NCBI): domain Eukaryota; kingdom Metazoa; phylum Chordata; class Lepidosauria; order Squamata; family Viperidae; genus Azemiops; species Azemiops feae. The sequence continues at coordinate 2,320,839 of JALGBA010004240.1, read as the reverse complement.
CAAGGTTGGCCAGGCAAATTAATCTAGTCCTGAACAAGTGGTTCACCTCCTTGGGGAAGCCCCTTCTCATCACTTTCTGATCCAGAGGCTGTCTTGACTACAGACCAGGCTGATGGGATGGGAAGTTTGGCACCTGGATTGGGCAGACTCTGCCCCAAACTTAAGAGGGTCTTCTGCTTTGGCTAGCATTTGCATGGTAAGGTATATGCAACCCATCCGACCCAAGCCCAATGGATCTTCCCAAAGGGGCTTTTCCAAAAGGCAACTGGACTTTCTTGGGGTTTTTTTTTTTTGTTGGTTGGTTTGTTTTCCTTGAAAACATTTCACTTCTCTATCCAAGAAGCTTCTTCAGTTCTTGGATGAGTTCGCTTCTTCAGAACTGAGGAAGCTTTTTGGATGAGAAGCGAAACGTTTTCAAGGGGGAAAAAAAGAAAGTCCAGTTGCCTTTTTGGAAAAACACCTTTGGGACATCCATGTCCTGGATGATGGAGAATCTCCACAGACAAATCCCAGTGGATAGGCAGGTTCAGACGACAAAAGGAGAAACTCATAGAGCGTAGAAGAATAGGGTTGGAAGGGACTTTTAGAGGTCTTCTAGTCCAGCCCTCTGCTCAAGCAGGAGACCCTATACCATCCTGGACAAATGGCTGTCCAATCTCTTCTTGAAAACCTCCAGTGATTGAACACCCACAACTTCTGGAGGCAAGCTGTTCCACTGACCAATTGTTTTCACTGTCAGAAACGTTCTCCTTGGCTCTCTCTTTAATGATCTGCCACCCATTGCTTCTTGTCCTGCCCCCAGGTGCTTTGGAATTACAGAATTAGGGACTAATAGAGTTGGAAGAGACTTTTGAGGCCTTCTAGTCCAGCCCCTGTCCATGCCAGGAGATCTATACCATTCTGGATAAATGGCTGTTCAATCTCTTCTTGAAAACCTCCAGGGATGGAGCATTCATCATTGATTGACTCTGGAATCACTCTTGAAGTAGTTGGGTCCAATCCGGTACAGGAAGAAAAGCTCTCCAGCACTCACTGCACGGAATCCAGACCAATATTCTGGTGCCTTTCCAAAACAGCTTCTCAAAATTATTTGCACAATTCTACAAAATACAGAAACCAGGTCTGTTCATGTAAGTTATTCAGGCCATCCACCCTTATCTTATTTTTGTTTTCTTATGAAGAGTTTGATTTCTACAAAGAATTAGGCAGCTCCCGTAAATCTTAAGTCACCCTAAGCTTGGCTGTTAATTCCTCAGCCTCATCTATTTATCCACTTGCTCCCTATCTATTAAATGCATCTGCCAAAATCTGTTTCTTTCACTCTGGAGATCTCTCCAGAGAGACAAGTATAGCTGGCCCAACTCACGTGAGATTTCCAACTAATTTATAAAGGGGGTTAAAAAAAAACAACCCAAGGTTTTTAAAACAATTCCAAAGAAGGCAGCTGGGTCTCAGATCTACTCTTCCTTGTGCCTTGGTTGGAAAACACGACATCGGGATGTGAACTGGCAGTCATTGTTGCGCTCCACACCAAAGCTGGATTTGGCAGGTCTGAGGCTGGTTCCACAGCTGGAGAGAAGAACATGCCAGCCAACATCTCGTGAAGATCAGAAGTGAGGAAGAGGACATGCCAGGCCATTTTGAAAACTGACCTGCTAGTCCAATCCAACGGATGAGATGTTCAGCTTGAATTGGTTCCCAGAGCGTTTCATGTAGCAGATTCTTATTTTACTCCACTGGCAGACTTGGAGCTGAGATTTTAGGAAGGGAAAGGAGAGAGATTGGATCTGAATTCTGACAGTACAGGTCATCCTCAACTTACCAGCAATTGTTGAGCGGTAAAAAAAAATGCCCGTTTGGGAGAATGGATTCAGACTTAGGACCACGAGTTTTGCTTAACAACTGCCCCAAAAATGGTTGAAAAAGTGGTAACGTGGTATCTGAACAACCACAATGACTTAGGACCGGAAATTCTGCTCCCAATTCTGCTCATGTCAAGTATTACCTATAAGTGGCTTAATGCAGTATTTCTCAACCTTGATCACTTCAAGAGGTGTGGACTTCAACTCCCAGAATCCCCCAGCTAGCATGGCTAGCTGGGCAATCCTGGGAGTTGAAGTCCATCCGTCTTAAAGTGGCCAAGATTAACAAACACTGGTTTAATGTAATGTCCTGATTTATATCACTTGCTAATCTAAGCAAATAGACATTGCTTAGCTTAGAGCACTGCGCAGCCCCTGCTGCAGTGTGCATGTACATACGTGTACGTAAAATGCAAGCAAAATGACAGGGGGATACTGCTGGCTGGGAATGTTGGACGCTGTAGTCCAATACATCCAGAGCATACTGCACTGCAGGAAAGTAGGTTCCTTAATAGAGAGCGAGATTATTAGTGGTTTTAGTCTGATATAATTTTCTCCTCTTCGGGGGAAAAAATGATGTCAACCCCACCAAGATAAATGAAAGTTACATGACCAAACACAGACATTATGGATGTGTTTCCACATAAGTGAGAAATTAATGGCTAAATAATGGAGCAAAGAAGAGCTCAGCCACAGTTTTTAAAAACGCAGCCCCTCCTCCCTCAAAGAATGAAAGTCACAGACAAACAAGAGGCAGAGCTTTAAAAAAAAATAAAAATTCACCCGCTGGAGGCAATCCATAAAGTTAAGCATCTTTTCTGGTCTCCTGAGAAGACATTCTGCGTCCTTTTGTCCAGCTTGTGAGTTGGCAGAAGAGTCCTTCCCTCCCCCACCCATCACTATTTTTTCCCTACCTCTCACCTTTTTAATCCTGGGAGGGGGGGGGTTGATTGCGTCAGATTTATGTCTGAGCAGGAAAGACCCACTGGTGGATGACGGAAAAAATCAAATGCATTTGATAAGGCGTGTTCTGTGGTCTCCCCAAAAGAATGAGTCGAGTTATGAAAGAGAAGGCAGTCTAGGGCAGTCTTTTATGACTCATGAAAGAGCCAAGGTTGCCTACCGCTGGTCTAGACTCTAGGGCAATGTTTCTCCACCTTGGCCATTTTAAGATGGGTGGACTTCAACTCCCAGAATTCTCCTGCCAGCAACTGCCATGGCTGGTTGGGGAATTCTAGGAGCTGAAATCCTCTATAAAAATGCATGTGGGAGGAAAGGAAGAGCGGAGCTTTTGAACTAAAGCCTGGCTCGTGCCCCTCTGCAGGGCAGCCATCTGGATAAGGCGGCTTCCCCAGCAGGTTCAGCAAGCTTTGCTTTCATCTAAATATCTCAGCGGATCAAAAAGATCCTCTCCCTACCAGGCTGGCTCTCTGTCTGTTTGCCGCAGCTTTCAGCAGGTTTAGTTCGGCCTCGGCTTCAATCAGCAAGAGCTCCTGGTAATTCACAGAGCCCAATTAGCCCTCTACATCCCTTAACGGTTTTACAAATAGGAGCTATCTCACTCAGCTGGGAAGGGGAGGGGGGGGCGCTCCCAAAGAACCTGGGAAAAAAGAAATGGCGAGACAGAATTGCAGAATCCCATCTAAAGTGCTAATGGGACTGTCGCCCACCTCAACACCTGAGAAAGCTGGACGATTTCGTCTAGTTCAGCAAGCTTCAAGAAAGGGTCTACGACAACTCGTCACGGCCAACTTGGTGCCCCCAACTGGCCACGGGACAACTTGCTGCAGGAGGTATACTAATAGCAAAGAAACAGTGGAGTGGAATCATTAAAGAAAGGAGGGACAAAATGAAACGGGAATGAGAAAAATGGAAATGCTTTTTAAAATTATTCTACATAATGAAACCGAATTGTCGAGTTGTCCTGTGGCTACTTGGGGGTGGGGGAGGGGTAGCGATGGTGAGTTGGCCACGATGAATTGACTGTGACGAGTTGACCGTGACAAGCTGGCTGTGCCGAGTTGGCTGCAGCGAGTTGTCGCATCCTGTCAAGGAGTCCATCTTTGTGGGCCTTTTCTTGCTGATGCTCTGAGGTTGGCTTTGATGACCCTTCCTAGGGTCAACGGATTCTGCAAAACCTTTGGATTCCATTTCTAGCCAACACCTTGGGCAGAAATTCTAGAAATGGCACTTCCAGCACGTTTGAAGCGGAACCACATTGAGGAAGGGGCTCAACACACTATATCTGGGGAGACCACCCACAATCTTGCTTTATTTCACGTTTTAATTTTAAAATCTTAAGCCCTTGAGGACCGTCCAAAGGGAATCAGCTCCCGAAGCACAGCGGAGTTCACTTTTCGAGTGGGCGCAGGTAAAATTGTATTTGCAAAAACGGTTTAATCTACTAAAGCCCGCAATCCGGTATTGTTGTCATTGTTAATGTACTACATGGAGAAGGTTTGAGTAAATAAAATGGTTCAAGCTAAGGCAAGCCCAGCAGTTTTCTATATACAGAAAGCAATCCAAAATGTCTTGCTACCAGCCACCCCCATTTTGCTACAACATTTACCTTCTCTTTCCTCAGCTCATCCATCTTACCAACAATGACCAAACAATTTTGCAGGGAATAAATCCTCGTTTTATTTTATTCCTTCTAGGAGAAGGAGGTGGGAGGGGTGGAACTGCAAAGCGCAACTCCCTCACCCAGGCTTTTAATCAACACCCATTGCTCCGAAATAATTCTGCTCCCTGAAGGCGTCAGTTATCTGCCGGCATTTTCCAAGTCTCAAATGGAGGTTGACAGGTGGCAGTGGAGGAGGGGAAGGAGACAGAAAACATCTTGTTTGGTTTGCTGTCAGCTCATCCAGTGAACAAAATGACCATTTAATATGTTTCATTCCAACAAAGCAAAAAATAAGAAACGAAGTACCTGAGACACATCTTCTCTCATGATGACCATCACTCAAAGCTCCATAAGAGTCTCTTGGGAGAATCAAGGACTTCATTCCGGCCCCTAATCAGAACTGAAAGATTTTCTTCTTTGATGGAACAGCAGGGACCAGGAAATCGTTGAGCCCTGCTGGATGGAGGCAGATACTGGAGATTTAAATTGGGTGGAATAGAAGGAAAGAAGAAACATCACACTTTTTTGTACCTTGATGAGATTTTTTTTCCCAAGCATCTTTTTGTGGAGATTTCAATACGGGCCTTGAAAAATGCTGGAATGAGAAAAGGTTTAGATGAAGAGGACTTTGCTCCAGAGAATTGGGATGTTGGTAGGCCCAACCCTAACCCTAATCCTAATCTACAATTATTCTATGGTAAGAAAAAAAAATCCTAGAACGGTTTACTATGCTTTAAAACATAGTAAAATATGGGCTTAACACCACGGATGAACCCAGCCTCAGAAGGAATTCCACAAACTTTAGCCACAGTTTTGGGACAATAATAGACAATAAGCTGGTTTGGTTTTCCTCCAACCAAGCTTGTCCATCCTCACCTGAAGAAGTGAGGGAGATGGACCTGTTTTGTAGAGGCCCTGCAAGAACGTTTTTTTAAGGAGAGACTCTTTGACTTATTCCTACCACGTTTGGGATCATTATAATCCACCCACTATAATTTCTCACTTAGGAAAATTAGTATGTGGTAAGCATTCAGGCTTAGTGCCACAATGCATTTTTCACCCTAGGTAGATATTAGGAATTATGCCGCATGCAAACGCTGAGGGTGAAGCCAAGGGCACCTTCCCTTTACCAGAAGACCTGCTGACATCTCAAGTGCCTCTTCTCCAAAACAGTTGAGAAATTGGCCTGACCTCTCTGGTCAACCCTTTAACGGAGGACAATTAATTTTGCCTTTTCTTTTATTGCAAAGTTCCACTCTCTAGTAGGCTACGAGTTTTTCTTTTTTTCCCCCCTCCAGATGGTGGCTGAACAATCATGCAAGACAAAAGAGATAATTAAATATACGACTGAGGGTGCTACTCCTGGAGTCTGACTCAGCTGTAAAATGTGTGTAATTACCAGCATGGAGAAGGTTTTCACCCACAACATGTTGGCGTTCCCAAAGCAATTTAGAGAGAGAGGCTAAGGATAAGCACATCAGAGGAAGTCGTGATATTATAGAGGAAGATAGCCTGAAGGGGCTATTTAAGCTATCAGAGCTAACCTTTTGTTCACGGCAGGGATTCACATTAAAGGATCTCCAAGAGGAAGTGGCTGTCCAGCTTCTATCCAAACATGCCTAGTGAAGTAGAACCCACAACCTTGCTTGGTTATTAGGTCTGTGGTCATTCAGTTCTTACTATAAGAATTCTTTTCTAATATTCAGTTGGAATCTGTCTGTGGGGTCCTGGGTGCTCTCTGCGATTAGTGGTTTTCTTGCAGACATTTCATGACCCATCTAGGTAGCATCAGCAGTGCTAGTAAGGAGTGGGGGTTTTGGAGAGGAGGAGGAGGAGGAGGAGGAGGAGGATGACTGTGGAGTCCTTGGTGCTCTCTGCACTTGGTTGTTTTCTTGCAGATGTTTCATGACCCAACTAGGTAGCATCATCAGTATAGCTTTGATGATACTTTGATAGTGATGATCATCGTCATTACTGATGATGTAGTTGGGTAATGAAACCAGGCTCAGAAAGCATCAAGGATCCCACAGTCCTCCTCCTCCTCCTCCTCCTCCTCCTCCTCCTCCTCCTCCTCCTTTTTTCACCTTTTTTTGTAGGCCTTCTGTCACATGGCTCCATGTGAGAAAGGATGGCAGGTAGGATAAAAGTTGCTGTCCAAGTCAACTGTACAGTAGTGAATTGAAAGCCGCCGTGTTGTGTGTCTGCATGGCCGTTCTCTAAGTACCCAATCAACCTTATCGGGGTGACCTTTCAGGTGTTGATAAGCCGCAATTCCCAGCATCCCTTAATAAGGATGGGCAACTGGACTGCTGGGAGTTATAATTTGGCGACATCTGGAAGTCCAGCTATCGCCTAACGTGATGGCATTAGGATAGAATTAGCACTGCACGCAGATGCAGTATAGAGCAGGTTGCCTTGGCTGATGTCTCCTTTTCCAGATTATCTGCGGCAGGATTGATGTCGGCCCCACCTTCTCCCCCAATCACATATTAAATTACAACCCCCTGTTATTGTTTCTTTGCCGGTTACCATTGGTCAGGGAGCAAATGGAACGAGGAGATGGGTTTTCTAACCTCAGAATCCTGTAAACAGTATACAAATGAAAGCATAAAAAAAAGAGCCATAAAGTTTACAGTGTAAAACGAGCAATCTCAACTAAAGCCATTGCAAGGAGGGGATGGCCCACGGACCATTAAGTGGAATGGCCCCCAGAACACCTCAGCCCATTTTCTGCTGCTGCTAATGAAATTTATATCTCCCCATTTGCATTGTTAGTGCCAAGAAAACTACGACGTGATCGCAAACTTGTCCTGAGTTGTTGTTAGTAGCAAAAAGGTTACTTCTCTTTCTCTCCCTCTCTCCTCCTCCCTCCCTCCCTTCATACCATTTCTCCTTCCTTTTCTTCTTCCCTCCCTCCCTCCCTCGCTCCCTCCCTCCCTTCCTTCCTTCCTTCCTTCCTTCCTTCCTTCCTTCCTCCCTCCACATTGCCCAGGATTATCGGCTTCCAAAAGGAAGATGGGCCTTCAGCCCTTCCATCTTCCTTCCTTCCTTCCTTCCTTCCTTCCTTCCTTCCTTCCTTCCTTCCTTCCTTCCTTTCCTTCCTTCCTTCCTTCCTTCCTTCCTTCCTTCCTTCCTTCCTTCCTCCCTCCCTCCACATTGCCCAGGATTATCAGCTTCCAAAAGGAAGATGGGCCTTCAGCCCTTCCACTCTCCTCCTTCCTTCCTTCCTTCCTTCCTTCCTTCCTTCCTTCCTTCCTTCCTTCCTTCCTTCCTTCTGTCCTTCCTTCCTCCACATTGCCCAGGATTATCGGCTTCCAAAAGGAAGATGGGCCTTCAGCCCTTCCATCTTCCTTCCTTCCTTCCTTCCTTCCTTCCTTTCCTTCCTTTCCTTCCTTCCTTCCTTCCTTCCTTCCTTCCTTCCTTCCTTCCTTCTGTCCTTCCTTCCTCCACATTGCCCAGGATTATCGGCTTCCAAAAGGAAGATGGGCCTTCAGCCCTTCCATCTTCCTTCCTTCCTTCCTTCCTTCCTTCCTTCCTTCCTTCCTTCCTTCCTTCCTTCCTTCCTTCCTTCTCATCCTGGGGGTAGTCTGGATTCCCAAAAGGGAGGGAGGGAGGGGCTACATTCCAGAGGACCAAGAGACAGCGAAGTTTAGGTAATTTGGTTGTGAGAAAAAGTTAAGATGGCTCCTCCCTGGAAGTTCTCAGAGTATATCCTTAATGATGTGAGTAGTTGCTTAATTTGGCAAGATTCTGCCTATAGGTGAAGAACAATAAAAGAAACTGCTTAGAAATAACTCTGCATGTCTTTCTTGGGCTTTTGTGCCTGGCAGGGAAGTCAATAAGCATTATGCCAGAAGACAATAGCACCTCACTTCTTCATGATTGCCAAGAAGGCAGCAGGGGTTGACTTCAACTTGAAGGAGATTTTACTTTTTCATCACGGGTGAATCTTAGCCTACTTACTTAATCAACAGTGCCAGATTGGGGCTTCTAATCCTAATGCTAGAAGGTGGTAATAAAGCTACTGAATCCAACCCCATCTGTTCAAGAATCCACATTAAGGCCACGGTGACAGATGGTGCCCAGCTTGTTCTTGAAGACACGTGAGGAACATCTCTACATCATTGGTTCTACTATCCAACTAAAGTCTTTCCTAACAGCCAAACTGGGTCTGCGTTCTGGTACTTAAAAAAACTCCTTTGGGGTCAGGAGCTCTGGAGACGATGGAGAGCACCTCATGACCTTCCTTCCTGCTTGCCATCCATGTGTATATTTGGAAAACGACACACACATGAATAAACGTACAGCAGTCCTGTTTTCTCAAGGCTAAGCACCCTCCAGCTCCTTCAATCTTCTCCCATAGAACTGAGGTTCTGTTATAATTTAAGGATTCCAAACTTCAGAACGCATTTCAATTTCTCTGAATCTTTAAAGTAGGAAGCCCAGAACCGAACATAAGATTTGGACTGAGGTTTGATCCATGAAGCATGAGATATAATTTCCAATGATTTTGAAATTCCAATTATAGTATAACACCCCCCCCCAAAAAAAATATCTGGTTATTTATCAAGCTAAGCTACCCTGTTTTATTGAACAATTCACTGAGTTGGCAAAGCATGTTGGCGTTTTCAGAAAACACACTCACATGGCTTCTAAGATCTAGCGCTAGGTTCACTTAATTTGCTAAACCAAAACTAAATAAAGTCTTATGGATTAGTGCAATCCTTTACAAGGAAGTGCATTCTATACCAGGCATTGATTGCATTTTTAAATCCAAGCCTTTATCGGAATCTTTTAAGGAAGAGAGAGACTTCCCCGGTGCAATCAACTCACAATTCTTAAGAAGGCAACAATAGATAGCAGCCATTTATTCCTGTTGTAAAGGTACTCTCTGCATTGACTTGTAAAATGCCTGTCAAACTCAAATTCCAGTGTTTGCCTGTCTGGGCAAAAAGTCACTTTCGGATAAGGAAGTAAAACCAGCAGCTTCAAGGGTCCCAATCTGTCTTTGCCAACAAACATGGCTTGGAGGCTTCATCACCTAAACCAGCGGTGGTGAATCTTCTGGGTTCAGGGGGTCCAAAATTCAGACAATGTCTCACTTGACTCTGCTGGCATGTCACTGACCCCTCTCCCTTTGAACAAAAGACAAATAATTCTTTATATATATTCATTATTATTATTTTTTAAAAAAAATACAGACCAATCATGAGTGGTACTACATATTACATTCAAAATGTCATATGAGTAAAAGAAACTCATTTTTGGAGGGTCAGGAGACGGTGTGAGAACAGACCCCATTCTCACACAACCTCTGCAGCCTCTGAAAATCGCACAAGAATGGAGCCTGCTTTGGAAAAAAGTTGTTGGGTGTTGGTGAACGTTGGCGTGTCGCCCAAAACATCAGATGTGCCACCTTTGACGCGTGTGTCATAGGTTCGCCATCACTAATCGAAGCCCTTTACAAACCATTTACTTGAAGATAATATTCTTCCTGATTATTCCATTCCCTGAAACTGGCTGATAGGCAGGAACTGCAAAAGAAAAAAGAAAAAAAAAAGACTTGCATGTTTGCCTATAATTAATCTGAATTTTAGTCTTTGGAGACGTTACTTACTCCCAAGAATTGTCTCCTTTTAACCCGAGGATGACTTAATAAATAACTTGAACTCATAAAACAAAACAAAACATTGTCGCTTCTGGGTGTTGTACGCATTGCAAGTTTGTTGGTGTTGGGTCCACAAACAATGCAATTAAAGAGATTCCATTCATAATGCAGGAGATGATAGCGAAAGGTTTCCAAAATCTACGATGCCCTGTGGTGGGTGGATAGAAAAACACACTCTGATCTTTGGATATTTATACTTGGCTGAGCTTCTAACTTTTTTTTAAAGACTGATAACATCACCACCATAATAGCTAGATGATGATTGTAGCCCTCAAAATGTATTCTTCTCAGGAGAAAATTCTGATTCTGTTTAGAAATGGAAATTGTCCTCTGCATTAAATTATGCTGAAATTATTTTTCCAGCATCTCAATCCCTTCGTGCCCAAACGGATGTCTCTGGATGCTAAAAGTAAGGCATCAAGGTTGCTATGCTTCCTTGTTCTTTATCTTTTGTATTGAAGATGTAGAAACGTAAAATCCTAGGGCTGGAAGGAACCCTGGAGGTCTTCTAGTCCAACCCCTCCTTTGGGGTATTGTTTAAGTAAACAATATCCCAATCAAAGAATTGTCAAATAAGCTAACAATAAACAGCCCAAATTAAGCACCACCAAGACCCCTCCCACCAACACTGACAGGGCAAGCCACTAGAGTATAAAATGACAGCAAATCTCACTCCTTACCAGCACTGATGATGATGTAACCTAGTTTGGTAAATGAAATGTCTGCAAGAAAATAACCAAGCTCAGAGAGCACCAGAGACCCTCAAAGATTAGAAGGAAAGTCATCCAGTGCTGTAAAACCTCTTGATCCAAGGATTCCTAATAGCTGAAAAGCAGTTAATAAACTAATTCTCTAAGTGATTGACAAGGAAGTATGCCGATCTAGTGTCATTAAAGGCGCCAATCGTGGGTTTAGCAAGATGGCTATTCCTTCATCTTCCCCAGCAACAAATCCAGCTGCGACCACCGTCCTGAAGCCTCCTTATGAGAAGCAGCTGTCTGGAGTACTTGTGGGTGATCTCAAGTCCTCTACTTGTCCAGAGAGGAGCCGGTCCACTCACAGCTCTTCATTCCACTCCATTTTTAGCTGAACCATCTTGTCTGGCAGTCTCTTGTTGCAAGCACATTTGAATGTACACCAAGAAAAATAACCCAGTGTGTTTCCTTGATATGAAACACGATGCTTACTTTGGTCTGCAGGCAGAGTATTGTAGCTGAGAAGAAATGGCAGACTTGGTTTCAAATTTCTGAAACGAAAGTCTTTGGAGTAAACTGAAAGAAGTACCATATTTTGTATGCAAATTGTGCCTGTGTTCCCGGGGTGTGGATGTTACACCGAGCCAAATGAGAAGAAAATATTGCCTAATTTAGGAGAAGCCCGAAATTTACAGAAGTTCGACATAACCCTCCAAGTGTGTCTTATGCAATAATCATGGCTCAACCCATCATAACTTCATGCCATTCTCTGAGAAGAATCCCCCCGAGGATTACAGGAGCATCAGATGTGTTGTAAAAGAAATTGCTGCTGTTTCTTTCTCTCTCCCCCCCCCCCCCCCCCCCGAGCACGCTTTAATTTCGTGGTATCTTGTTCGGCGTTCCTGCTCTCCATTGGACTGCAAATGAGCTGGTCCCTAATGGGATGAAATTCACACCTCGGGAGAAGGTGAGGATCTGAGTACAAAAAAGACGTCGAGGAAGAGACGAACTATCCCGCGGTTAATTTAATGCGCTGCCTCCCTCCTCCTTCTGCTTAGGATAATATTCTATTCAGCGTTTTAAAAGGCAACGAGACAAGAATGAAGTGCTAGGCCCAGTTCAGCCCAAATTGTGTCCTTCTGCCATTCTCTAAGGGAAGGCAGGCGATGCTGATCCGAGGGACAAGGATGGCAGAGGAGGGGTTTCTATGGCAACAGCAGGGAAGGCAGCGCACGGAAAAGTAGGCTTGGGGGCTAACGGAGAATTAGGTCAGAAAATAACTTTATATGCAACGAAGCCCGGAGTGGGCCTCTGAGGAAGGCTGCAGAAGGCAACAAATTCACCTTGTGACCAGATTGCTATGGAAACTACCTATGGACACAGCTTCGGAGCACCATGCACCCTTGGTACAACTCTTCCCGGGCCGTGGGCAAGCAATCAAGCCATCCTCATGACTTGCCTGTGCAACAGGCAGACTGGTCTTGCCATGGTCTGCCATCTTGATCCCTCCAGAAGTATGGGAATCACTGTCCTGGAACTCCGTGGTGTAATAAAGAAGTGGGAATTGTGATCTGAACATTTTTGGAGGACATTGGCTTGATCTAGACCGGTGTTCCTCAACTTTTAAGGTGTGCAGACTTCAAACCCAGAATTCCTCAGCTGGCTGGAGAATTCCGGGAGTTGAGGTTCACGCATCTTAAAGTGCACAAGTTTGAGAAACCCTCATTTAGTTCTCGTTGAAGTTTTGGGTTGAATGGTATCATGTCGCTTGGAAGGTAGTAGTTCACACAGATCTTAACGTTCCCTGTACTAAGAAAAGAAAAGAAACACATAATGAGAAAGCAGGGCTAGATCTTCTCAAAGGTATAGTGAGATTCCCATCCAATTATGAGTGAAAATTTCCATTCTTTGATCCCAGTGTTGGTTAGCATTCTTGAATTACAGAGAGACCATCATCTCTTCAATACAGAGAAGCTGTTTAGCTTGAATGCAAAGAAATCAATGGTGAAAGAGTTCTGTACGATCCCCTATGCTGGGACTTCTACTTTCATCTCTGTGCCTGAGGTATTAAAACTTTATGCTCAAATACTTTTTTTAATTTTTAAAAAAATCAGATTTGCGTTTGGCAGCCAGCACTATTGCTTTCTGTTTTGTCACCTCTCAACCGGTGCAGCTATTTTGAATTATATTTTTCTAGGCTGATATGCACTCCATGCTGAGACTAGGGGATGCACCAGAAAGCTAAACCAAATGAATGAATAAAACTCTTGGATGGAAGATGAGTTTTTTTTAAAAAAAACAGAACAGTGTTCCCCCCGCCAATGGCTGAATTCTGTCTGTTTTGCTCCCAAGAGTCTCACTTTACTTCAAAAGCCTTATTTCCATCGTTGAAAGATTTTTGCAGAAATGCACACCCTGTTCAGAATTGAGAAAGTGTAGCTGGGGGCAACGTAAGGCGGTGTATTTCATTCAAAGAGAGAGTTGGGCACCCATCCACCACCCACGCCTGGCATCAATGGTTCTTATTCATAAAAAAAGAATGAGTGCTGATGGCATCCTTTGTATACACCGCACTAAAAGTGCCTTGCAAGCCACAAAGCTGATTAATATCAGCATATAAATAAATCCAGTGCCAATAACTAAGGAAATCAAGTCTAGAGGGAACAGAACTAGGAATGCAAGAGAGGAGAGAGGAGAGAAAAGGGAGAAGCAAATCCTGTAAGGAAAGAAGGAACAATGTCTTCTTCAACACTAGCCTTAAGCATCTGTTCCAGCTGTCTTCTTCTAAAGAGGTTCTTCTCTAGACCCAAGATCCCGAAAATCTTGCTAGATTAATATTCGATAGCTAAGCAATCTTGTCTGGCATTCATGCTCTCCGTTGGATGGCCAATGAACGGATCCCTAATGGAATGAAATTCACACCTCAGGAGAAGGTGAGGATTTGAGTACAAAAAGAAGAGATGAGCCGTCCCAGAGGTGCTCTTAGCAAAAGCTGCTTCTGTATATCCTTCTTCTCAAATGCAGACATGGTGGGTGTAGCTGTGACTGTCTCATATCTACTCAGGAAGTCTCTCCCGATGTGGTATTGAGGTTTTAGATCCTCAGTTTCCATCTAAACCATTGTCTGTTTTGGAGCATGGAACTAAGAGAGACAGTTCAAAGGTCTACTCGAGCAGATTCTACAGATAGCCCCCATCATATTAAAACATGTCACCCGTTACGTTAGAACTCTAATTTGGCCAGTCAGTCAACAGAACATCTCTGCACTAATCAAGCAGAGAACCAATTTAGAACTAAGCCGAAATTTCCTGAACAATGAATCAGTGGAACGGCTTGCCTCCAGAAGTTGTGGATGCTCCAACACTGGAGGTTTTTAAGAAGAGATTGGACAACCATTTGTCTGCAATGGTAGAGGGTTTCCTGCCCGAGCAGGGGGTTGGACTAGAAGACCTCCAAGGTCCCTTCCAACTCTGTTATTCTACCTCATGAACACAAATGATGCGGTAAGCAGATTCTCCAAAATCATCCTGAATTCCCTATGGCTGGCTAGGGAATTCTGGGAGCTGAGGTCCACACATCTTCAAGTTGCCCATTTTTTAAAAAAAAATACACTGGTTTATAGGCATCAAGCAGGAAATGAACAGCCGAATACACCTTGAGGTTGACTCTCGACTCTTGACAGGACAGGAGATTCTTCATTAGACTAGGTATAGAGTCTCCTGCTTGAACAAGGGGTTGGACTAGAAGACCTCCAAGGTCCCTTCCCGCTCTATTCTGATTGATTGATGGATATCTGAAGCCTCACCTCAGCACGTCAAGGCAAATCTCTACCTATCGGTGCCTCAGTAGACGACTCCAGAGAGACCACGAACTGTTCCCTCCCCATCTTCTCTGCTGCTTGCCAGATGTCAGGAAAAAGTTCCCCAGATGTTCCTGGTGTCTAAACCAGTGGTGGGATTCAGCCAGTTCGCACCAGTTCGGCAGAACCGATAGCTAATTTTTTGTTGCCCAGGCCCAGAATGGACTTCCAGAAGTTGCATCCACACAGAGAACCGGTTGTTCACCTATTTGAACAGATAGATGATAGATGATAGAGAGAGAGAGAAATGATGATGATGAAGAAGATAGATAGATAGATAGATAGATAGATAGATAGATAGATAGATAGATAGATAGATAGATAGATAGATAGATAGATAGATAGATAGATAAAATCAGTGTAGCTGCCCTTTCATGACATCAAAGCAAATGGCAAATAAGTCACCTCTCCTGGAATTAAAAAAAAACCAGCTTGCTGGTTTGCTGATTGATCGGCTGATCGATTAATTAGATTGCTACCCACCGCAATCAAAAGACTCTCAGTGGTACACAATATAGTCATCAAATACAGAATATCATCCACAATATAAACATTTTTAAAAAAAGATAAATGTGAAAGAGAAGACATTAAAGCATCCCCAGAAACTATCCAGAAAATAACATTAGATTGGGCTGAAGATATATTTAGCAGCGTTTTTTTTAAAAAAAAGTTAGCAATACTACAATTACACTGGAGAGTTATTGTGGTGGAAATCTTCCTCTTGAGGAGCTGGGTTCATAGTGATTAAATAGGGAAGGAGATTTATTTTCTTCCTTTTTTAAAATGTGATTTTAAACCACTCTGAACAAAGATAAATGCTAGAGAAGAAGCTTGATCATCTCTTTCCAAAGCCTGTAAGGAAATATATCATTTCTAACAGAATTTCAAGATCTTTGGCACCTTACACTAAACAAGTACTGGGGATGTCTAGTCTAGAGAAAAAAAGGACATGAAGTGTTTGAGGGGCTGCCCCAAAGAAGAGGGGGTCAACTTATTTTCCAAAGCACCGGAGGGCAAGACAAGAAAAAAACAGATGGAAACTAATCAAGGAGATAGGCAACCTGGAATCAAGGAGAAACTTCCTGACAGTGAGGGCAATGAACCAATGGAACAGCTTGCTACCAGAAATTATGGGTGCTCCAACACTGGAGGCTTTTAAGAAGAGACTGGACAGCCACTTGTCTGAAATGGTAGAGGGTCTCCTGCTTAAGCAGGGGGTTTAGAAGACCTCCAAGGTCCCTTCCCTCTATTCTGATTGATAAGAGCTCTTTTCATCCAAGAAGCTTCTTCAGAATTGAAGAAGCTTCTTAACAGAAGAGCAGAATTGGAAGGGACCTTGGAGGTCTTCCAATCCAACCTCCTGCTCAGGCAGGAAACCCTCTATCATTTCAGACAAACGGTTGTCCAATCTCTTTTTAATGTTTTCAAAGAAAAAAAACAAAACAAAAAAGTCCAGTTGCCTTCTGGAAAAAGCACCTTTCCGAGTTTTGTGGAACTTACCTTCAACCCTCTTGTCAAGGAGCTAATCTTTGATAACTTGCAAACCCGACCGTGATATTTTTTTAGATATTTTATTAAATTTTTTATCATTACAAATCTTCAGCGCTTAGTAAACAACGTGTTGTCTGGGTCCACATATTTAACTTAATAATAATAATAATACATCTTCCATTCCTGCTCTCTACTCCGTTTTTTCTAGCCATTGGTAATATGAAAGGGGAATCTGAACCCATGGCATGGCAGGGAAGGAGGACCGAATGGGACCCTGAGCTGAATCCAGTTGATCTACTTGGTGTTCTCCATGTGTCACCCATCCTTCCTTCTCTGATGGCTTCCCGGGTTCATAAAGGCAGCTAGTAGGCTACAGAGATTCCCCCCTTCCTCTCTGCTCTTCTTCGCCTCCGTAAGAAACTATCAATAATAATTAAATTTGTCTGCCTCTCTCCTTCTCTTGCCTGCATCTGCAGATTTATAGGCGGTTTCATTTCCAGTCATGACACCTGTTCCCTGCTTTAATATTCCAGATACACACTGCAACAAGATCACCTTATAAATGACTATCAAAATACACTTTCCACGGGATGAAGCTGTTAGGCTAGCAAGTTGGGAAGCAGAGAAGCTCCTTTGACACGTGAGCTAATGAAGCCGTTCCAATCCACAGGCAACGATTTCTCTGCTCAACCGGCTCGACCAATTTGCTTATTAAAAATGTGTCTGGTTATCTCAGCTCCTGGCTGCCTGGGTTTCATTAGGCGGGGGTGGGCCATTCATTTTCCCAAGCAGCCAGATGAGAAACTGGGACTGTTGTGGAGGATGGAACCAAGAGGGCTGTGAAGGTGCATAACCATGCACAAATCTAAATTGAAAAAAGCAAAACAAAACATAGCAGTAGCCTTCAAATAAAAGCTATCCCCAGGGACTGGACAGGGCCAGATGTGGCCATATCCTCCCAAATGGCAATGCCATCTTTGATTAACCATCATTCCTTGAATACCTGATCCTTGGGAGAGTCCCTACACCCCACCTCGCCATCTAGAAACCTCATTGCCTCATTCTCATGACATGATAAACCCAACTTTAACAAGCTGGAGTAGCTAAAGGGCCCCCTATTTGTGCTTACGACTTATTGACTTAACACCTGGATAAATGCTGAGGTACGCTGGGTTTTCAGAAGGTTTGACTTCCCTCTGGGATGGTCGGTGTGTGTGTGTGTGTGTGTGTGTCCATTTGGTTAGTTGTTAACTACGACGTGTCATGTCCAGCCCACTCCTAGCCTTCCCTAGCCCCCAGGAGCAAAATTACTTATTGATTTTCGAAAGAGCTATCTCTTATTACTCTCTGGAATCTGATGCTGCATATAAATATCAGGCAAGCTACAGCGCTGAAGAATGAAGCCAGCGAGCAAATATATAAAACCAGGAGGCAGTCAATACAGGTCATCCTTCAACTTACGACCACGATCAAAACCAGAATTTGCTAAGCAAGGGGGCTGTTAAGTGAGTTGGGTCCGATTTTATGACCTTTTGGGCCACGGTTGTTAAGCAAATCACGACAGTTATTAAATGAATCAGGGCGGCTGTTAAGCAAATCCGACTGTTCCCCACCCCCACCCCCCATTGGCTTTGCTGGTCCAAAGCTGGTTGGGAAAGTTGCAAAGGTTGAATATGTCTCCCTGGGATCCTGCAATCACCATAAATAAATGAATAATTTTGATCACATGACCCTGGGGGTGCTGGGATGATTGAACTGTGCTTGTCTGTGGAGATTCTCCGTCATCCAGGTCATGGTTATCCCAACGGTGCTTTTTTTCACGAGGCAACTGGACTTTCTTGTTTCTCTTTGAAGACCTTTTGCTTCTCATCCAAGGAGAAATTTCCTGACAGTGAGAACAATTAATCAGTGGAACAACCTGCCTCCAGAAGTTGTGAGTGCTCCAACACTGGAAGTTTTTAAGAAGAGACTGGACAATCCTTTGTCTGGAATGCTATAGGGTCTCCTGGTTGAGTAGGTGGTTGGACTAGAAGACCTCCAAGGTCCCTTCCAACTCTGCTATTCTGTTATTCATTTGTGGGGGTGAACAGCAGGTGGAAATCAACCAAATATCTGTGATAAATTACGAAGAATGGGAGACTGGCCAAAAGAGACCCATTTGCACTGAAACCCAAAATCACAGTATGTGTTCAGCCAATTAAATACTTCTGCTGTGCTACAAGGCAAAATTAGCCATTTAGTGCTCTTAATTTCTCCTTGCATCTTGCTAGGTTGCACTGACTTTCTTTATTGTAGGAAAGGCATCACCTTCAACTGTTCAAACCTTTTTTGCTTTCTTTAAAGGATCCTCAATTTTCCTGCAAGGCTGTCCGACTTGAGCACCAGTGATTAACTTTTATTGGCATTTAGAAGGACTTATTTTATTATTATTATTATTATTATTATTATTATTATTATTATTATTATTATTATTATTATTATTATTATTATTATTATTATTATTATTATTATTATTATTATTATTATTACTATTATTACTATTATTACGACTTTCTTAATGAACCAGTAGTTTCAAACATTTTGCACCATACACCTGAGATAAGCACCTGGAGAAAGAAAGAAAGAAAGAAAGAAAGAAAGAAAGAAAGAAAGAAAGAAAGAAAGAAAGAAAGAAAGAAAGAAAGAAAGAAAGAAAGAAAGAAAAAGAAAGAAAGAAAAAGAAAGAAAGAAAGAAAGAAAGAAAGAAAGAAAGAAAGAAAGAAAGAAAGAAAGAAAGAAAGAAAGAAAGAAAGAAAGAAGCTTGTCCCCTTTTTCTAAGAAGGAAGAGAATAAATAGGGCTGACTTAGGAAGGAAGGAGAGAAGGAAGGGAGGGAGGGGAAAAAGTGAGAAGGAAGGAAGGAAGGAAAGAAAAGAGAGAAGGAAGGAAGGAAGGAAGGAAGGAAGGAAGGAAGGAAGGAAGGAAAGAAGGAAGGAAGGAAGGAAGGAAGGAAGGAAAGAAGGAAGGAAGGAAGGAAGGAAGGAAGGAAGGAAGGAAGGAAGGAAGGAAGGAAGGAAGGAAGGAAGGCTTGAGCATTTACTTTGAAACCTTTTTAGACCTTTAAACCTTTAAAGAATTGGCAAATGGCAAAACCAGCCCTTTTCATTCTGCTTTGACGCCTCACGTGATCCCAGAAAATGATTTCATTAAGCAAAGCAGTTTATCCTGCTCTTTCAGAGTATTGCTTCGAGTCTTTAGATCCGGGGAAGGATTTGCATTTGATTATCTATTCCTCCTTTCAAATCAAGGGCTTCCCAGTCTCTGACTCCTGCATTTAGACGGTTACTCCAGCTAAATCAGGGATATTTCCAAGTATTCACAAATAGACTCCGAACTGCCATAAGCCCTTAAAATGGGCAAGCACAGTGGAGAGTCAAAGTCAGTCCATTATTTTTGGAACCAAGTAAATTACGCGATTCTATTGACTGATAAGTCTCACAAGTCAGGCAAACAAAAAATTTGTCCAGAAACCATCCAAAGAACCAGGAGCCAAATAAATCCAAAAAGAGAGGTTTCAGGGACCAGGAACATGGGAAGGTAACAGAAGATCAATAAGTGCCAACCCATTCAATTGTTTGTCATTGCAAAGAGCCCCGATAGTCATGTTTTCATACTGAATGGAGAAGCAACTTGCTTGTGGGCATAACAGCTCCTTGTAATTATGAGGTTGCGGAAAGATCCTTTATGCTATGAAGTCTCATACTTCCACCTGGCAATTTCAGGAGTCTTGGGTTCCTACTGTAAAATCATCTTTACCAGTTCCACCTTTGCTTGGCTCATTTTCTGGATGCTGCACGTCTCTAAGGGTGTTCCCTGCCCTCGATCCTAACATACTCCTTCCTTTTCAGAGGGGGAATTCTCCTATCCTATGGGGATGTAATGGTATGTGAGGAAGACCTTGAGACGCGAAGAGATGCTGCTTAAGAAACAATCAGATAAGAGAAGGCACAGCCCTCAGCTGCAACATGGACGGAGAATGAGACTCAGAAGGAACCCTATCTAGCTTCTCCAGCAAGCTCCCATGGGAACACGGGAACATTGGCTGAGACACCATCTGTTGTGCCACTGTGAGTTGTGCAAATTCTGTCCGGCTGTTGTGTTGATTGCATCGTGGCATTCTGTCAAGTGGTCATCTGTGCATCCACTTGCTGCTGGTTGTTTCAACATCACTGCTGCCGGATACTTAGTGGATAGTGGAGTTCCTTGAGGACTGGAGGTCATTTCCAAAATTCCTGTCTTGGAAGAGAGTAAGAGACTTGCAAAATTGATGTCAGCCTTCCCAGGTAGACCAGGCAGGAAACACAGCCAGATGAACTAATGCTGCTTTATTGTACAGTTACATTAACAGGATCTTGCAAATCTGAAAGAACAAATCTCCCGCCGTCTCTTTTACAGCCTGATTAAGTTAGAGAGATTCCTTTCTGAGTGTCTTTCTCTGTCCATTGTGCAGCTGTGGGTTATGCCCTCTCTTATCTAACTGTTTCCTAGGCAGCATTTCTTTGACCCATCCTCCAGGTCTTTCTCACATACCATTACACAGGACAACTTAGCAAGGACCAGGCCTAACATTTGACCTTTTACCCTATCAGAAATGCCAGCTTGCATTTGTCTGTCTGCTTATGCACAGACGTCTTTTCTGGGACTTCAGCTAGCTGCCTAAGAGAGATGGAAGCGGTTTTCTTTCACACATGGTGCATACAGAAAAGCATCTTCAGCTCCTGGGAACGCTGGATGAGCAACAGAAAGCAAAGCAACTCAACCACTTTGGTTCATGTTTAGAAGGAATGGAATATTTCCTTGTAAAAGAGCTTTGCAGATGCCTTTAAACAACAGTTCTCCTTTGAAGTTCTGCACACCGCTCTAATATCTACCATCTCCGCGCTATCATCTTTTAACATCCACCTGTCTCCACAAAATAAAATCATGCAGAGTTCAATTTGCATCAGTAGCTTTTTAGATAGTGGAAAAATAAGGGATGCAGAGAATAAATGATGGGCCACGATAGATAAAGCTCTCCTGGACATTTTTACCAATATGGATTTGTTAATGATTGCAAAATCTTTAAGATGGATGGATGGATGGATGGATGGATGGATGGATGGATGGATGGATGGATGGATGGATGGATGGATGGATGGATGGATGGATGGATGGATGGATGGATGGATGGATAATAGACACATTCCTGCTTGAGCAGGGGGCTGGACTAGAAGACCTCCAAGGTCCCTTCCAGCTCTACTCTATTCTTCTATTCTTCTCACATTCCTACATAAAGTATACATGCTAGATCATGGATTCTCAACCCTGGCAGCTTGAATATGTGTGGACTTCAACTCCCAGAATTCCCCAGGCTGTGACACCTGTCTCGTGGGCCCTACATTGATTGCCTGTTAGCTTCCAGGTTCAATATAAAGTGCTGGTCTTAACCAATCAATCTCTTTATGGCTTGTCACCTGCCTACCTGAACTATATCTCCCTGCAGAGGCTGCCTTCCCTGCTGGGATAAGCAGTTGGACGGTTGCTCTTTTAAGATTTAAACAGGTGAGAAGATCACCCTTGCCCATCGATCACTGTGGGAAGGCAGCTGTGTAAACCCAGCGCATTACCTGCAAACAGGCAAGAATCCAACTTTAACATGGCAAAAGTGTGGCTCTCCTCATTTAGGTTTGATCAATGACCTACTAAATCGCACACTCGGTGGCCGGAAAGAGTTGCATTCCGACTGTTTTCGGAGAGGAAAAGGCTTTCCATCACCCAGCAAAGGTCAACACCAGTCGATAGATAACTTTGTTTTAAGAAGGAAAGGAGGAAATTTAAGTTTCAGGTCCTATGCCTGGGGTAGGCTGGTCCATTTGAAGACCTGAATTCAATTCAATTCCTGAATTATGATCCTGCAGCATCGTACATTTCAGGAAGCTGGAGGGAACTTAACACATTGTTGGCCTTCTTGTGATCGACACTTCCAAAACAGATACTTCGCCATGCATTGGATGAAAGTGTCCCCCTTGGAGCGGTCAAACATTTGTTTCATTTGGGTGCTACGTTTTTAAAGAAATTTAAAATTTCGTTGCTTCTTGTTCTGCCTTCAGGTGCTTTGGAGAATAGGTTGTGGCACCCTCTTTTTTGTGGCACCCCCTCAAATATTGGAACACTGCTATCATGTCCCCCCTAATCCTTCTTTTCATTAAACTAGACATACCCAATTCCTGCAACTGTTCTTCATACATTTAAGCCTCCGATCCCCTAATCATCTTGGTTGCTCTTCTCTGCACTCTTTCTAGATCTTTTTTATATCGTGGCGACCAAAACTGCAATGAAGGTGGCCAAGAATTATTTTCCAAGATTCAGAAACCCTGGTCAGAAATAGCAGATATATTTGCAGCTACTTAAATGTCATTAAACTATCTGTTGAAGGATGAAACAGTCTACAGATGGAGGTTGTGGGTCCCCTGTCTCTAGAGGCTTTTAAGAAGAGGCTGGAGAGCCATCTCTGTTGTGGTGGTTCCTGCACATTGCTGAGGGCTGGACCGGGTGAACCTTGTAGCCTAAATGGCTTTTAAAAGTCCAAATTCGTTCCTAGCTTCTGGAAGGTCCATGAAGGAAGGGCCAGAATTCAGAGAGAGAATTATATCCACCCTGCGTTTTTTAAGAAGAACTAAGCTCTAGGATACTACCTAGATATCTAATACTACCTGCTCGATTAAAATGAAATTCACTCACACATAAAATGTTGAGAGGGTCACTCCTAATTACCAACATTTGTTTTGGCAGCCAGTCACAGGGCCTTGGGCTAGTCTTCAGACTATTTCCTGGTTCCTTCCGCCCTTCCAAATGAATTAGTCAGAAGCTGGAAATATTGCTCACCCACGGCATAAATCTCACCAAAGAAATATCCTGGTTGCAGAAGCATCACTAGGAAACAAACATCAGGCCTCTGGATTACTACTACTACTACTACTACTACTACTACTACTACTACTTCTTCTTCTTCTTCTTCTTCTTCTTCTTCTTCTTCTTCTTCTTCTTCTTCTTCTTCTTCTTCCTCTTCCTCTTCCTCTTCTTCTTCTTCTTCCTCTTCTTCTTCTTCTTCCTCTTCCTCTTCTTCCTCTTCCTCCTCCTCCTCCTTCTTCTTCCTTCTTTCTTCTTCCTTCTTCCTTCTTCTTCCTTCTTCTTCTCCTTCTCCTTCTCCTTTTCCTTCTCCTTCTCCTCCTCCTCCTCCTCCTTCACCTCCCCCTCCTCCCCCTCCTCCCTCCTCCCCCTCCTAATTAGGGTTTCAATTGGTTTAGTTTGGACCATAGGTAACCTGCAATGGTGGCAGCTGTTAAGACAAGCATAAGCAAGAAGCATCTTTAAGTACTAGGCAGTTATTACACTTGTATTAACCAATGTCAAATAACTGAGGAGGCTGTTTCCAGCTTCACAAGGGTCTTGCAAAAAGGAGCATTTTACTGCCTTTTTAAATTCCAAGGGATCAGACGTCATTCAGGAGTGAGTTGAGCCTTAATCCGTTTAGCAACGTTGCCCCATCACACTTAACCATCAATTGCTCTCCTGAGACCGAAGGAGAGAAGAATCAGACAAACGGAAGTTCCTTCTCCAATCTCGAGTGTCAGAAACAGATTGCCCAGGTATTCTCCCAGTGCTTCAATCTTTCTGAGTCTCTGGTCTCAGTGTGGGATGCCTTACAATTCTTCTTCTCAAATATTTTAGATCTGACAGCACGTAATTGGCCGTCTCCGATTATTTCTGGGCCGTGGCGTGACTGCTTGACAGCTTGTGAAATCACAGACGGGCTGACAGTTGAAAGGAGCCTACAGCACTCAAACTGCAAATGTGAGCCTCAGTTTTTTCCCCCCCTTGGGGGGGAAACCTGGCCACTGATTCATATTTATGACCTTCCCAGTGTCCCTGGGGGTTGTGTGATCCCCTTTTGCGACCTTCGGACAAGCAAAGTCCCTGGGGAAGCCAGATTCACTTAACAACCGTGTCACTAACTTAACGACTGCTGTGATCCACTTAGCCACTCTGGCAAGTAAGTTCGTAAAATGGAGCCGCACTCACTTAGCAGGTGTTTCCCTTAGCCACAGAAATCTTGGGTTCCATTGCGGTCGTAAGGCGAGGACTAAACTGCATCATTCCCGCCAGCAGTGGTGGGATTCAGCCGGTTTGCACCACTTCGGCAGAACCGGTAGCTAATTTTTTGTTGCCCAGGCCCAGAATGGACTTCCGGAAGCAGCATCCACACAGAGAACCGGTTGTTCACCTACTTGAATCCCACCGCTGCCGCCGAGCATTTACTAGCAGCACCGCCAATTGCGAAGGGCCTTTAACGCGCCCGCTTGCTCCGTTGACCCTGTTAAAAGAGTCGCTCAGAGAGACGGTTTATTACACACCTGGTAAATACTTGCTATTGGAGTTTAATTCAATTAGCGCCACTCCGCACTCGATCAAACAGAGAAGAGGAACATATACGACGATATAACTAGCGCCGAGAGAATTGCGACTATTTTCCCCAGTCGGAATTATCTGTGAGTTTTCTCCTATTGATCCGGCAGTTCTGTGTGTACTTCAGGACTATTGAAAACAGAGCCCAGTGGAAGGATTAACTAGGCAGTTTTTGAATCCTTGACAGGCCGTTTACCGTTCTAGCCTTCTCATATTTCCTTTCTACTGCTCCCTTTATTCCTATATTTTCACTCAATTACCTGCCGAGGTCTTCCAAAGAGAATGATCATTTTGTTCCCCTCCCCTTTCCCTTTGCTGGATTTTTATTTATCATTTCACTTCTCTGTTTTTGCCCCCTTAAAAACCAATTCTCGGGGCATCGCGCAATCAAAGCAAAAGAGAGCTATAATTCTACCATCTAGCCACGCAATCACGAAATAGACATGGTAGGTGAGAAGTTTAATAGCTGCTAGCAAACAAACGATTGCGGGGGGGAGAGGGGAATAAAATAGGCTGTGTTTGGCCAAATTTTGGGAACGCGAGAGAGAAAGAATGAAGACGGCAGAGCTGCTAATTCAAATCACAAGCTACAATTGTTTCAGAATGGATGAGAAAAGAATTTGTCATGGATTTTTTTTTTTTTTTGAAGCATACAAGGTCCCATTTATGAATGACTGCAATTTGCCACAAAATAATAGTTCTTAAGCATGCATTATGTTTTTCCTGGAGATGGGAGAAAGTATTGCTTGTGGAAGTCTGCAAACGACGAATTCCAAAAAAAGAGGAGTCTTCCTGTCTAGCCACAGCATTCACAAAGAGCAGTTGACTAGTCAAGTCAACTTGGCTAGAGGCTTCTAATCAGAACTGTTTTACTTGTTGGCTGATAAATGTGTTCCTCTGCTCTTCCTGCAAAGTAATTCCAAAGCTGGGCACAATTAAAGGTACGCAGAAAATCAAAACCAAAAATTAGAACAATAAATCAGTGACCTTACAACAGAAATCAGAAATCCAGCTTGTTCTCCAGATATATGGCCTTCCAATTCAAGAGGAACATCTGCTGGAATTCCAGAATTTCAGGACAGAACAGAACAGAACCGAATATCAGAGTTGGAAGGGACCTTGGAGGTCTTCCAGTCCAACCCCTCTGCTGAAGCAGGAGTTCCTTTACCTGTCTGGATAAATGGTTGTCCAATCTCTTCTTGAAAACCTCCAGTGATGGAGCACCCACAACTTCTGGAGGCAAGCTGTTCCACTGGTTGATTGTTCTCACTGTTAGGAAATTTCTCCTTAATTCTAGGTTTCTTCTCTCCTTGATTAGTTGCCATCCATTGTTTCTTGTCTTGCCTCCTGGTGCTTTGGAGAATAGGTTGACCCCCCCCTTCTTTGTGGCAGCCCCTCCAATACTGGAACACCGCTATGATGTCCTCCCTAGTCCTACTTTTCACTAGACTAGACAAACCCAATTCCTGCAACCGTTCTTCATAGGTTTTAGCCTCCAGCCCTTCTGCACTCTTTCTAGAATCCCTACATCTTTTTTATATCGCGGCAATCAAAACTGGATGCAATATTCTAAGTGTGGTCTTTCTAAGGCTTTATGAAGTGGTATTAATACTTCAGTTGATCTCATATGATTTCAAGCCAACACAGCTCCAGACTTTTATTTTATTTTATTTTATTGTTAATGTTGATTTTGCTCAGGTTTTTACATGGCTCCCTTTGAAAGAGTCTAAGCAACTTACAGTCCTGTATAAAGCGATAGAGCTAAAAAATAGTACAGTTAAAAAAAAAAAAAGACCAGAAAATATATATTAAACTATTTTCGTTCCATCTCCATCTCAACCATCCATCTGGTCCACAAAGGCTTTTTTTTTTTTTTAAAGTCAGGACTTCAAAGTGTTTTTGCATCTTAATAGAAGTTGGAGAAGGCTGTGGCGAAGGATACAGCAGCTGTAGAGGAGCCCCCCCCCCCAAAAAAAATGAGACAGGAGGGAAAGGAGGCTGAAAGCAAATGGCAAACATTAGCTAGACAAGAAGGCAATTCCATCGATGGGAATCTGGTACTGATCAGTTGAATCCTTGGTCTGTTTCAGCCAAGTTCTCGTAAGACTTTTTGGGCTGTGCAAAACAAATCAGTAAAATGAAGTGCTGCTTATATTTACCAGCTGGGAAACGCTGCCCTACGTGGCTTTAACAGCTTCTCTGAATCTCTGGAGGCTTCCTGCGTATGAGTGGGAGGTGTTCGGAAACCATGTGCTTCCAAGAGAATCAATCGATCCCATTGATCTTGGAAAGACTTAACCAGGCAAGCTTCCGTCACTCAGATACTCTACCGAGGATTATGTGAACTCAGTTTTCCTGATTTGCAATGGAGATAGAGATTCTTCCTTTCCAGGTCTGTAAAGCAATTACTCCGAACCCCATCACCGTTCACACTTTCCACAAATGAAAAGGACAAGGTGTGAGGCCACATGATCACTGGAATTATGAGACCAGGGGTATCCATAGGACAAGGTTTCTCATCCTTGGCAATTTCCAGGTGTGGGGACTTCAACTCCCAGAATACTCATCGAGGACCGCGTGGGTGGTGGAATTCTGGGATTTGAAGTCCACCTAGCTGGAAATGCTCAAGGTTGGGAGATACAGCCGTACAGTATGGTCCAAACAGTGAAGATGGCAGCCACCGTGGTGAGATGGAACCTGTATCTATTTTTTACACAGGTCACATTTTGTTGTGGAGGTACTTGGTTAGGTTTTTGTTAGAAAAAAAAGAAGGCAGAATTATAGGCAGATGGAGAGACACCCCTTCTTTCTCCCTTTTCACTGTAGCTCAGGAGAGAGACTTTTCATTCCTGAAGTGTCCCATCCATCGCCTCTCTCTGCAGCTATTGTAGCATCTCTGTGGGATCCATCTTTACAATGCACTGACATTTTATTTCTTT
Source organism: Azemiops feae (assembly GCA_023970755.1). Lineage (NCBI taxonomy): Eukaryota > Metazoa > Chordata > Lepidosauria > Squamata > Viperidae > Azemiops > Azemiops feae. The sequence goes on along the minus strand of JALGBA010004240.1, from coordinate 2,293,219 downwards.
GTACTTTGTCTGAAAGGTCACACATTCCTTTTTAGTTGTATGTTATTGTGGGGCTTCAGGGGGGGGCGTAGACACCAACAAAAAATCAGCAATAAATCTTTCAAAGAATGTAATTTTCCTGCTCTGAAAACCCCCAAGCAGGATCCCTGCAGCATCAGTTTATTTTCTCTAGTTTTTAAAATAAACTTTAGAAGATGTCTTAACTTTTGAATCTGAAAACCGCGATGGATGCACACGTGTGATACCCACAAAAGCGAATTCGTCCGTAATTTTCTTCTGTTTAGAATAGAATAGAGCTGGAAGGTACCTTGGAGGTCTTCTAATCCACCCCCCTGCTCAAGCAGGAGACCCTATAACAGTTCCAGGCAAGCGGTTGTCCAATCTCTTCTTGAAAACCTCCAGTGATGGAGCACCCACAGCTTCTGGTGGCAAGCCGTTCCACCGGTTAATTGTTTTCCCTGTGAGGAAGTTTAGTGCCTTGCAAATGCAAATCACGTTGCAAATTATTTTGCAAAGTGTAAGTTTCCCTTAATGAATGCATATTGCCCCGATGTAATCTCTTATAAAAAAATACCCACTGCCGCTGTTTATACAGCACTTTCAATACTGCACCTTCTTTTCGAAGGCAAAGCGAAGGCAAACCGAGAAAGGACCATTTTTTTTCTTTTGCCCCATTTTAGGCTTTTGTGGCAGGGGAACAATACATTGTCTTTAAAAGCCCACCCCAAAGCACCCCTCTCTACTTGGTTTGTTGCAGAATTTCAAGGCTGGCTACAGTCCTGGGATTATCTGGCCTTCATAGGCTAAGGACTTCCCTTTGGGCATTGCAAAAATGAGATCCTCCTGATTTTTGCCGCATCCCATCCGAGTCCGCCACTGGGACAAATGGTTTATTCTTTGAAGCTTTTGGGTTCATGCTGGAGCCCATCCTCAAGTACTTTCTCTCTCTGTGTCCAGAATATATTCTGGAGCTATTCAGATATTCTGGAGAGAGACCGAAGTTCCCTGAAGATGGGCTCCAGCTTAGAAGAATAAAGTTTTGGTCCTGGTGACCAACTCAGATTGGATCCTGCAACATTAACCTGGGCCACGAATATTTGCTTTCATTCGTAAGTGCTTTTTGTCCAGAGTAGATATTAGGAGTAAAGTAGCTCACCCGTTCCCCTGATTCTGGACTGATGCAATGACAGAAGAAAACCCGCTCTTAGCATCCCTTTTTAAGTCGGCATCTCCCATCGGCTTTTGGAAGGATGGCTGCAAAAGAGTTCTGTCTGTCAACAGTGGAAGGGGACGTCAATGGCCAAAGCATCACCTTGGCATGCTTCAACAAGCTCTCGAGGTGAGACAAAAGGACGGGCACCTGACAGCTCTTGCAAACACTTGCCATCTCTCTTCCCGTTGTCAAGTGCCTGAAAGAAATCATTTAAGTGATATTTGTTTGTTCTGCCTTAGCGAGCTCACTTTTCATGTCTTCAATCAGGCTGTTTCTGCTTTTATTCCATCAGGACGAACCGGTCCGACTCCCGTTCCCAGCCGGAGGTGCTTTGCTGCAAAGGGCCGCCAGGTGTATTTGTCTGCGCATGACGCTTGCAAATTTGTGCTCCAGCCCGGTAAGCACAAGCAAAAATGGAAAAACCAAGAGGCGGTTAGAATGGATTGCTCTGAGAATCGTCCCTGGGCATGGTGGGAGAAATTAAGTTTCTGGTCCTCAAAGTGACTGCAAAAACACAGGTTGGGGAGACCTCAAGTTGCAGCAAAAATAAGAGGCAGGATTTCCCCTTGGGTTCCTCACTTCTCTTATCCAGAATCTGAATTCAAAACTTGTGCCCAAAACGATCCTTGTTCTGAATTTGGGAATTCCATGAAAATGTATCTTGTTAGATGGGGGAAAGGGTTTTATTAATTATCCTTATGGTTGATCACACAACCAGCCAGATGTTTAGACTGCATTTGGCATTCTGGGTCCATCTATTGAATCCTTCCCAGCACCTGGGATAGGCAGAGGTTGTTATTCAAAGGTCTCGTCCTAGGATGTCAGCTGGTCCGAGTCAAGCTGCCTTTTGCAATTGACTGATGGGATTTTGTCAATGCCGATGGTGTTTGAACGGTGCTCCAGATGCTTTGGAATTGTATCCAGGCCCCTATTACTATTGATATTATTTTTTTCTTTCTTTCTTTTGTCACAGTCGTTCCACTTTTATATTATTTTATTTGTATATTTGTTTCATTTGCAGATCTTCATATTTTGGAATTCCCCCCCCCCAGTTCTTTCTCTTCTCTTCTCCTGTCTCCAAGTACTGCCACATCCACTATCCAGACTTTGGGGGGGGGGGGTCTTTCTTAGCAACAATTGTTGTTATTATTGCATTTAGTTCACTCCTGTTGACGAGACTAGATAAACTTCAGTAAGAATGGCTAGATCATTTTGCTTCCAATCCAGGACACGTTTTACTCATCTCTGAGCCCTTTTTTATTTGGTTTGCCATTTCTTTTCATTAAAACTCCCTCTTGCAAACCTGCCAGTCTAGCCCCTTCGTTAAAACGTCCACTTTTATATGCATCGCATCCTCGAATTCAAATTCTTCAAATTGGATGCCTTTTTGATGCTTTTATTTTTAGCCAGGATTGGCAGAAGTACAAACCCTGAAAGATTTGCAGTGACCTAAGTGCAATTCTGAAAGTCCAAATGAAGCTGGCCACTTCAAAAAAAAAAAATTTGCCACCGGCACAAAACCCAGAAGCAAGTCAACTTCTGAAGACACGATTCTAATCATCTACAGATGTCAGAGCAGGGAGCCACGGAGAACATTTCAGCCGCCTTGCTCTTGAGTGGAGACGGCCTCATGAATAAATATGCCAGCACCCTAAAATTGCCATTTTCAGCCTGAGCTTCATGCTTTCTCTCCTGTCTGCTTTGCATTCTATTGCAGGACATCCAAAGATTGGGGGGGGGGGACATTCATTCCCACAATGGAAGAAGGGATGGTGAAAGTGATGGAGGGATGGTGGAGCCAGCAAAACTGACCTTTCGAATGAAAGAGAAGAATTGGTCTAGTTTGGCTTCCGTTTTGGAAACCACGCCTGGATTTTGTCCTTGAAACCGAAAGCAATGAAACTTTAATTTTGGGTATGGGTGATTAGAATGACTTTGTTGCTATAGAAATGGTTCAAAGCATTTAGAAATGGAAAGGTTTGAAGCTGTCACTTTTTTCTGGGATTCACTATTTTTTTTCTGGGAGTCACTATTTTTTTATTTACTTCTTTCTGCCCTTCTCTTCTTCTCTCTTTAACTCCCTCCTCGTTTCTATTTGTACTTTACCTTATCAAAAAGTGCAATTAAAAATGCTAAAAAAGGAATTCTATTGCAGGACATGCCAAAGAGGGCTGTCAAAGATAGTCAGTGGATGGCGACCACGACAATGCCATTGAAGCAAAGACATCCCATTGCATTAAAAAGGACAGGACCTCAACCACAAGGTCACAGTTGCCCTCGAGACGAGTTCGGCTCCCTTGCAGACCCTTTTGAATTCCAGTAAAAAAAAGGTTTGTATCTCAGGATAGAATAGAATAGAATAGAATAGAATAGAATAGAATAGAATAGAATAGAATAGAATAGAATAGAATAGAATAGAATAGAATAGAATGGAATGGAATGGAATGGAATGGGATGGAATGGGATGGGATGGGATGGGATGGGATGGGATGGGATGGGATGGGATGGGATGGGATGGGATGACCTTGGAGGTCTTCTAGTCCAGGAGAAGCAGGAGAAGTGGCTGCCCAGTCTCTTCTTAAAAACCTCCACTGATGGAGCACCCACAACTTCTGGTGACAAGCTGTTCCACTGGTTAATTGTCCTCACTGTTAGGAAGTTTCTCTTTAATCCCAGGTTGCTTCTTTCCTCTACTTTTAGGGGTCCTTGGTGCTCTCTGAGCTTGGTTGTTTTCTTGCAGACATTTTATTACCCAAACTACATAGGTAAGATGATGATGTTACCTAGTTTGGGTAATGAAATGTCTGCAGGAAAACAACCAAGTTCAACAAAACTCCCAACGACTCTACAGGCCGCCTCCTCCTCCTCCTCCTCCTCCTCCCTGTAAATCCCATTCCTTTCTAGCACTGATGTTACCTAGTTTGGGTAATGAAATGTTCTGCAAGAAAACAACCCAGCTCAGAGAGCATCAATGATTCTCCTTCCAAGGAGCTAGGACTCAAGTTGTAACCAATTCACTCCCGCAAGTTCTCCTTTTCGGCCGAAAGCCTGCAGCTCCTTTCGCCAGGGAGAAGATGCAGTTGGGTGTTAAAAACACTGAGTGGCTGGCTGGCTCTAGCAAGCATCAGCAGTAATTCTGTGCCGGCCCCTTCCAGACTCTTAGAATCTACAATCTTTTGTCATTGCCTTCTTGAAAAAGAAGAGCAAGAGGGAGGCGAACCCATAATTAAGTTTCTTTAGAAAGCATGCTTGCATCTGGACGTCCGTTGTCGTGAACAAGCCGATCAGAAGCCGCTCCTTGATTCCTGTTCCTAATTGCTAATTATTATTATTATTAGCATGATTACAGGATCCTTTGTTTCTCCGTTATACATTCGGAACAATCTCTTGAGGAAAACACAGCAACAGGAAAAAGTCCTCAGAATTAGTATTTAGCAAGGCAATTCAACAGGAAGCAAGAATATGGCCGTCTGGTATTGTGAATTTTGTAAAGTCCCAAGAAAATCCAAGAAAGGAACACATATTGTCAAGATTTCTAAGTTCGTGTGAAAGGTTTAAATTAATATAGGCCAGTTTTATGCCAAGACTGTCACTTCTTTTTTAGGGTAATGCATTTCCTCTATTTTTGGCAACGGTGTGCAAGTGATAAGCTTTCCATTAGAGTAGTAAGCACATCACGAGGAAACCCATCTTACTCCATGTAGCCTTCATGCTCCTCAAGCATCACCTTCGGCCAATGTTTCTAGACACAATCTTCTTCTCTCCAGATGTTGAGGGAGCCTTCCATATCCCAAGAGAGGACCTTCCAGAGTCCAAGAGAACTTGTGTGGTGAGAACAGATGTTGTTTTCCCTGTTCCTGCCTGGAGTAGACCCTGGTGGCTTCCTCCCCAGTGGGCAGCGAACTAATGACAATGACACAGCCACGATAAAAAGTTCTGGCAACAAGATCTTCTTGGCTGTCACTGCACTCTGGAAATAGCTTTATTTCCACCTACTGCCAGCTGACGGGTCTCCCCAAAGACTCCGCGGGATCCAGCAGAGCTGAGATGGCGCAGCCTCTTCTGGGGAGGAGAGGACAAGCATGACTTTGGAAGCTCTCTGGGGTGAGGAAGCTGCCAGCCTGAGTGACACTTTTAATATTATACTTATTATCAGTGGCATAGCAAGGGCAGTCCGAGTCCTGCTGTTTGCTGGACCGCTTCTATCCTATATGTTGCCAGTCTTCCCATCTAACGGGGGTCCGGCATCCGTAGGGCTTTGTTTTCATGGAAGAAGAGGAAGAGAAAGGACACCACTAGGTCCAGAAGACCCAGTCCATTTGTCAACTCTACAATGAACCTGGCTGCAGCCATCTTTCTCCTCATTCTAGGTTGCCACACAGAATGGAGAGAGGGGGTTTGCCCGGGTGCTTCGCTAATCAAAATAATCTTCTGTCCCATGGGAACCAAGGTCATCTACTGCTCCCGTAATCAGGGACTGGACGTGGTATAAAAAAGTCCGCCAAATGAATATATTGGGGGACGTAGTTGATGGCATAGTTTTGTGGGTGGGATATTATACTTTGTAACTGGGCAATTTTTAGTGGGAAATTCAGACTTGGTTTCACTTTTGATCGTGCCGATACTCTGTAATGAATAAACGCATTCTCTGAGGAATTTCCAAGCCTCGGAGTTCTGCTTTATTCGTCTCTGTCTGTCGAAACCATGACACCATTTTCATATCTGGCTTCCCCATTGCCTCTGCTTGTGAGCAACGTGAATTCCCCCTTGACTTTGCTTATCAGAAGGTCACAAAAGGGGATCACGTGACCACAGGACATTGTAACCATCATAAATATGAGTCAGTTGCCGAGTGTCCGAATTTTGACGCTGTGACCCTGGGGATGGTACAACAGTCATAAGTTTGAAAAACGGTCTTCTGTCACTTTTCTCTTAGGGCCGTTGTAACTTTGAACGGTCACTAAATGAACTGTTGCAAGCAGAGGACTATCTGTATTTCAGTTTCAACCAGTATTTCTTCTCAGGGAACTTCTTCATTAGAAAATCATTTCTTTATTTATTAAATGTATTGGCCCCTCATCCTCCCACAGGTAACCCTGGGTGGCTTACAATATTAAAAGGATAAAACTACATAAAAGATATATACAATGAGACTAAAATACTGTAAATATATAAATACTCAACCCTAACTACAAGACCGGGAGGGAAAGAGAGAGAGAGAGAGAGAGAGAGAGAGAGAGAGAGAGAGAGAGAGAGAGAGAGAGAGAGAAGATGAGGAGGGAAGGAAACCATCATTTCTTTGAGAGAGTTGTTTTCAAAACACATTTATGGGTCAAGTTGAATTTAATTAAGATGTATATAAGAGAAGTCGGCAGAGGAAAAAACACACGCTAGAAGCAGCGAGACAAACTCAGATTAAAGTAACAGATGAATTATCAAGTCCAGTTGCACCCAGAACATTGGAGGAAGCTCCATAGCAAAATATGTGACTTAAGGAACTTATTTAGCTCTCTTTGATTAGCTTCCATCCGTTGCTTCTTGTCCTGCCTTCTGGTGCTTTGGAGAATAACTTGACCCCCTCTTCTTTGTGGCAGCTCCTCAACTATCAGAAGAAGACTGCTATCATGTCCCCCCTCATCCTTCTTTTCATTAAACTAGACATAGCCAATTCCAGCAACCGTTCTTCGTATGTTTTAGCCTCCAGTCCCCTAATCATGCTCTTCTCTGCACTCTTTCTAGAGTCTTAGCAACTTTTAAATTGAGAACATCTCCATTGGTGCCCATTAAAAAGAAATAACTAGAAATATGGTGCATCAGTCAAGTGGATTTTCCTAACATCTTAGTCACTCCTAGAGCCAAGTTTCTCTTCAAAGCAGAGTTGGAGTAAAATGGGGTGAACTTTCTAACCACAAACCCTCAAATTGGTCCAGCAGAGAAATTGAGCATGCAGACCATAAGCTGGCTTTCTGCAACCTTTCCCAAGAAGCGATTCAGATGAGGCTTGGAGCCCGTCACCCACCCTCCAAGGCTGGATCTCTCCCCAGTCCAACTAATTTCCCCCACCGCCATGATGAATAGCTCTGTCAACAGAGTGACAACTTTCTAATCTGTTGGAAGACAGATGGGTTCCCTCTAAGAAGAGGGAAAACTCACCAATGAAGCTTGAACAGGACTGAGAAGAAAACAATGATGTGGAGAATTGGGCGGGGGGAGGGGGGAGGAAGAGAGAGAGATGGGGAGGGGGAGGGATGTTTTGGGGGATTTTCACAAATCTTAGTTTTCTACTTTCAATTAAAACTCAAGAGTTGTTTAAAGATGTGCCATTGAAGAAGGTGGAAACTGAGATGGTCATCTGAATTATCTACTAGGAGATATTTCCGCTTCTCCTTCTGTCTTCCATGTGCACATAATCGCATGCACACAGTCACATACACACACGCCCAGCCACCAGATAATTGGCTAGTCCTCTGTGCTGAAAGATGCAGATAAATAGTCATATTTCAGATGATGAATTCTAGCTGGTGGTGTTATCCACTGTTTTGGCTTGGCTTGTCTGGTGCCTAAAATAGTTAAAGAGCTTTGAAAAATGAGGAGGATTTCAGGGTTCTTACAAGGTTTTCAGCTTCACAGTTGCCAAGGGGCGGTGTGTGATGAATGAAGGTTGGGAAGGGAAGAGGGAGGAGGAGGAGGAGGAGGAGGAGGAGGAGGAGGAGAGGAGGAAGGAAGGAGGAGGAGGAAAGTAAGGAAGGAAGGAAGGAAGGAAGGAAGGAAGGAAGTAAGGAAGGAAGGAAGGAAGGAAGGAGAAAGGAAGGAAGGAAGGAAGAAGGAAGGAAGGAAGGAGAAGGAAGGAGGAAGGAAGGAGACAGAGAAGGAGGGAGGAAGGACAGAAGGGAAGGAAGGAAGGAGACAGAGAAGGAGGAAGGAAGGAAGGAAGGAAGGAAGGAAGGAAGGAAGGAAGGAAGGAAGGAAGGAAGGAAGGAAGGAAGGAAGGGGGGAAGGGGGGAAGGGGAAGGGGAAGGGATTGAGATTTCTGGGAGTGGAAGTCCATCCATCTTAAAGTTGAGAAACACTGCATTAGAAGAATCCTGCTGGACGAACACCAATTACTCAACTAATCCAACACAAATGCATTCATTGAACCCAGCTGTCCAATCCTGGCATCCAGATATATTGGACTACACATTGTGGGAAACCTGGTTTAACGCAGACTCAGAATCACACCAACCAAACTTGGTGGCCGGTGTGGTGCTCTTTCACCGGAATGGTCATAGCCCAAGGGAGGATCATCTGCAGAAGACACCAGACTTGGTAGCCACATCCTCTGGATTTTTTTAAAAAAAAAAAAGTCTCCATGAGACAAAAATCAAATTCTGGGTAGTCCAGGAGCCATCCCCAAAGGACAACCCTATTGATCACTGTGATTCATGTCTAACGTCTAGGTTTTAACTGCTGATAATTTAACCATATTTCTATTCTTTTCCCTCCTGGTTTCTACAGCTTTGGCAGGGACAGCTTTCCCGCAGATCCAGATGTGTAGATATTAAGGCCCAGTTTGTTCAAGCCTGTTTGGTATCAGACGATGTTGGCAATTAAGCAAAGGCTGACAACAAGTATGTCATAATAAGCACCAAAGTTCCAACACCACAGCGAGAGGCCTTCTAATTACTACTAGATCAACTGCCGCTCCGAACCTTTCTCACTGCATTATTTTTACCCTATTCCCATTCAGTTTGAGGGAGCAGAAGTGGCTTTTGATGTCTTCCCCCCCCCTGCCCTCCCCTGCTCAAGGAGACGAAAAATTCTGCAATGCTGAAGGAATTTTCGGAGCCTAGGAGAGAAAAGGGAGGTTTCAAACCAAGACTTTTCAGCCTTACCGCCAGTGAGTCCTCAGTCCATCCATTAGGAAGTCCATGTGAAGTGAGATCAAACAGCTCACCATCCCTCTGCCTTAAGGTATCACTAATTAATGAGAGCTGGAATATATATTTCACCTAATTTCTAGGATTCTGCAATCTAACTCTTCTTTTTTTTTTCCCCCTGGCGTTAAACCTGATTAATGAGATCTTGTTTGCTTGGTTTTGCAAGACCACCCTCAAGTTCCTTCTCAGGAGAAGAGGCGATGTTCTTCAAAGTCAACATTTGCAGTATGCATTCCTCTCTCTAGAACTCTGCAACCTCCTTCGCTCAGTTGAAGCCCAGGAGAATTCCCCTTAGGGAGTTCTCGCCTTGTCTTTCAGATCCGGAAGAGGGACAGCCAAGGAGATGAGGTGATACCTAGCTAGTTCAATCTAGGGTGTCACATTCTTTCTAAGATTTCTATCTGGCTAGAGATGGAGCAGCTCAACTAGACTGCATGGCCAATACCCAACTGCTCGGGGACTTCTGATGATCACCATCCTGACCTGGGGTAAGGGGCAGGATGTCTGTGAAGATTCTCCATCATCCAGGTCATGGTTGTCCCAAAGGTGCCTTTTCAGGAGGCAACTGGACTTTCTTGTTTTTCTTCGAAGACGTTTCGCTTCTCATCCAAGAAGTTTCTTCAGCTCTGACTAGATCCTTCCACTCCCCACCATCCAGCCAGAGCTGAAGAAGCTTCTTGGATGAGAAGCGAAATGTCTCCAAAGAAAAACAAAGGAAGTCCAGTTGCCTCCTGAAAAAGCACCTTTAGGATGAGGGGCAGGAACGGGCACAGCCCAGGGCACCAGCCTACCCCCATTGCTGTCTTGGTGGCTTCCGTGATGGCTGGCACCATCTTCCTGCTTCTCCTCCTGGGGTCTCCTTGGGCAACTGCAATTGGAAGATTCAGCCTGAGACAGTTTCTGGTCAGTAGGAGCAACAGCTGGTGCTTCTGCTCTTTCTCCCCCAGCTTTTTCTTATTCTGCTATCCCTAAGCCTCCAGCAGTTCCTGCAGCCAGCTCTTTAACGGCCCTGCTTTACAATAGTGTGCATTATGAAATTCTGCAGTGTTAATCAAGCCAATCACGGCTCGAATCATCGATTTGATTCAGCGAAATGATACAGTTTGATTGACTGTTCATCTTAAGCATTCAAATTAAATCATCCAGTTGATTTCATTTGGATTCTGAATTGATTCCCCCCTTCCCCCCCCCCAAAAAAAAGCTGTTTCGGTCCAAGGGTAGAAGTGTGCACATCACTCGGCTCAATACAATTCAATCCGACGCTTTAAACTGACTTTCTGATTTGGAGAATCGGAGAAGAACAGCAATGCAGTCCAAAAATCACCTTTGAATCAAATCAAATCAGCCTTCCTTAAAACCCAGGGCTTTAAAGCAAATCCTTAGTTTTACCTATAAAAAAAATAGCAGAGCAGATGGAATTCTAGAGAAGCTGATTTAGGAAAGAGATGCTCCTTGACTCCATGGATGGCAGGAGAAAACCAGTGCACGAGAATGCATGCTAATATCGGGTGCGTAAGTCCAAAATCCTATCCAGAAGTGGTCTAATGTCAATCCAGCAGTTGTAACACTGACTTTGGGGAAGTTGTGATGGGTATGGAAGTGAACTTAAGGCAAGATCCCCATTCACACCCTAGAGTGTCTTCTAATTCAACCACAAAGAAGAAGGGGTCAACCCATTCTCCAAAGCACCTGAGGGCTGGACAAGAAGCAAGGGATGGAAACTAATCAAGGAGAGAAATAAGGAGAAATTTCCTAAGAGTGAGAACAATCATCCAGGGTCCCTTCCAGCTCTATTCTTGTATCATGTCAGTTACTAGTGAGAAAACGGCCAGAGAGAACTCAAGGTCAACATTAACCATGGACTAGAAGGAAGCAACATCAACATGTTAAGTGTGGAGATTTGGCACATTGTATTTTGACCAATTAACTCCAACCGACTTCCAAAAACTCATCATTTCCCCTTCCTTCTTCTTGTTCTTTATCCTCCTTTATTGGATGGTCAAAAGCCACCAGATCCACATCCAAGGAAAATTATGGACCCTCTAACAATTTGCGGCTTTGGAACATGGCTGACATCCTCATGCAGTTGCGTAACTATTGAGCATAAACCTGCAAAGTCTTCCAAAGGGAAAACATCTGGTCTGTATATTTAGCGGGGGGGTTTCTCTTGTAATTATAGTATTACTTCATTTAGGAACAGATTCAATCCTTTTTCCCCAAAAGTGTTTTTTGCACAAAGTTCAGTACAGTATTATACAGAGTAAGGGTGTGCAATCCATTGATCCTTCTTCTTCTTCTTCTTCTTCTTCTTCTTCTTCTTCTTCTTCTTCTTCTTCTTCTTCTTCTTCTTCTTCTTCTTCTTCTTCTTCTTCTTCTTCTTCTTCTTCTTCTTCTTCTTCTTCTTCTTCTTCTTCTTTCTTCTTTCTTTTCTTTCTTCCCTTCTCTCTTCTTCTTTCTTTTCTTCTTCTTCTTCTTCTCTTCTTCTTCTTCTTCTTCTTCTTTCTTCTTCTTCTTTCTTCTTCTTCTCTTCTTCTTCTTCTTCTTCTTCTTTCTTCTCCTTCTCCTTCTTCCTTCTCCTTCTCCTTCTCCTTCTCCTTCTCCTCTCCTTCTCCTTCTCCTCCTCCTCCTCCTCCTCCTCCTCCTCCTCCTCCTCCTCCGCCTCCTCCTCCTCCTCCTCCTCCTCCTCCTCCTCCTCCTCACTATCATGGTCATCATTATATTCATCTTTTCCACCATCTGATAATGCACTGTTCTCTGTTCATTTTTCTCTGGGCCATAAGATTATTTAAGATCAATAAATAGGTGATAGACAGGGAGACAGAAATATGAGTATGCATTTGTATATATATTATGCAACTAATCCCAATTTGTGATGTTCAGTTTCCAGGCAATCAAGACCCATGGTGGTAAATAAGAACCCAACGAAGTTCACCAAAGGCACACACATTTACGGAGTTTATTTCCTAAGTGTAACACTTTATCTGGCACACTTAAATGCGTCTTTTGTACTTGCAAGCTGGCTGTTGCACCTTTCCTAATGTGTGCAGGGTTTGAATATTCCAAGCATCCTCATGAATGTACAAGCTTGAGGTGTCGCACGGCAAAGCTTTTTCGCTCAGGCTTGAAAATATGCTTGATGGAGTAGAGACTTTGTATTTCTAGAGTCTTGGGTATGAGAAGGAAAGCAGCTGGAAGCTTGGAGAAGTAACATAACGGTTGGAGAGTTCAAGGCAGAAGAAAAATATCTTCAGAGAAAGCCTTCCACGACAAGCCATGCTGATTTATATGAAGGAAACAGAAGGAAAAACAAGTTGGAAGGTCCAGGGGCGACCTTCTCACTCTTCTCTAAGTGTAGGACAATGAGAAATTTCAGTAATGGAAACATGCAAAGTCTATTTTCTATGATTAGTATTATTGTCACACCGACAGAGGCACCTAAAAAGGGCCAGAACCAGGTGAGTATTTCAGAACAAGATTCGGGAGAGGACTGGTGAGTCCGCCCACCCCAATTCCGAATTAAATCAAGATAGCTTAGTTCCCACCCAAATAAGGTCAAGGTGAATTCCACCCATGGAGGAGTTGATGAACCATGGGGTGACATCAGATGGAACATAAATAACTAAAGAATAAGATTGGCTTGGGATACTGTGTGTTGTGCTGTCCTGTCTTTCAGGACCTGCATTTCTGAGCAATCACAGAATAAACACTGGCCCATCCCTTTACCTTGGGGGGGGGGAGATTATTTCTGGAGGCTCTGCTTTCTCCTTGTTTTCTTGTCATGTTGGGTTGTTATCACCTACAAAAGGTAGAGATTCAGTGGAAGCCGTCCAGATTTAGTCCAAAATCATAAGATGAGGGTGCCATCTTCTGGAGAAGGTCTGTAATCCTAACAGTAAACTTCCTATTGTATATTCCTTGGTGTTGAGTGTACTTGCTGAACTACAATTTCCAGGAGGCCAAGGCAACTTGGCCAATGGTGTGGGATGCTGGGAAATGTAGTCCAGCATCTTCTTGTAGTTCAACTTTTGGGCCTGCAGATAGCCTCAAGTTATTATTGTTATTACTCAACTGATTTTCATGTATTTAGACAGAACCTCAAGATGAAACAATTCAATTCAATCTCTAGATTAAATAATCAAATTCCTTCCCCGAAATGGACAGCAGAACCCAAGGCCCAGAAGAACTTCTGCATCAAAGAAGGCATGCTACAGACTAATTATCTACAGATTGTTTTATTGCACTTTAAATAATCACAGAAAAAGGACAATTTGTCTCCCTTCTCTTAAGAAACTTTTTCCAACCATAAATCCATGGGGAAGGGTAAACAATAGATAAAGTCACTTTCTTGAAAAATATTATCATTAGATTCCAGAAGGATGAGAAAGAAGACAGGAAGGACTTGGCCAGGATTTTGCAAAGGAAAACTTTGCTTCCATAGACTGAAAAAAATGACCTGCAGCTCCAACTGAGCCATCATCCACAACTTCTTCACACACACTCTCACCTCACACTGCCCACCAGCTGGCTTGAACCTAGCGGATGAAGCTCTCCCGGGACGAGACCTTTGGCATCTGAACCTTGCTGAAGATCTTGTCTTCCAGTTGTGGCCCATGCTCATTCTTGGATGAGGCAAACCGTAGGCGTGCCATGGGCATATTCGGAGTGGCGAACGCCCAGACTGAAGCATGGGGCCCTGGGCTTGTGGAGGGTGACCTGTTCTGCGCTATAGTCCAGCGGGCCTGGCATATGCTCCTTGCTGGAAGGAATGAACCTTTGAGACATTGTATAGGAAGGCTGATGTCGCAAGTAAACATCTGGCTCTGGCATAGTGTAGGCGGCTGGGCCAGGCCCTTTCCTCACCACATAATCTCGTCCGGGAGCAAGGGAAGTGATCGACAGGCAGGGAGCTGCCCTTTTATTGGGCACCTTGGTGCCCAGGGTCCCAGGCAGCGCATACTTGTTGGGAGCTGGAGTTGGGTTATTCAGCCAATAGGGCGTTCGAGTGCCTATGGTGTACACTGGAGCATTCGGTTCATCAATGGGGTGCAACTTCTCCACGTGATACTCGTTCGGGGCGGGAGTTGTCGCTAAAGCTAGGAAGCCGGAGAATATTATTATTATTATTATTATTGTTATTATTAGCAATGACTCTAAGGGAATAACAGAATTGGAAGGGACCTTGGAGGTCTTCTAACCTCCTGCGCAAGCTCTGAAATGAGATAGGGTCTCCTGCTTGAGCAGGGCGTTGGATTAGAAGACCCCCAAGGTCCCTTCCAACTCTGTTATTCTGAAATCCTGCAATCCCATTTAAAAGAACGGTCCTAGTTCCTGTAAAACACTTCGGTCTGTTGTTGGAACTAGTAACGAGGCCAAAGGAAGTGAATGTGGGGATTCTCCATCTTGACTAAGGTTGAGCTTGGCGTTCCCAAGCTTTTCCAAACTCTTGATGAACAGCATAGCAAGAAGTTAAGTATCTTTTCATCCCATTCGTGACTTTGAAGAGTGGCCACTTTTGACATTGACTGGGAAAAGGTTTGTTTCATTCTCAGGATTTTTTTCTCTCCCCATAGCTTCACCCCATCCACCATTGGAAGCATCCACAACTTGCAACTTACTTGTGCCCTTTCCTCGCTGTTGCATGAAGAATGACACCGGCCTCCATATCCCTAAGCGGGAAATGCTAGGATCCACATAGTAACAAGGTCCGGGGCTCTCCAGCACCATGATTGCTTGCAACGGAAAGAAGAATTGTCTTAGGAATCCAAACCTGGCTTTCTGGATTACTTCATGTGGTTCTAATGACCACATCATTTATCTAGCTACCAAAATGCTTGAGGAAGCAAGAAGGGCCACTTTCCACATAATCTGGTCACAGTCTTTCAGGAGGCAATTAACTTCTAGCTGGGCTACCGTCCTAAAATTGCAGATTCGGGAAATGAATGAATCAAAACGGCTCTTTATGACTCATCTGCCCAAGAAAGGAAACCACTCAGTGCACTCAATTCCCAGCAGGTGGCCATCCAACCTTTTTAGCAACTTCTAGCGAGGAGAATCGAGCATTTCCCCAGCCCTTTAGAAAGCCTGCTGCAATAAACTCTCGGTAGGACTTTATTTTTGTAACGACTTTGGGGAAACAGCCCTTGCTAATCGTCAAAAGATATGGAACACATGGCTTGAATATTATACCATCTTAGTTTCTTACTCAGTTGCCGAGTCCAACTGAACATCCTGTTTAAATGAATATGGGCTGCTCTCTCCCATATATACCTGATTATTCTGATCAGTCTTCCAATTGTTTGTGAACTGCAGCTCCTGTCAACCCTTAGCATTAGTCAGGCTAGGAATTGTTGGTGAGAACTAAAGTTCAACAGGTAGAGGGGCCACAGGTTGATCATCCTTCACTTAGATCAGGGGTCTCCAAACCCGGCAACTTTAAGACTCGTGGACTTCAACTTCCAGAATTCCTCAGCCAAACATGCTAACTGAGGGATTCTGGGAGTTAAAGTCCACAAGTCTTAATGTTGCCAAGTTTGGGGACCCCTAACTTGAGATAAACTCAGAGGCCTTTCTCCGGGATTTCAGCCATGCAAGGTTTGGTTATGAATAAAGGCCACTTCAATCATAACCTCATTACATTGGGAATGTCTTCTGAAGAAGCCCCAGCTGAGTCCTCCACCATGTCCTTAAGACCTCATCTTCTCTAAAGCGTTGAAAAGAGCCACTTAGAATTACCATTGATCTGATTTCATTCGGGATTAGTTGAAGATTCTGTTTGAAATACATATGATAGGAAGGTTTGACACTGTATGTTTGCTTCTGGACTGGGTCTTTTAAACCCCCAAAGTCCTATTTTGATTTTTGCTACGAAGGTGAGAATAACAGAATGTAGGTTATGTCCTGGACCATTACTCCCATTCAAATGGAGACTTTTTTTAAAAAAAGAACAAAGGTGTTTTGGTCATAGATCTCCTGAGTTCTGTTCATTTTGGGCCTGAAAACATAGTACATCTCAGGAATACAAATTGTACAATACAAGCAAAGTTTGCTTGGTGTGGTGATTAGGACACATGCATTCATGATTAGCATGAATCAATAAGAATCCTCCGTAAGTTTCTTTAGGATCCAGAATCCTTTCCCCTGCTTACTTTTTGGGCTGGACTTCACACGCATGGTAAAAGCTGGCTCAGTATACTTAGTGAAGTCGTGATTCTTAATACCAGTACAAGGCCATCGGTTATACTTCCCAGGTCCTGGACCTAAAATGGGATCAAAACCATCAGCTGATCATGGAACTCACAACCAGAGAACCAGAGAACACTTTCCTAGAAACACAACAGGACAAGTGTGTGTGGCAGAAGTGTGTGTGGCAGAAAACAACAGGATTTGATCTGGTCATTCTTTTTAGGGAGCATCAATTATCTGGTCATCCAAGTTCTCTAGGGAACATCTCACTTTTCCTGCAAGCTCAATTTTGGCAACACTACTAGACAAACTGTTGGGTCATCATTTCGGAGATATTTCCTTATCTAAACAAATAAACAGAATGACCAAAGACGAGCAAAAATCCAGTGGGAGCAGGAGTGACTTCCAACTTCCTGCTGGCTTCCCCATTGAGTTTCCTTGTGAGAATCTGGCAGGGAACATTGGAAATCTTCCCTTCCCTTCTCAGCAGGCAGATAAGTGGCTGCCGCTAGATGGGGAAGGAAATGAGGGATTGCATGACTGGCTGGGAAACTGTCACAGAATGTTGAAAACAAAGATCACAGCAGCAGTGCAACAGCAGCCAGTAGCACTGAAGCAGCCACAACTTCCCCAAATTTCATTCCCTCAGGAGTCATGGGTCCCAGATTGTGGCTTCCTATTTGAGGTACCTTGATTAAAAAAATGTTGCCCTATGATGCACTGTTTTTCCCAGTTAGAAGTCACAACGAGAGTTGTATTAGTCTATAGTATGGTATGCTTTCCAGAAAATAAACACAATATCTCCTTTCCTTTTCCTGTACTTAGTTTGGTAGTGGTCTCATCCCATAATTTTGAGCTGGGCAGAATGAGGTGAATGCACAAATAAAGCAGTGGGCTAGATTGGATCCAATGGCTGCAGGCTGACAATTCTCTATTTATGGAGACATGAAGTCTCCATCATGCTTTCCTGATCATTAGGAACACTCTTCTATTTCATCAGCTTTTCTTTCCCCGTGGCACCCAACTCACCTTTATATTTGGCACTGATTAAGGAGTACTTTTTTGGTCCAACTGGCACCCTAGCTGGATTTGGAGAGGAACCAGGCTTGATGAAGTAGGCAACTTTGTGATCGTTTTTTTTCAATGCAGATGTTGCCATTGGAATAACAACGCTACGCTCTGTGAGGAGGGAAGTTGTTAGTAATGCACCACTAAGTTCCCTGTGCATAAAATGAAATTGAAATGACTTGAGTACATGCAGATCTGGAACCCCATAAGCTGGGGTCAGGGCAGAAGGGATCAACCAAGGCAAGATGCCACCCAGAATGCTCTATGATCAAATCCTCACCCAACACAAAAGGGTCGGGCTTCCATAACCATCCACCCTTGACTCCACCCCCTCTCCAAGTAATTGATTTAGTTCATTACAAGATGCAAATCTTTCATTATAAGCTACAGATATGAGCTGGGCTCCCTGGAATCAAGTAGTAGCTGCTTAGACTAGGATAGTTCAGATACATTGAAGATCAGTTCAGATAAATGGACGATAAATGTAGATAAGGTAAGAAGAAAAAGATTTACATGGGTGTTGAATATAATTTCAAAAATGTGAATAAACATAAGGTTGAAGGAGATGAGAGAGGGGCAGAAGAAGGAGAGGGGAGAGGAGGGGAGGAGAGAGGGAGGGAGGGAGGGGAACTTGGAAAAGTAGGTATTTGACTTCTCCCTTTTTCATTCTCCAACCAATTTATACTGAAAGTACTTGCTGAGCTGTGTGATATATATATATACAGTACATATATATATACCATACATTTCATGGACGCTGGTGACTTTTTTGCCCACCCTGCCGCTGTCCCTGCTCCTAGCAGCTTAAGACAAACCCACCGCATCCTCTCAAAAAAGGCCGTTAACAGAAGCTAAAACCCGGATGACAACGACCCGAAAGAGATGAAGGAAGAAAAAGACGAGGATCAAGGCAAAGCAAAAACATTACTAGATGAAAGCAGCAATCCTGGCCATGTGAGAGACAGCTCTGACAGGAATTCAGAGGGATGTTTCTCAATTGGGAACATCAAACATCCTGCTGCCTCGGGATCACAAGCGTCAGCTCAGAATTCAACAATGGAAATTGTTGCCATCCCATGAGCTGACAGATCCCCAAACAGATGGATTCTCTTTCTTTTCAGGAAGGAAAGGAGGGGGGGAGGGAGGGAGGGAGGGAGGGAGGAAAAAGAAAGAGGGAGAGGGAGAGGGGGGGGGGGAGGGGGAAGGGGAGGAGGAAGGAAGGAAGGAAGGAAAAAGAAAGAGAGAGGGGGAGGGAGAGGGGAAGGAAAGGAAGGAAGGAAGGAAGGAAGGAAGTGACAGAGGGGAGGGGGAGAGAGGAGGGGGGGGAGGGGGGAAGGAAGGAAGGAAGGAGAAAGAGGGGATGAAGAGGAGGGGGAGAGGGGAGGGAGGAAGGAAGGAAAAAGAAAGAGGAGGGGGGGGAGAGGGGGAGGGGGGAAGGAAGGAAGGAAGGAAGGAAGGAAGGAAGAAGGAAGGAAAGGAAGGAAGGAAGGAAGGAAGGAAGGAAGGAAGGAAGGAAGGAAGGAAGGAAGGAAGGGACAGTGTCAAAGACAAGAAGTGGACATTTCTTTTTATCCTGGCACTCTGAATGAGGAAAGAACCCCTTCCCAGCCATCTTGACCTACCCAACCTTGACAGATCTCCAGAAATTCAACCGGCTGGAAGCTGGCTAAGGCTAGGCAGGGAGATCCCTGGGAAACCCAAGAGACCTTGAGGCTTACGCTATGGAAGAAGCCAGATGGCTCTTGTCCTTGATGGGCAATGAAGCTGGGGTTGTTCTTATGACAACCAATTCAAATAACCGCTCTTTGCCTCCTTGGGGTACTCTGCTGCAGCAGCTTTTCGGCCTAGCCGGGAGATGAAGCGGGTGGTCGATTGGAAAGAAATCACTTCTGAAACATCTTTCCGGCCCCTTCCCCTGGATCCGCACGCCCACCAGCTGCCTTGTGGAACATCAACAGTTCCTCCTCTCCCCATTGGCTGCCTGGTTGCTAAGGCAACAATGATGCAGGCTGGAAGGCTAACTTGTTATTCTTACTTTGCTATGATTCTGGCAGAATACGGCCAAAACTGGCCTGCATCGGGAGCTCACGGCTGGGCCTCTTCCTTGCAATGAACAGGAGTTAATCCTGGTCCTTGAATAGCCCCTGTTATTTTTCTTCCTTCCCAAAAAAAGGTTTCTCTCTTTTCAGTCTTCTCCTTGAAGTGCTCTAGATGTTGGTCCAGATGTTGGGTGGTATGGCTTAGAGTTTCCTCTATTGCAACGAGAGAGGTGGCGTTGAGTTTGGTTTCTACCATACTCCAAGAGGAACAGCCAGAGGTCAAGAGAAGCAAGCTAAGCCATACAAGAAAGCCTGAGATTGCAGGATCCAATCCAGGTCAGTCACCGGGACCAGCGATTTAATCTTCCGAGCTTTCAGTCCATCCTTAGGGAACGTCTCTCAGATTGGACCCAGATTGGATCCTGTAACATTATCCTGGGGCCCATATATTTGCCTCCATTCGTGATGCTTAAGATGGCGGCCATCGCAAGGAACCAATCCTTGCCATGAGATATGTGACTACCAGGTATCTTGACTGAAGACTCCTATCATACGTCCCACCAAAGCAAGAAATGGACATTCGTGGGAGCAAACATCAAATGGAAACCCCAAGGTGGAGTTTGAAGTCCCGTTGTGGTGGACAATTTTTGCTTGAAGGGATAGCAACCAGAAAACTGGACACCTTGAGAACATTTCCAACAGCAATGGCTCAGCGTGGTATAAATATCCACTGCAGCTTTGCTCTGAGTTACTGTGAAAACAGGAAATAAATTGAGAGAGAGAGAGAGAGAGAGGGAGAGAGAGAGAGAGAGAGAGATTAAAGTTAGAAGAAGCCATTCCAGAAAAATGAGGGGGGGAGCAATGAAATTATTTACTTGTTTGTTCATCAAATGTTGGTACTGCCCATCTCGCTCTCTCATTCTCACCTCCACTTAGCTGCTGTTGGACTAACTTGGATGCTGCAGATGACCCACTGGGAGCGTTTTTAAATGGCAGGTGTTCCATGCTGCATTGTGGGACGCCAGGGGCGAGATATAATTTGCTTATTGGCTCTTCAAAGGGCTCTTAAAACGTGACATTCTGGGCAGACTTTGTTTTAACCGTGGATGGCATCAATTCATTTTTCATATTCATGGTTTTCACCTTGGTTTTATGGCCTTATCGTAAACTGCCTAGAAAAGGTTGATAGCTGTGGTAGATAGGAAATTCATCGTTCTCCCTGTCTCAGGGAGAGATTTGCAGAAGTGATCACCATTCTCCCCCTTTTTTTAACCGCTTGGGTGGGCGATGCGCCATCCAAAAATAACAATCATGAGATCCATCGCAATTCGGTGGGAATTCTTTTAGGCAGGAGCCTGTGTGTTCAGGATTTGGAAACACCACCCCATTGCTCCCTGGATGGATTGGGGTGGAATTGTTGGCATCCTGCTCCTTTGCAAATTTACTCATCAGGTTTGAGAGCGTTCAGGGCCAAAGCAATTCATTGATTCCTCTGTTATGATTGGACATCATCCTGGCAATGATGCTCTTTTGAGCCACACAAGGAAAAGGGGTGGGTTTAGATGGACAACGTTTAATGGACAACAAATACAAGAAATAATTTAATGGATGATAAAGGGTCGGGAGGCAGGATAAGAAGCATTCAGTGGAAGCTCGTTAAAGAGAGATTCAAACTAGAACTAAGGATACATTTCCTGACAGTGAAAACAGTCAATCATCGAATAGCTTGTCTCCTGGAGTTGTGGGTGCTCCATCACTGGAGGTTTTCAAGAAGAGACTGGGGACGGTATGAGGCTCCTACTATTAGCAGGGGGTCTGAGGTCCCTTCCAGCCCAAAGATTCTACGTTCTATGTTTGGGGTGCAAATCCATGGGGCAGCTTTAACGAAGTGCCTCTTATGTTCGTCTCTTGAAGCAAGATTCAAAGATCCTACCTTACATACTGTGGTGGATATTTGAATAAAAGAAAATGGATGGGTTAGTATTGGGTTGTGGAAGCCCAGAGTCCTCCAGAATCTGCTCATCTTTTCTGAGTCGGCCTACTTGTGGGGAATATCGGCTGCCCCCAACTCCTGAAGAAAAATAGAATCAAAACCTGTCAAAATAATAATTTTTGAAGCGTACAGCCCATTGACTGAAAGCATGGTTTGCTAGTCTGCTCAGAAGTGCAGAAAAAGTGGGATGACTCACACACCAGCGTCTGCTTCGGGCGCCAGGGTGGGGAGGAAGACACACGAATGATCCTGAGTGGACTACAAGGTTTGGGAGAGAAGAAGAACTTGGCCAGGGCCAATCAGTGGCCGAAGGAGCCCAGAGCAGTTGGTGACAAAGGTTCTTCCCGCCCCAGCCGTGTTCCTTGAGAAAGATAACAGCATCTCTGAGCTTCTCAAAGGAAGAACGCCTCAAAGGAAGAACGCCAAAGAACTAGAGTCTGTTGCAACCATAATAGGGATGTTTGGCTTGTAGGCAGGTGGCCAACATCTCATCCTTGGATGGAAGACACTGACGGATGTTGAAGGCATAGCTGTCCGCCACACAGGAAGTCAAGCCCCCCTCGGTGGCCCAGATCCCTTGCAGTTGATTCTTCCCCCCACACATGGATCCAGATGTTGAGCTGGGAAGGAAGACAAGCCAACAGCTGCAGAGAAACAAAGCGTTTCTACTGAGAACAGTTTTGGCTGGAATTCTTTTTAGAGACGGCTGCAGCTCCCCTAGACCTTTCTGATGTTGAAGGAACCAGGGGGAGGGAAGGGGACATTGCTATGAAGTGAAGAGCCCTATATAATTTATTTATTTATTACATTTGTTTGCCGCCCATCTTATCACGAGTTGACGCTGGTCCATCCCAATGTTTTCTTTGACAGGAATCAGAATTAGGGGGCAAATGAGGGTGAAAAGGCAACTCACAGGTCGAAAGCAGCTGGAAAGAGGGCTGCTTCACACAGGAGGCCCAGGATGGCCTAAGTATTCCCAGAATACCATAAGGCAGGCATAGCTATTTATTTTACTAACACCAATAGAAGAGGATATTTGTAGGTTGGGGGCCAAACTTGCCAGCAAACCCTCCCCCACCCTTTGTTTTTTCCACACTCCTATGTTGGCTTCTGTCCTGCTGTTGTGATGAAAATGACAACTGCTTCCACATGTTCCCCCAGAGGCCTTTGAGAGCTTTTGCCCTCGGCTTTTACAAAGAGGCTCTTGTTGTGTATGACACAAACACGGTCAAGTGTTCGGCGATCATCTGATAGGAGGATTAAGGAAGTCCTCAAATGGAAACGGCACTCGCAGGGTGCGATTGAGATGACATGATAGAGGGAGCCGGCAGAGCTGATGAACTGCCCTTCACTGAAATGAGATCTAGAAGATTATTGGTTGCAGCTCATTACGGTCTCCTTACAAGGTGGGTGGAAATGGGCCAGATCTATAGTAAATAGTTGTTAGAATCAGGTTGTACCAGGACAGAATCAAGAAGATGATTTTGAAGATGGAGTACTTTTTGCTATTTGTATCCTTCCTTCCTTCCTTCCTTCCTTCCTTCCTTCCTTCCTTCCTTCCTTCCTTCCTTCCTTCCTTCCTTCCTTCCTTCCTTCTCCCTTCCCTTCTTTTCTGTTCCCTTCCCTTTCTCTTTCCCTGACTTTCCATCCTTCCTTCCTCTCTCTCTCCCTTTCTCCCTCCCTTGTTCCTTGCCCTTCCACTCTTCCTCCCTTTCTCCCTTTCTCTCTTCCTCCCTCCTTCCTTTCCTCCCTCCCTCCCTTCCTCCCTCTCTCCCCCCCTTCCTTCCTCCTTCTTTCCTTTCCCTTCCTCCCTCCCTTCCTCCCTCCAACCATGTTAGAGGGAGCAGCCACCCAGCCAAACTGGAAAGGATCACCCCAACAGACTTTGTTGAATCTTAACTCCTGATGTTGAACTGGGCAAAGGTTTCTCCACCAAGACTCGCTCCCAGCTGAACCCTGGGAAGATGCTCCAATAGGCATTGTGAGTCATGCCTGCTTTCCTTCTCCCCGTGGCGGGATTGCAACCAGTAACACCAATAAATAAGGCTTGGAAATCTCAGCTTTGTACAGTGCTGGGGATTTTATATCCAGCCTCTTGGAAGTGCTGCTATCTATAGGCATCAACTGTCCCAGGAAAGGGAAGAGAAAGGAATGATGTAAACAGGAGTTAGCCGGAGCAATGATCTATACGTTGCATTGTTGTGGTGTGTTGCCAGTCGCCAGCCTATAAATAGGACTCGCAGAGTGGGCAGAGTAGTAGGCCTTGCATGAAGGAAATGTTTGTCCAGGCGGTTGTCAGTTGGGTTAAAAGAGAACTTGTGGGTCTGGAGCATGAAATAGTTGTGTAGGAGAAGAGACGGTCCATTAATAAACCTTACTGACTTGGTCCGACTGTGGTTGCTGGTTCGTTGGTTCCATTTTCGGTTGGCCATAGTTCATTTCAAAATAGTTTGTCGAATAAGTCCTAGTTACTGAGTTGAAACACAATGCGAAGTCATAAACCATGACTTACAAACTGGCTGGGTTCATTCAACACGGCAAGCCAAAACCAAGCAAGCGTAGTGTGACTTAGGACAGTATGCAAATCAATTGTTTGGACTGCTTCACATAATGTTGGACAAATCATAATGCCCATATTCACGTATTGCCTCTGTCACCACGGCTCTTGTTTACCTGGTTTTTCCTCGTTTCCCGCCTTTTTTCTCCTGTGTGCTCTGTGATTTACCTCAGAATGACATTCCTGTGTGAATTTACCTCACAATGCTCCAGTTTGCCTGACTATCTTATATACTGTAAATATATTTATTTATGTAAAACTACAAGTTCGTGTCAGCATCTATGACTTCATTTGGACACCAGCTGCACAATTCCCTGACAGAGTCATATGTCTTCATGCAGTCAGCCTTCTTCTTCTGCCCTGCACAAGTTAGATAATCAGCTTTGTTCCTCCATTAAAGCCATCAAGATAGGAGAAACATCTTAGCGGTCCCAATTGGTGGATGGGCAGTTTAATGTACACAGAGAAGGGTACTGAAAAGATCTGGGATGTATCGTATTTATTTGAATATTTGTCACCTTCTTCACAATAATGAAAAGTAAGGGAAAGGATGGAAGCGTCTGTCCGACCACGCGGAGCTATGACGGAGAAATAGAAAGGAATCTGTTGTCGAATCCAATCAGTCCAAATCACTCAAGCTTGGCCAAAGAAGATATTCCAGAATCTTAATTCAATTAAGCAATGAATTGACTAAAACCCAGAGGGAGAGGCTCATAAAAGTCTTCACAGAGCCAAGCAAGCACTACATTTACGTAAGATCTTTATTAATGATCTCGGAAACCAGAATAAACAACCCATTAATTCCGTTTCATAGTTCCTGTCCAAACGGGAGCCACCACAGTTGTTGATTCAAAAAAGAGGTCAGACTTTCAAGTAGGAGAGAGCAGATCTCCAAGCAAGTCCCCAGGCTGGATCAAAGGCCCTGGTTGCCTAGTGTGAATTTTGGGTATTTGTGAAAGAAGCGATACTTGTGAAAATGGGGGCTCCAGCAGAAAGCTTGCTAGACCGAAGGAAAGCCAGCTGCAGAAGCAGATGTTGTACAATGCAGACCCACCCAGAAACTTCACTCCAGAGCATGAAACCAGAAGCAACTTCTTTGAAGTGGTTTGAAGACCCTCAAGGTCAGAGATGGGCAATTTCCTAAGGGGTCGCATGGAAAACTGGAAGGGCCAAATTAATAGGGCTGTGAAGGTGCACGCACACACACACACACACACAGAGATACATAAATTGAAAAAGGAATAGAGCAGTCGCTCTCAAAATAAAAGCAGTGCAGTTGTATGGCGTGCATTTATTTAGATTTGATTTCTAATTTCCAGTTGACCTCAGGCGGGCCAAACAGGGACAGCCAATGGGCTGGATATGGCCCAGGGGCCCTAAAATGCCCAAATCTGTTCAGAAAGATCTGATGGTCATCCACATACATCCGTGTTACAAATAGCCCTTGGAAATGAACATTGCCATTTATGTGATGGGTAGTCCATTACTAGAGGTTTTCAAGAAGAGACCGGAGTGCTTATCAATGGGTAAAGGGGAGATATCTACCAGACTGCTTTCCTCAGGCTGAAGAAATGTTCCACACTCCCAAAGAAGTGAAAGAGAAACTGGACAAACACACAACTGGTCCATGATTTTTCACGTGCAAATTCACCAGATCTGGATTTACAAGTTGGCCTTCAGGTTTTAAGTTCGACTACTTCTTCCCTGCATCGTGAAGCATCTTCCTGTCACTGTGAAAGCTGGAACGAGCTCAACCACTCCTCTGGAGGCCCAAATGATTTGGGGAGAGAAAGAAAAGAGAGAGAGAGTGTGTTCTGTGCCTTTGAGGAGAGAAATGGGGAGGAATTGACGTTCCCTTTAAGAGGGGAACTCATCTGTAATATGAGAGGTGCTGCTATAGCCCAGCCTGCTTGCGACTGCTGAGGAAATTCAGATTGTCCCTCCCTGTCCCAGCAGCAAGTTTATTAAATATAGTAGTAGCTGAAAACTCAATTGAAAACAGACAGCCTGACTCACCCACTTGATCCTTCTCGGAGTGAGAGGAATGATCTGAAGCCACGGGCCACACTTGTAGGCAATACCATGGCATCTAGGCTTCCTCGGGGGACTTGGGCTTGCTGGCCAATATTCCAACTTCTGCTATATCTTCTTCCTATCTGCGCCAATCCAGAGTCAGGAGGTAAGTCATCCTTCCCTCTTTCCTCACCTCTTGTTCTTCTGGATTTGAGTTCTTGCTTTCCAGGGAACAAAAAGCAAGGATGATGGAGCTGTAGCCAAAGACAAGAATGAGCAAAATTCACATTTCGAGCCAAGTCAATACATCGGAGGGTAGAAGGTCTGCATCCCAAAGGGACAGAGAGAGGCTGACACTAGTCTGACAGCTTCACAAAGAAAGGGATGGGGGCAAGGAGTGAGCCAGAAATTTGAAGAGACGTACCGGTTTTTGGTTTTCTATCTTTCCAGTTAGAACTTTTGGAATTCTCAAGACTGGTGTTTGGTGATCTTTAGAAAAAGTGTCTTCTGGACTGTACTTAAATTCCAATTTTCAAGTAGCAGAAGGAGCAGCCTTCTTAAAGGCAGGCTCCATTGAGTAGATCAAATCAGAGATCAGCTGGAGCCGAGGGTGACAAGAGCACCAATCTGAGGTGGACATCTCAACCATGTGAGATGTGGACCCAGATGGTCTCAAGGTCCTAGTTTACACCAGTGATAGGTTGGGTGAATGCTAGGCTATGAAATGAATCT
Organism: Azemiops feae; assembly: GCA_023970755.1. Lineage (NCBI taxonomy): Eukaryota > Metazoa > Chordata > Lepidosauria > Squamata > Viperidae > Azemiops > Azemiops feae. The sequence goes on along the minus strand of JALGBA010004240.1, from coordinate 2,266,503 downwards.
GGTTGGTGGAAAGGTGAGAGGAGTTGGCTTCTCTTTACCTTGTTATGGGAGATAAGAAATGAACGTAGTCTGAAGGTCAGTGTTCTACCTACCAAGTTATGGGATTTGAGATACCATTAGTATCTTTTTCAGGTCTTCTTACAGAGGGCATAACAAGGTTCTCAGCCTCTTTTCCCCTGCTGAGATTGCTCTGAGGACATCACTTCTTAGAGGGAAGAGCCATGGAGATGTTGAGGGCCAACTGCTGAATCGGAACATACCATCTGCCTAGTTGCTTGAATCTAGCTAAAAAATTGGTTGATGAATAATGTTTCTTGAGATACAAGGAATCCTAGGTCTCTAAAAAAAATCTGAACTGCTGACTGTTCTACTATGCAGAGAAACTGCTTCTCCACCATGGAGCTAGTCAGCAGTTCCTTGAAAAGAAGCATGACCCTAGATTTCATTATTATCACGAGGAAACTGAAAATGTTACAGACCCGATAAAGGCTGTGAAGTTAAAAGGAAGCGGTATGTTAACTGCAGACCTCATGAAGCACCGATTTATCATTGCTGCCCATTTACAACGCCATGTGCTTCTTGCCCTTATATAGCAGAAGTATTTTGCCCGTATTTTATTTATCTTTCCAACTGGAATATGCTAGGAGAAATAAATGCATCTATTTTTATTTTGTTGGGTTGGCCTAGGTTCCAAAAAAATGGCATACCGTACATGCATCCTTTATTTGCTCATGAGACGGAAGTTTCTCATAGCCTTTGCTGTTTGGTTGCCTAGAAAACAAATCAGCTTTGAGTTGAACTCCCGTGTAGGAAAGGAAAACCATCAAGCTGGTCAGAATGAAGAAACGCTTATTTACATGATACTAGTTGGTTAATGACAAACGAAGACTTTGAGGTTTATTGCACCCCAAAGTCTTCTTTTGGCATTAACCAACTAGTATCGTGTACTAGTATCAACCAACTAGAAACAAGAGGAAATATGCTTTTAGGAAAATTTTCAGACATCTGAATAAAGAAGTCTTGATCGGAGAGAAAAAAATCTCATGGTTCTTAAAATTAGGAAGGGCTGATTGAATGAATGAATGAAGAAGGAAACAAATGTCATGGATGTTGGTCAAAGGTGAACGACTAAAGGTCACTCTTTAGGGTCCAAGACTGAGAGGGGATTTGGTTTAATTACAGGAGCCACAAGTCACAATTCCTAAATTATGTAGCTAGGACTATTTACTTAAAAATAACTTTTGTATCAGATGTCTGCTAGTGATGGTCAACCTGAAAATGTCCACATTTTTCTGATCCCCAATCTCCAGCCTCCCTCATCACTGACCATGTGTTGACTACATGGAAATCATAATAAATATCTAGAAGCCCTTAAGTTCTTCGCCCTTTGGCATAACCTTTGAAATAATTCCTCCATGGGTTTATTTTGTGCATAGTATGCATGATCCACCCTGGATGGTGTCAGGGATATTTCATGACACTTAAAGCTGGAGGCCAGCAAAGATCGTGGTGGTTTAGAATGAGAGAGGTTGAAGTCAAACGCATCGGGGGAAGGTTCCTTTCCCCATTTCTCCATAAATACTTTGTGTATGTCTACAGACTTTGGGCTCCCTGGAGCCTACTGAAATATTCCTCTGTTTGTGGAGTGGTGCCACTTTGACTGGAGCAACCAGGGAGTGCCCGTCCCACATCCTAGAAATAGAGAAAACCCTGCCAATGAATCCATCTCTTTTGAATCTCCCTGTTGTTGTTTTTTTGAAGGTGAAATCAGGTGGTGCCATCTAGGTGGGGAACCGATCCTGCAGAATGAACAGTTGCATTCATTCTGCAGGACAAACAAGCATGCAGAATGCCAACCAATTTCCAGAGGGTGTTGACCACATTTTATCCACTGGGTGGTTTCTATAACTTGGCCCTATAAATTTTTGGCAGTTCTCCCTCATTGGCTGTACTGTATTTTCTATTTCATCCTTATCCTTGCTAGAACAGCCCCCTAAATCGTTAAGGGGAGGGCCTTATCCATTTGGATCCAATGTAAGGCTGGATTCTTCTGACCATCCTAGGCGTCTATTCTATTCTATTCTATTCTATTCTATTCTATTCTATTCTATTCTATTCTATTCTATTCTATTCTATTCTATTCTATTCTATTCTATTCTATTCTATTCCATTCCATTCTATTCCATTCCATATTCCAATATCTATTCTATTCTATTCTATTCTATTCTATTCTATTCTATTCTATTCTATTCTATTCTATTCTATTCTATTCTATTCTATTCTATTCTATTCCATATTCCAATATCTATTCTATTCTATTCTATTCTATTCTATTCCATTCTATTCCATTCCATATTCCAATATCTATTCTATTCTATTCTATTCTATTCTATTCTATTCTATTCTATTCTATTCTATTCTATTCTATTCCATTCCATTCCATTCCATTCCATTCCATTCCATTCCACTCCACTCCACTCCACTCCACTCCACTCCACTCAATGATAGGAAATTTCTCTTCAATTCTAGGTTAGAATTCTCCTTAATTCATATCTCCCACTTTGCTCCTTTATTTGCTCTTCTCCATCTCTAAAAGATGATCAGGTTTGCAAGATGGAGAACTCTTCAAAGAGCCTTAGATTTTCTGAAAGCCAGATTATTTTTTTCCAACATCTCACCCCTACATTGGAAATTATTGAGTTTCTTTTGTCAGTACCTGTCATGACTAATTTTTTCCATTATTGTTCATGCTTGTTCTGGCATCATCCATTGATCATGCTTTCTGTAAAACACACTGATGTGAATTTTTTAAAAATGATGATGGTGAGATGTTATTTCGGTTTAGTGCCGCGTGTTGAACCGCTCTTTGTAGCTGAGAGGTGGAAAAAATTACCCAGAGACAGCAGAAGTAGTTGGGTTTGGGGTTTTTTTTTTGTGCCCTAGGAAAATTGATTTGTTGACTATCAAGAATGGCTGCCTTATGAATTCATAATCAATATTTAGTCAGGTACTGCCGAGATATATTGGGATTGATAGATAAGCTAATCTTCGTTGCAATTCTTGGAGAAGCAGAATGGATCATAAATATTGTGCTTAGATATGTGTATATCTAACACTTTGAAAGGTTCTGTCACTGGTTAATTGCTTAATTGATTGAGCTATTGGATTTGGTATTTTCTGGCATTTAAAAGAATAGAATTAAATTACATATACATGGATTCAAATAGCTTGTTTGCTCATCAGTTTAATGAGCCTGATTAACGGTAATTTATTTTCTCTTGAAAGCTAATGTGGAATTAATAGATTCATTATCATGGAGAGATCATCAGAAGAACAAAAGAACTGTTTATGTATTTATTATTGGAAAATCAGTAGATCATTAATGTGAGAAACGTTTTTGAGGTAATAACTGTATCATGATAAATACAATTAATTATAGTACCTCAGACTAACCAGCCAAATAGCATTATGGAATATTTTACATTACTCCCTAATGTGTGCATTTCTGTACAATTCTTTGACCAATTGTGCTATTCATTAATTCCACAGTCTTGCACATCTGTTCTGACACCATATTTCTTATACCATCTGCTGACAAACCTTTGCATTGATACAACCCATCGCTGGTTCAGTTCTAACGTTATACTAAAGGTGTGCAGTTTCTCGTTTTTTCCCCTTCTTTTTGGCTGCAATCATCTCAGCCTTGATCGTGTCACCCAAATTCTCTTCTCCTCTTCTTCATCCATCAAACTGGTGTTTTTTTTCTCTCTCCACTAGCTAAGATCTTCTCTTTTCCCAGTTTTTGCACCCAAATCAACTTGAACCAGACATAACCCTTGATTATTTCATTGGCTTGTGTAGCTTTGGCTGTGAAGTTTCATACAAGAGCATGGTTTCCCAAAAAAAAAAGCTGGATCACCAGACTTGGGTCCAGCAAAATACCGGGGATGTTGTCAATATTCCTCCTGGCTTTTGAGAAGAAGGAAGGGAGAGCTTCCAGCTACCTCAAAGAAAGCATTCTTCTCCGGACTTGCCGTTACACACTATTAGCACATGGAATTGAATTTTAGGGTGTGGCTAAAGCTGAAAGGAACGGTAAAATGTAATTATTTTTCTTTGATGCTGTTTGCCATTTCTGGACATTAGTTTAGATTTCCTGCTGGAACCTTTGAGTTTAGACACACTTTGTAGGACAATATCTGGATTCTCCTGATATTTTCCTTGGTTCTTGAACCAATTAGTTGCTCACTCAAAGGAGCCAAGATATATCCAGGAATTGATTGATCCTTCCTGTCACTTGCCAATCTGAATTTACCAGATTAATTCCTCTTCATCCTACTAATTCACTATCCACTTGTCAGACCCACCAGGTAGACCAGCCCAGGGAATCAGCTCCATAACAGGCTAAAACTTTGACCAGGATTTGTCTAAGAAATTAGCCAAATTAAATATATTTTTTTCTGATGAAGGTCTTCTAGTCCAAACCCTTGCCCAGTGCAGGAGACCTTACACCATCTTGGACAAGTGATTGTCCAAATGTTTCTTGAAAACATCCAGTGATGGAGCACCCACAACTCCAGTAGGCAAGCTGTTCCACTGATTAATCGTTCTCACAGTCAGGAAATGTCTTCTTATTTCCAGGTTGAATCTCCCTCTGATGAGCTTCCACCCATTGCTTCTTGTCCTGCCCTCAAGTGCTTTGGAAAAGAAATTGACCCACTCTTCCCTGTGGCAGCTCTCCAAGCATTGGAAGTTGCTATCATGTTTCTCCTAATCTTTCTCTTCATTAGACTAGGCATATATAGTTCTCTCAACCGTTCATTGTATGGTTTACCTTCCAGACTCCTGATCATCTTTGTTGCTCTTCTCTGCACTCTTTCTAGAGCCTCTACATCATTTTTATATTCTTCGTTGCCTAAATACGTCCAGCTGATCTCAAGGACGTTGTTGATCATCGATGGTGAAGGCTTTGGGATTTCGATCATTTAGCAAACGGACATTTCTAGAGGGAACTTTCCAAACTTGCTTTTCAGTTTCTACAGGCCTCTTGATCTCAAAAGTCAGGACAGCCCCTTGCAACACCCTTGGCAGGGCATCTGGCTGAATTTTCTGTGCTACTTGGAATTATCTCTCCCCACCCCGTCTGCCCCCTCTCTTCACCGCCTCGCTTATTTTAAGGCTGCTGTCCTAAAACAGATGGGAAAAGGAACTTCCAGCTGATGGGAACCAGGGGATAAAAAAGATTTGAGACAGATGAGGAAAGAACCGCCAATATCATGGGAATCTAAGATTTGTTGATCTCACTCTCATTTTTAGCAACCCAATGTAAATTCACAAGGCCATGTTCCCCACCAAGGTTAAAATGGGTTTAATCCAGGGGTTGGAATCTGTTTTATTTTTGTAGCCTGACTGAAAGTCAGCAGGAAATGCGGTTTCATCAGCAGATAAGGAAGGATGATGTAGATTCTGCAGGAGCCTCCGTCCTTTTTCCCAAAGCTGGATGAATTTGGCCAGAAAACGAGCACTAAGTTTATTTTCTTCCTTTCCCCCGTCTCTCCCCCCTCACTGGAACCAAAGAGCAATGGCAAAATTGTTCATTTTGTTGCAGGATGCTTCAGGTTCTCTGAGATCTTGCCTGCAAAAGTTCTCTCCTTCCTGGAAGGCAGCTGAGTAACGCATAAGCTTGAGAAGGAGGGAGGGAGGCAAAGAACTAAAGAATACACAGTGTGAAATTCAGAGTGAGTTACGAGCTGAGCTCTAACATCTCCAAAGTTGGGCACAGTTCGGAAATAGTTCAGTTGTGTTCATAGCCCAGTTTTGTAGCTGCCTGCCTTTCTTCCTTGCACCAACTGATGCAAGAAAATCTTATTTATATTTTTTAAATGTGAAGGTATTGCTGTATTACCTTGATTTGTAGGGTGGGGAAGGGTCCTGCTAGGATATCTAGCTAGCTAGCTAGCTATCCATTTCTCTGTCTGTCTAGCTATCTTTCTAGCTATGTTTCTCTCTCTCTACTTGTCTACCTATCTACCTACCTATCCACCCACACACCCATCTATCTGTCTGTCTACCTATCTACCTACTCATCCATCCATCTCTATCTGTCTGTCTGTCTGTCTCTGTCTGTCTGTCTGTCTGTCTGTCTGTCTTTCTGTCTTTCTGTCTTTCTATATCTATCTATCTATCTATCTATCTATCTATCTATCTATCTATCTATCTATCTATCTATCTATCTATCTATCTATCTATCTATCTATCTATCTATCTATCTATCTATCTATCTATCTATCTATCTATCTATCTATCTTTATCTGCATCCAGCCATGCCTTTCTACAGGCTTCACCCCTCTCAGCTTTCTACTTCCCCTACAATAGAATTGGAAATACGGGGGGGGGGAAACATCTAAAAAGCCATAGTTTCACTACTATTACTCAAAGTCTACAAAGGCACATGGATCGCCCAAGAATTTGATTCACTTTTCACGGCAAAGCTAATTCTTTAGAACTAAATCAGACCTGCACCTCCATAGGAGAATTACAAACAAGCTTAAAGCCAATTATTCTCAAGTCCTGGCAATATTGTTAGAAGTTATATAGCTCAGTTTTTGCTATAAATTGGCTGAACAGGCACATACTGCAGTAAACCATTATATGGTTTCCCTGTTTCTGGTTTAGCTTACAGTATAAAGCTGGCTATTTGAGTTATAACTATGGTTTATATCTTCACTTTCTCTGTGAGCCTAACCAGCTGTGCTTTATTCAACATCCATGGTTGAGCAATGAATAGCTTGGTGCAATATAGGGATTCAGACCCTTAAAAATGATCTGTTTTGATTTATATATTCATCAATGGTTATCATGCATAGAACAACAACAAAAAAAGAATGTAACCAAGGGTCTTCAAGAGACTCTAGCCCAAAGATGTTACCTGTCTGATTTGACCCACGTTACAAGGCCTGGTTGCTAAATTGCCACACACATTTTTCCTAAGTCAAAAACTCACCAAAGCCTGAAGTCTCTTTGAATGGGACTGGACTCTTGCAAGCCCAAGCAAAGTTAGATCCTTGATAGACCCATGTCCAACATTTTGCAGCTAGATATTTTGTCCAAGCAAAATAGGGGGAAATGTGGACTTACATCTTAGCTCTAAATGTATTGAAAATACTGGGACTCAAGCACAGACTGAAGATTTTAATTTCTATTAATCCCTTTTTAATAGAACTTCATGGACATAATCGTGATTTAGGGATGAGCATTTCTCCCGTATTTGAATATGTACATATTCCTATTTAGTCCAGTTGGACAAAAACTGTGTTGCCTCAACCCGGGTTTAAGCAGAAGTGTGCCCCAGTGAGTTCTTGATTACAATGATGACTCTTAACTGGCAAAGCCCTTAAAACTGTTTTAATTATCAGTATAACATACCTGCAATGTTAAAAAGAGAGAAGGGAAAGTTTAACAAGAAACAAAATCTCTGAGTATTCGTACTTTCACCATCTACTCTCAATAGAGACATTAACCTATCCTCCTTCTGTCTTCAGTCCTCCGAAAACTCAGATCTTCAAGCCTTTTATTCTCAAGAAACGCCATCCAACTCAAGGGGAATTTTTTTTTTTATGTGGAAAATGTGTGTCTGGCAGTTTTAATATGCCCAAACTGCTACTGTACGTTTCCCCAGGGTTTGGATTTAACTTGAGTTAATTGTGGGGTTTTTTTAGAGCAGACTCTTGAATTTACAATACAAAAGTGATAAGGAAGGTCACCCTTACATGAAATGACGCGCGACACCACAAAGGCAGTTTCCCAGTTCCATCTGTTTGAGTTTAGGCCCTTGTGTGAATCCAGTTTACAAACTAGGATTTGCGACTATTAACGTGTCACCCACAGGGATGTCCACAAGGTACGGTCCAAAAAGAAGTCAAAATGGTGGCCTCAACATGGTAAGTGGACCCCATCAGATTTTTCTAGGCAACCCAGATTTTTCCCTTCAATCCCACCACTTTGGCTGTCATCTTGACTTTTTTTTTTTTAACTGTACCCTGAAGACGCCCCCCTGGTCATGCAAGCCAGCCTGTTGTGGTTTATTCCACAGAGACAGATAAACCAATATATCTCAACATGATGGGTGAACCTCACCAACGTCAAATCCCAATAAATCACATGCTGGTTTGGCACCAAGGGTTGTAATTTGATTGATGCAGCCTTGGAGAGGAGATTTGGGGGGTGGGAGTGGTAAACAGGCATGGGAGTGGGGTGTTTTGTATTCCTTGCAACCAGAGGCTGCAAGAACAACTAGGAAACAGGAGCCAGGGGAGATCTATAGTGTTGTTTTTGGTTTTGTTTTTAGTTTTAGGGCACCCTGGAGATTTTCCCAGTCCCTAACAACCGTGTCTTCAAATGAATCAGAGTCGTCTTCTGTTTCTCCTCTCTCCTTTCTTTTTCCCCCCAGTTCCTTCCCGACTAAGGGAAAGGGTGAATATTTATTTTCAGCTGATGAATACATATTTTCCACTCCTCCTCCCTTCTAAGGCATGATCCACTCGTTGTAATATATATAATTTTTCAGGACAGCTTGTGCAGTACGGCTGGAAACCACCCCCGAGATATTACAGCACCATTGGCTGCTGGGCAGGATTGGCAAAAACTGAGAAACAGCAGCCCAGAAAGAGAGAGAGAGAGAGAATTTTTTCTCTCTGAGTGTCTGCAGCCAAGGAAAGCTGCAACTAGGTTGAGGAAAGGGGAAGGGTGGGGTGGGGCTGGGCATGTGGGCACAAAGAATAGGGAGATGCTTTAAAGGGGGGGCAGTGAGGATACCCAAGGAACGATTGATGAGTCAGCTTTTTAGAAATGCGTTTGCCTGGATTGTACGGAGGGATAAATCCTTCAGAGAAAGAATGTTGCAGAGAAGAGCAACTAAGATTATTAGGGGACTGGAGGTTAACGTATATGATGAACGGTTGCAGGAACCGGGAATGTCTAGTCTAAAGAAGAGGAAGACTAGGGGTGACACGATAGCAGTTTTCCAATATTTGAGGGGCTGTCATAGACAAGAGGGGGTCAAAGCACCTGAGGGCAGGACAAGAAGCAAGGATGAAAACTTATCAAGGAGAGAAGCAATCTAGAACTAAAGAGAAATTTCCTGACAGTTAAAACAATTAATCAATGGTACAGCTAGCCTCCAGAAGTTGTGAACGCTCCATCACTGGAGGTTTTTAAGAAGAGACAGTAACAGCCATTTTCCAGAATGATATATGATAAATGAGCAGGGGGTTGGACTAGAAGACCACCAAGGTCCCTCCCAATTCTGTTATTCTGTTACCGCTTGTGTTATCTCATATTGTACTTGAATTGAGTTTCATTTGTGGTGCAATCCAGAACACTATGTGGAAGGAGGCTTCAAAAGAACTAACCACAAAGCACAAAGGGTCCATTCTCATTCTTGGTCAACCACAACATGATCTAACACCTCAGTGGGGAACAAGAATACACACATTGTTCCACAATTGATATTTAAATCTGTTTCCTTCGCAATCGGAAACAAAAGGGCCATAGGGAAGGAGGTCAGCAATTCAAAAAAGTCCTACAGTTGGGACACCATGCAGTGGAAGCCTTTTGTTGGGTTTTTTTTTGGGGGGGGAGGGGTCTTCTCTGAGCATGGTTGCTTTTCTGCAGACATCTCATGACCAGGTTAGAGAACATCATCAGGGCATTTTTGAAGCCGATGAGATGGTTCTTCAAAACGATCTTGTTATGACGGACCGAGCATGAGAACCCTTTCCATTTTGTTGCATCCGCAAAGGATCCAATAAAGTATGCCCATTGTCTTCTCATTTTTAATTCCCAAGTTCAAAAAAAGACCCTCAAAGAGACCCCAATTAGGTCTTGAACTAAATGAGCACAGGAAGATGGCAAGCGACCTACTCTTGTCACCAAAATCCACGTCCCAAAGCTGCTTTTTCAAAAGGCAAGTGGACTTTCTCGGTTTCCCTTGAAGACTTTCGCTTCTCGTCCAAGAAGCTTCTTCAGTTCTTCAGAAGCAAAATGCCTTCAAGGAAAACCAAGAAAGTCCAGTTGCCTTTTGAAAAAGCAGCTTTGGGACAACCAGGACCTGGATGAACGGAGAATCTCCATAGACAAAATCCAGCAAGACAATGCTTCCTCAATTCTAGTTGAGCAAATTTATGAGAATTAACTACACAATATCAACTCTGTTCAGGATTCCCTTATCCAGCCACCCACTCCCCTCAATAAGAGCCCCCCCTGATGCCTCATTTCTTTTAAATTATTATTTGGCCCTGCACAACAAATGCAGAATCTGGGGAGGCCTTCAGGGAGAGATTGAAGATGATGCGTTCTACATCAGCAAAAGGAAGCCAGCTGCCAAGAAATGGAGTGTATTAATTAAAAACAGATCTTTCCTTGCCAACAGACTAAAGCTAGGAATGAGACCGTCTCTCCCTCTCTGCCTTTGGGAGCAAGGAAGCTCCCCAAGGAACGTGCCCATTCTCTTCTCTGCTTGCTGGTGGTCTTTTTTTAATGCATCCTGTCCCACAGAATTTCAAGGATGCTGGTGTCATTTCCTCTGAGAACCAAGGCGGGGGCTGGTTGAGAAGAAGACCGTGTTGGCCGAGAGAGGAAGGTGGGCCGGCAGAACGGAGAAGACAAGGCGCTGATTCTGCCTTTGTTCCCACAACCTTCACCGCCTCTAAAACTACCTTGGGGTTAGGGTTGAGGAGAGCCATCATTTACGCCTTCCCTGCCTTGTTCTCGAAAGGAAAAGAAAACTGGAGTATATATTTGGGTCCTGAAAACTTGGCAAGTGCCTCTCCTGCACAAAACCACAGGAGGAAAGAAGCTCTCGGTTTTTTCAGGTGGGGTGGAAGAAAAGGAAAACCTCTGTCAACCTCTGTCAGCTTCTTTTCCCAAGATAGTTTGGATGGTCTAAATGCGTTTTCTTCTAAGTAGAGCAATTATTTTTGAGAAAATGAGCGTTTGTTTTGTCACAGGGGGAAAAGGGGGTGTGCAGGAGGAGGAGGAGGAGGAGGAGGAGGACTGTGGGGTCCTTGGGGCTCTCTGAGCTGAGTGGTTTTCTTGCAGACATTTCATGACCCAATTAGCTAACATCATCACTGCTAGAAGGGAGGTGGGGTTTGCAGGGAGGAGGAGAAGGAGAAGGAGAAGAGAAAGAGAAGAGAAGGAGAAGGAGAAGCATCTGTGGAATTCTTTGCCATAAGATGTGGTGGTCTCACTAACTCAGATTGCATTAACATGAGATTGGATAAATTAATAGAGGTATGGGGAATCAGAGCTATTTGTCTCCTCAAGCTGAAGGGGACAGGCCTACAAATCCCAAGCAATGGATGGAACAATGACAAGAGAGGAACATCTCCAACATCCACTTGTGAGCCCCCCCAAAAGTCCGCTGCTGAGAAACAAAATGCTAGACTAACGTGGCCCGTGGCCTGATCCTGCTGGTCTCTCCTTATGTTCTAGACATCTCCAAATAGGGCCATTGTTAGGCTCGGTCCCTGGCATCTTCAAATAGATCTGGCAACCATCGACTGAGTCAGCTTGAGGGGACCAAAACAGCTTCCTGTGTTCCTAATTTAAAGCAGCTCTGTGTTCAGGACGTTAAGGACTGCAGTCCTACATTATTTTTAGGGGTAGACCATAATGAGTCCGTGGTAAGGGTTGGGCGCCAGCTTTGCCCACAGAAGTTCTATCCTGGGCAATTCCGAAGAGAGCTGGCCAAGATGGGAATTGTTGAACATTACAAACAGGGGCCTGAAACTTTGGCTCAGAAAAGTTCTCAGTAGTCCTAATACATAAACGTCCTGGGTTCCTATATGATACTAAGACATGGCTTAATCTTGGCTTATTGAACAAACCCATTGTGGCTGAGTTGGCATAGTACAATACCCTAAGTCATAAATGATGGCTTACAGGGCAGAATTGTTGGGTTCACAGATTATGTTACATCAATGCCAAAAATCACAGTATGACATGGGATACAACTACAGGCATCAACAGACCAGACATAAGGTAAATGAATGAACAGCTAAAGGAACTGGGAATATCTATAATGAAGCGAAGGAGTAGGAGTGACTTGATAGCAGTCAACCTCCTTCTTCCAAAGCACATGAAAGCAGGACAAGAAGCAACGAATGGAAACTGATCAAGGAGAGTGTCAGCCTGGAACTAAGGAGGAATTTTCTGACAGTGAGAACAATTAACCAGTGGAATTTGTGGGTTCTCCATTGTTGGAGGTTCCTTGGTATAAGGACTTCTACATGTAGGATATGGACTAGAACAGGGGTCCCCAACCCCCGGTCCATGGACCAGTACCGGGCCGCAGCATGCCAGCAACCGGTCCGCACAAACAAGCAAAGCCCCATCTGTGAAATGCAGCTTCGAGTATGATACAAATGTCTTTCCAGATGACATTAAAGGATAAGGAATTCCACCAGAAATAAGAAGAGGTGACATGGGAAGGAAGAAATAAGGATGCTGGACACACCTCAAGTGCAAACTTTACAACGGGGAGACCAGCTGAGTTCTGGATTGCACAGTAGAGACTTAATAATAAGTTGGCTTTCCACACCTGCCAATGTTTCACTATTAATAGCTGTGAGTCATCCTTTTCCTTTCTTTATTTTGCTTTTTTTTCCCCCTTTCATGCCAAATGGAGTTTGCTGGTCCTCCATCAGAGGCCCTTCTGGGCTTCCCACAGTTGTCTCAAGGCCAAGAGATCCCCCAGGAATCTTCCAGGGGGAGGTTCAAAAAGCAAGTTGGTGGCCTGCCAGCAGCTGCAGTGGATGAAGAGAGAGGGAGCGGATTCCTAGGAGAAATTCATCAATGGGATCTGCAAACAATTGATTTTTCAGCCCACACAATCTGTCCTCTGGATTCACACAATCTGTCCTCTGGATTCGTGAGCAATGCAGCTCTGGCCTCAGCAAAGGTGGTGAATTCCTGAGGTCCAAATGGCTGTAGAAGACCTACAGGATTAGAGCCAGTGAACTTCCAGAGGTGGGATGGGCTCCACCATGAATCCAAAAGCCCAGTGACCAACCCAGATTGTATTTGCCTTCCTTCATGAGTTACAACATCATCTCCGTTAGAGAAGGTTGATCCATCTCTAGCGTGCCCAGAGACTTAGATGCCTGGTTCCTTCTCTTTTTCCTAATATTTACAGGATTCCCCTTTTTTTCTGGACAGCAGTTCAACTGTACATATCCTTGTAGACTTTTCCCTTGGGGGGGAAACAATGTATGAGTCAGCCCCAGAAAAGCATTCTTCAAAGCTGATGCCTCTGGAGCTCTTCTGACCCCCTTTTTAGCATCATTCCTCCAGAACAGGAAGTTTCACATTCCCATACTTCCTTTTTCTGTGGCTTTCCATGGCCCAAATCTACATTGCTGAGATGACAATTTGGGGTCAACATCTCGCAGGGAGCGGGGGAAAAGCTGCTCCTGTTTCTCTATATTCATGCACGTTAACAATGTGCTGTTTCCAAGCTACCACTTGACTTGGGTCAACCTCTCAAGTAGACCAGACTGGAAACACGACATGATGAGCTAATCTTACTTTATTGTAGGGCTACGTTGACAGAATCTTGCAAACCTGAAAGTGTAGATCTCCCATCATCTTCTTTTACTCCCTGATGAGCCAGGACAGATCCTTTCTACGTTTGTTTGTTTTTTCACTTCCTGTTATTCAGCTGTGGGCTCCCCAGCCAAATCAAATCAACCTTTATTGTCAAAGTACAACACGTGTACAATGAGATTGGCTGAGCCTCCCTTCGTGCACTCCCCCAACACAACTCACAGTGACAACAAACACACAATCTTATTGCACCATGTGAACTTATTGCACAACGCCTTTTATCAGATCATGCTCTGCCCTTTGTTTCTTAAAGTCATGCCCACATATCACTACATTTTGTATGAAGGAAGAGATGGGCAAAGAACCTCTTGGCCAAACTGCCCCCTTTCTAGAATCTACGTTAAGTTTCTGCTTCCTCAATGCAGGGGGAGGTAAGGGAGGGAGACAAAAAAGCCAGGAAGGCATGCAATCCTAGCCCCACCTCTTCTTCACACATTGTAGCTGTGACCCATATCTTTGATGGCACCATCATGTCGCCATTTTGACATTTGGGTACCCACACTCAAGAGATCCCTACCAGGTGTGTTTCACTGACACGTGAAAATCCCATTCCTGGGTGGACAATTACTTGTTCTAGAGCTCAACTAAAATTTGATTGAACATTCTGGCCAACGTTTGGACAAACCAGGCAGCACAAAAGCAATCTAATTTTTAAGCTCTCATTTACTCATCCGCCCTCTCTCTCTTCTACTAATTAGCCGCTTTCCTTGAAAGTCGAGCCTAATAAGATTTGTCACCCTTTCAGATACAGCGAGTCTTGGCTATTCATTGTAAGGAAAGGTAATATAGCTACCTCTCCGGAAATTAAGCACCAGTGGTTGTACTTGGAGTATTAATGTTCATTGATTGAATATTATAAGAATAGACAAAAGTCACAAGTACATCAGCCTCTTATTGATGGCTGAATTTCTCTATTGATTGCTTTCTTCCCAATTGAATCTGGTGCCATTGAATCTGTTGGAGAGCAGTCATCCCAGGCAGGAGGAGGGATCAAGTGAGGAATTAGTCTGGACTCCTTACATAAACACAACAGGGCAAGGTCCCATCCCCCTGAATGCCTTTGAGCCTTATCTAGTCTTTCCCAGGTGAAAGTTGCCAGTCTGGGAAGATTCCTGTATTATAGGCAGAGAACAATAAAGTAGCCAGTTAGAACTAGTCTCGGTCTAGTTGTCTGTACATGACAGAATCATTCTTTTCCCCACCATTCCATGAAAGGGGGAAGACCAATTCATCAAATGAAAGCCCAGCAACTTTGGTTGGTGCCTCTCCAAATTGGATTAGGCCAGAGAGGCTGTAGAGTGTAGACCTTCACAATTCCTCCTCTGCTTCCTCTCAACCAGGACTCCTATCCAGGTTGGAGATGCCTTTTTTGCAGAAGCTTCCCTGCAGGATAGAGAAATCTGGGAATCGGGGTGGAGTCCGGATGTTCACGCTGTAAAATAGAAAGAAGGAGAGAGAGAGAGAGAGAGAGAGAGAGAAAAGCAGTGGGTGAAGTTGCAAACCACATCCTGTGGGGCTATGGCGATCTTTCCAAGCCAAATTCGCTCTGGCAGGGCTTACCCCATGAGCGCAGCTGAATCACACTACAAAGGCTTCATTTAGACTAAGAAAAACGCCGTCTTTTCCCTTCTCTGGCTTTACTTCCCCATCCTTGTGCAGCCTCAGACTTCGTTTCCAACTGTTTGGGGAGAGGTTTCCAAGGCAGGACGCTGAAGGAACGTAACTTATCCTCATTTGTTCCACTCGAGAGTGCGCTAAAGATCCGTTCCTGGCTCAAATGAGGTCTGCTCTTGATGGGCATCAGGCCAAGCCATGGTCTGCTTTTCAATTGCGCACGTCTTCTTCTGTCGCCAAAAGAGAGCTTGTCAGTCGTGGTCCCAAACTTGTTGCGGAGATTTATTTTTTTTCCCCATATTTCTCTAGACAAGGTTTTGGAGCTGGTTTTGTTTGGGACGATGGCGGATGCAACTGCCTTCTTCTCTCAGCCACGTTGTTCCATTTCTCCCCCAAAGGCTCAGGCGTGGGATTCCCTTTTGAGCTCTTCCTCAGGATTTAATAACCATGTGGGAAATCAAGGCAGGCTGTAGACCTTTTTAGGGCAATCTCACCAGTCTCTTCAACGGCATCCATTGGAGGTGTCAGCATCTTCATGTAAAAAAAATCATGGCATTGCATGCATGCTGGCTGGAGCATTCTGGGAAAGGAGATCCACCCACCTTAAAGCATGCCGGCTAGGGAATTCTGGGAGTTGAGCTCCACCCATCTTGAAGTTGTGAGATTGCTGAAAGACATCTTTACAAATACACACTCAATTCCTCCTCCTCCTCCTCCTCCTTCTCCTCTCTTTAAAGCAGCGGTCCCCGACTTTTTGGGCACCAGGGACTGGTTCCGCGGACTGGAGTGGGGGGCCTGGTTTCGCGTGCTGCCTGGATTCCATGGATGGGACTTTGCTTGTTTGCGCGGCCCAATTTCTGACATGCCGCGGCCTGGTGCCGGTCCACAGACGGGGCGGGTTGGGGACCCCTGCTTTAAAGCATGCTTCAACGTTCACCATCACCAAGCAAACTCCATCCTGAATTATTGAGGAGGAGCTCATGAACCTCCTCAACTTTCCTTTTCCCCCAAATTTCCCATTCTATTTTTGCAATCATTCAAGTTCCATTCGGGACCTCCGATCCCATCGTCCAATTCTTCTGGCTTTTCCCCAAAGCAAGCACCCATGACAAGAAAGGGACATTCGCCGGACAGGATTAGCTGGACAAAGATTAGTCTCTTTGCAACGCATTCAGCACAAGCTCAGCTTCAGAGCCCCACCCGTCTTGGGAGGTCTTGACTTCTCCAGTCAAGCCTCTTGAGGTCTCTTTCTCCATAATGGGGGTCTTTGTCTCTCTCATCCAAGCTACCAAATCAAAAATTTTGCTCTGAGCAAGGGGGAGGAAATAACCCTGTTATTGTTAGTCAGAAGCAGGCATGGAGTGGATGTTGTTATAATTATTATTGCAACTGATTTATTTACAGACTGGGCAAAAGAAGGAAACTGTTCATCCTGCGTAACAGAAGCAAAGAAAAGGCAGGCAGGCAGTCCTGCTGTTGGAAAGGGACTGGCTTTTTCTCGGAGCAAATCGGCAGGGCCAACTGCGCAGGGAGACGGGTTGGTTGGCAAAGATTTACCAACCTTTTGGTGGGGCAGGACCCCACCCAGTGATTTCCTGCAGGGCCTGCCATGGGCTTCCCACCCTTCTTCTGTAAAGTTCTTCATGATTCTGAATGCCAGCCGTGTTACCTGGCAGGATGGACTTGAAATACTAAGTGGGCGTGGGTGTAATGTATAGTGTAGAGGTCTATCTCTATCTCTCTATATATCTATAGCTGCATCCTAATCTATATGTCTATATATCCATATCTGTATCATCTATATCTATATCTAAATCTATCAATCAATTGATCTAGCTATCTACCTACCTATATCTTTGTCTAAATCTATCTATCTATCTATCTATCTATCTATCTATCTATCTATCTATCTATCTATCTATCTATCTATCTATCCACAGTTGAGTGCCTATAGAAATTAAATATTTATAAAAATATCTATTATCGATGTATACATCTAGCATCTGTTTGTATATCTATCTATCTATCTATCTATCTATCTATCTATCTATCTATCTATCTATCTATCTATCTATCTATCTATCTATCTATCTCTATCCATCTACATTATAGCTATATCTAAATCTAAATATCTTTCATATCTGTCATCTATTTCTTTATCTATCTATCCATCTATCTATTTATCTCTATCTGTATAACTATTCTATTTCTCTATCCATCTCTATCTCTATCTCTAATTCTATCATATCTCTCTCTCTCTCTCTCTCTCTCTCTCTCTCTCTCTCTCTCTCTCTCTCTCTCTCTCTCTCTCTCTCTCTCTCTCTCTCTATCTATCTATCTATCTATCTATCTATCTATCTATCTATCTATCTATCTGTCTGTCTGTCTATCTATCTCACCTCTATCGCTATCCATACATCTTTGCAAAATGAAGAAAAAAGGAAAGACAGGCCTAGTGGATGGTGATTTTTGATCCAGAGTTTGACAAATTCTGTTGAAGCCTGCAAATATTCATGGTTAACTTGCACTCTGGAAGACAGGTCCAGTAAAGGCTGTTTATACTAGTTGGGTGTTGCCAGTTAAAACCCCTTAATATTACACATTTTAAACAAGCTTCTCCTTTCTTAAGTTTCTACTTTTCTGCGGCAGAGTAAATGGAAGCTAAAAGCAGGGAATGAAAAGACCCCTTTTTAAATGTTGCAGCTGTGGGAGCCTCAGAGTGGTCCCTGATGGGTTTATATATAATTGAGTCTTTTTCCATGTGTAGAAAGTGGGAGGGAAATGCATTCCTCTAAAGAAGATGTGTTTGTACTGAAGCAGAACTGGAGATCTGGAAAAATGTAATTTAGACGAGGGTCTCAGAGCCTCTTCTGTCTTCACCAAAGGTGGGTACCACCACCCTTTCTGGTCTCTAGATTCCAGCTTGCCCACAAATGGTCTTTCAGAATTCTCCACCCAGATTTGTGGGCAAAACAACCACGTAGATGAATCTCTGAAGGTCTTCAGATCCAGAAGAAATCCTTCAACCATCACTGATGGGTGATCATCCCTAGCAATATTAGTCATGAATAAGATCCTGGGAAGAGATCTTTTAAGGTGGTCTTCCTTAGACTGGAAGGGTCAGGAGCCAAGAAGGCTGCAGAACCTTGGAGAAAAGGTTAAGTGACGATTTTCCCCAATCTCCTTGCTCAACGGTTGACCCCTTTCTTTTCCTCTGAAAGTCTGAAATTCATCTGATGGATGGGGTGGACCTTGGAGAGAAAAATGCAAGAGAATTTGTCTGCATTAACCTACTTCTTCTCCTTCTCTGCTCTCCTGCATCACACCCCACCACTGCACAAAAAAAAATGGGAAGGATCAGGCCCTCTTCCATCCATCTGGGCCTCTGCCTTCCAGAAGAATTTGCCCCCCCCCCCGTGCACAGCTGGCTTGGAGTACAGCAAGTTTTTTCTACTGTCTAAGGTCCTCCTTCGATCGAGGTCTCCAACCTCTGCTTCCACTCGTGCATGGAATAGGGCGTGTGGGATGGAATGGAGCAGCTAGCTTCCTCTTAAAAGGACAGCCGCAAAACAAGGCTGTTCGGGGTGTCAAATCCTTGATCACCCCTCTTCCCTGGAAATGCAGAGCCCCCCCTCCCCCCATTTCATAGGACCTATGAAAACCAAGAATGATTTGTTGGGTTTCTTCCAACATAATTCTGTTCCTCCTGCTTTGGCTCTTCTCGTCCTGTAAGAATTGCGCAAATAAGCATACAAGGCACAGAAATAATGGACTCAGTCAAGCCAGATGTGCTCGGGAATGCGGTTATTCCTCTCCTTTTCTCCATCCAGTTTCCCTTTGAGAATTCCCGCTTGGCTTTCCTTAAACAAAACATTGAGATCCACAATTTCAGGATGGTCCTTTGTCTGCATACAATGGAGGCATTCTTTGTTCCCCGAAGTAAAAAGAAAAAAAAGTCACCTGCTCTGAAATAGGTGCTGTTCTTGCTGACATCCTTTTTTCCTAGTGCAACTGGCAAGGGGAGCTAGAAGCCTGCTTAGATGGATCTTCTTGAAGGACAGCCCTTCCCCACACAGAAGGACCCAGTCTGGATTCCAGTTTGGTGGTTTGGGGGTTGAGGGCAAAGAAGCTGCAGGGATGGCCTGACTCAAGAATGTGGGGCTCTTGGGCCCCTGGAGGTTCATGGGAATGAGCACAACTTAAGGGAAGGGAAGGGAAGGGAAGGGAAGGGAAGAGGAGAGGAGAGGAGAGGAGAGGAGAGGAGAGGAGAGGAGAGGAGAGGAGAGGAGAGGAGAGGAGAGGAGAGAGAAGAGAAGAGAAGAGAAGAGAAGAGAAGAGAAGAGAAGAGAGAGAAGAGAAGAGAAAGAAGAGAAGAGAAGAGAAGAGAAGAGAAGAGAAGAGAAGAGAAGAGAAGCTGCCTTTCTCATTAGCCATGGTGGGAGGTCATTTTCTTTGAAAGCAGCTTTCAGTTTTGCCTTCGGCCTCAGGATCTCGTGTGGTGGCTTCGCTCCCAACACGTTCCACAAACACGAGCAGACAAGGCCCCGGCTGTTCGGCACAGCAAGGAGGTCCATTCCCCCGTGTGTTTTCCTGCCTTAGGAAAACGGTGCGGTTGCAGCCAGAAAACGGACGAGAACAGATGGTCCCTTTCAGGGTGAGAACTACTCCGCGTGTGCTGATAGATAATTAAAGAATTCTTTTAATAAAATCTTGCACACACTACTGATTTCCTCTGGCACACCTGCCATTTTTGTTTTCTCTCACACACAAACACAACACGCTCCTGCTGCTCCCTTCCTCAAAAACCTTATTATCTTACTATCGACTGGATCCGCCCTGTTAAAACACACTGCCTTCCTGCAGAAAAGCTTTTTTCCCAAGGATGGACCAGCCCATCAAGCTTCCAACCGTCAAACTGAGTTGAAGATTTCACTCCACTTGAGTGGCCCTGCGAAATTCCCCCGATTCTTCGAGCGATTCAAAGATCCCGACTGGATTCCGTATCTCGGCTCCGGTTGCTTCACTACCAAATAGCAGCATAGCCCAGATGGCTGTCTTAACTTCTCCTATGGCAGTGAGGGAGAACCTTTTAGAGACTGAGTGCGAAACTGCAACCCAAAACCCACTTATGCATTGTCGAGTGCCGGGTGGGTGTGGCCCATTGGATGGGTGTGGCCCATTGGGTGGGCATGGCCCATTGGGTGGGCATGGCTGCGGTGGTAACGGCAGACTGGGTGGGACTAAAAAGTTCAATCAATCAATTCCAACTTTGCAAGATCTTTTTTTTTCCCGCGAGAAGTTGAAATTGACTGAACCTTTTTTTTTTTTTTTGCACACGGCGGCGGAGGCCTAAAGCGAAAAGGTTTTATAAAACCCAGCTGAAGGCCTAGGACTGGGGCGACGGCGCGCGTGCCCACTGAGAGGGCTCTGAGTGCCGCTTCTGGCACCCGTGCCATAGGTTCGCCACCACTGTCCTATGGCATCTTCTTCTGTCCGTTTATGTATCTGTCAGGATAGCAGAGATAATATTTATGCAGCCAGTCTTAAGGGGTGGCTAGGTTTGTTTTGGAAACAGCGACAAGACGTCCTTTTTTTAAAAAAAAATAATATTTTCTTTTTAAAAAATTAAATTTGGAATTTTAGTCCAAAGCAGCTGGATAATATCATCTTACCGACCTTGTGCTGCAGGAAATGATGACTAAGATTTAGGATAGGAAATGACTAGATCTACCATGGACCATTAGGCAATTAATGCATAATTCATTAATCGAATTAATTCACATTTAATAGCATAAAAGTAAGCAAACGCATCCTCCCGGTTGCTTTTCAAGTCTCTCTCTCTCTCTCTCTCTCCTTCCTCTTTGCTATCCTGATCTGCATGTGCTGTGGGATGGGAGCCATTGATTTTAGCGGGGCAGCTTAAAAACTATTTCAAAGGATTTAATTTCTTTGTTCCTAGAGTCAGGAGTTCCTCTTTGCTTTCTCTCTCTCTTTTTGGGATGAGCTACTTCTAACAGTACAAATGAAGTTCATGCTGGCACTGACTGTTCATTGTTTGGAGACAAAACAACACACAATGGCAATCAAATATACAAGAATCCTGGACGGGTCTCTCAATCTCTTGCAAGATTCCTTCTCTTCATCCACCTCTCCAGCTTTCTTGGGATTTGAGATGCAAATCTTCGTTCTTCAAATACAAGAGAGCGAAGTTTTGAAAAGCAAGGAAGGGCCAGAGTTTAAAGGTCATGGACGATATCTATCTATGGGGGTGTTGTTGTTTGCCATTTGCAACTCAAGGGATGCCTTAGAAAATGAGTTTTTGGAACAAGAGAAATGGAATGTCTAAACTATTTTTAAAACGAGATGGCCTGGGAGCCAGAGAGCAGGGACAGTCCTACCTTGGCTTCTTCTTTAGAGAAATGACAACCTGACTTTTGTGTATTTGGAGGACAAGCTACAACGAAATATGCCTTGAAATTCATATTTGGCTTTCCATCCAAATGCGACGCACAGAAGAATTAAATTCTAGTGGAATTCTGGGAGTTGAAGTCCACCCAACTTCAGGTTGCCCAGATTGAGGAACACCATTATAGAAGAAGGACTGAGGGGGGAAAGCCATAGCATTGTCACTATTGTTTGTGCAAATTGGGAGTCTGGAAAACATTGCACGGTTTCTTCTGTCTGATTGCCCTGCCAATACTCATCATATGCTCTGATGAAGCAGAAAGATCTAATCGAGGTTTGAAGCTGGGAATAAGAACTAGTGGCAGCCTGGGGAGCTAGTAATTTGGAGAGTTTGGGGGAAAGAACCACACAACAGCCCTAAAAAACACGAATTCTCTCTCCCTGCAATCACTGTTAAGTCTCATCTTCAGGAAAAAATGGTCTAAGATCCAAACTCTAGTATCTCCAAGGTTGGACAATTTTCTGGAAATCTGGAAAACTGTTGATGATAAGTGCAAACAATTTTAGTTCTAACTGAGTAAATGAGACACAGAACAGCTCATCTCAAAGGCCGAATTTGAACCAGACAATTGATCAGGTCATGAAAGACCTAACAAGACATGCCAACCTTAGTTAGCTTTGTTGTTATTGTTCAGTTGCTCAGTCATGTCCAACTCTTTATGACCCCATGGACCACAGCACGCCAGGTCCCCCCGTCCTCCACTGTCTCTCAGAGTTTGCCCAGTTTCACGTACATTGCGTCGAGGCCCTATCTAACCATCTCCTGCTCTGCCATCTCCTTCTCCTTTTGCTTTCCATCTTTCCCAACATCAGGAGTCTTCTCCAAGGAGTCCTCTCTTCTCATTTGGTGGCCAAAGTATTTGAGCTTCAGCTTCAGTATCTGTTCTTCCAAAGGACCGTCAGGATTGATTTCCTTTAGGATTAGCCAATTTTAACCTTGGGTAATCAATGGGGGAAGGAGACAGAGTGTAATTTAGCATGTCATGTAAACCAACTGGTTTGGTTGGTTGGTTGGTTGGTTCCATGTGTTGTACAAATGCATTAATTCCCTTTATCTAGTTAAATGTTGATAGAAACCCATGCAGGAAGAACATAGAAGGAAAAACCCACTAGAACATGCCGTATTCCACGTTTCGCTTCCAGTTGTCAAGCAGTGTCCCAAAGGTGCTTTTTCAAAAGGCAACTGGACTTTCTTTATTTTCGCTTGAAGATGTTTTGCTTCTCATCCAAGAAGCTTCTGAAGCAAAAACATCTTCAACGCCTTCAATCAAAAAGCAAGACAGTCCAGTTCCCCTTTGAAAAAGCACCTGCATGGATGTGAATCTCCATAGACACTTGTTAAGCAATGTTTGAAAAGCGTTGATATGAAAAAGGCCAGGGAGACATTCTGCCAAGGCACCATCTCCGTCTGACCTATTGTCATGGTTAGGGTGATTACTATTAGGGTGATTGTGGCTATGAAGCTGAACAAGAAGAATGGATCTTGGCTTGCCAGCCCACTTGGGGGGAAAAACATGAACTGTAAATGACAGTCCTTGGCTGGGTTTCTAGTGAGCTATAATTTTTATCGGGAGTTTGATATATGCAGTTTGCATTCGATCTGATATGAAGTCAGTACAAATAGATATAATGGTTTCAAATTTTCCTGCACCCATTTCATACCGTTTGTAGTGCTTCCTCTAATACACGCTGGAAATCAATAAATAAGCTTGTCAGCTTTATACCAGAGTGGGGAATGTAGACAATGAGCATTTATTAAAGGAGAAATCATTTGCCTTTACTCTCTCTCTCTTATACATTTAAAAAATGGCTTTTTAAATGTAATGTTCTTCTCAAATTCTACTTGTTCCTGGGATTGTAAAGAGGGCAGGCAAATGATAAATGTGGTATTCTATTTTTCATAAAATGAAAGCTGCAATTCTCAGAAATGAAGATACTGTATGCCTTAATTAAAACCTGGAATGAGACTGAAATGTCAAAATACTCGCAGAAATAATTACGGGAGGGCCAATAGAATTGTTTCCAGAAATCAGCAATTCTGGAAATTATTAAACATAGAAAACCAACATGTAACACGAAGTACAATTTCCCTGTTAACGTGCTGGAAGACGCTTCTTTTCCAATTTAATCCAAACTGATAGGCATGGTCTTGCTGAATTTTTAAAACGCAGTGCTCTAATTCTTTAGAAAAAAAGATCTAATGCTAAGAAAAAGCAGCGTGCCCCCTGTTTTAGGTGGGTTCCACTTCTCTGGGAGATGTAATTTCTTTTCAGTCTAACAGGGGTAGCAGCTGCCTTTTCACCAAAGGGAAGCAGCAGGTTTATAACTAAAGGCTGACCTTCAACGTCCTCTGCAGATAAAAAGGGAAACTAATCCCTCCCTTTTGCAAAGGGCTGGGTGTGTTTGGGGCTCCAGACGCTGAGCCCAAGTGTCAATCTTCAGGCCAAGCAAGAAGTCCCAGGGCCTGGTGACATCACAGTCCTTAGAGGACTTGAAAATGAGGACAAGGCTCCACTAGATCTTAACGTCTCCTTGCTTTCTAGATTAAAAGATGGCAAAAGGCAAAAGGAGCAGAGAGAGTTGCCTGGAATTCTGAGGACATTTTGATCAGTTGGGAGGGGGAAGGGGAAGGGGAGGAGGAGGAGGAGGAGGAGGAGGAGCGTGGAGAAGGAGAAGAAGAAGGAAAAAGAGAAGGAGAGGGAGAAGGAGAAAGTTTGTTTGCCCAAGTGCATATCTTGCAAACAAGCTCTGAATTGTTTCAACAGGCCAAAGATGGATAGAATCTTTCCTCAATCTTGGCAGCTTTAAGATAAATAGACTTCAACTCCCAGAATTCCCCAGTCATGCAAAATCTGCACATTCTTTAAAATTGGGCAATTAGAGTACGCAATTGAGAAAAGTGCAGCTTACAAAAGCTGATTGCGTCGCATGTCACAATATTGGCACTAGAATGCATGTTTGAGTAAATCTGCAGCATCAGATGTAAATAGAATTAATTTCCTCTGTGATCCTTAAATAGGAAGAAGAGGGTTTTTGAGAAAATCGGTCATTTCTCCTCCTTCTGCCTGGAATCTGACCAAGAAGCTGTACTGTTAGCACACCCACTCTTGAAATGAATTGCTGTATTTGCCGTTCATCCCTTCTCCCTGAGAATCTGTTCCCCGAATCTGTTGGTTCTCTTGTAGAGAGAGGAAACATAAAGCTGTTCTCTTCTTCAGAGAAAGTAGCTGGGCATTAGTGGACATGAAGTAGTTAATTGGGGATGGAGCTAAAAGACCTTTTCTCTGGGTGCTGTGGGTGGCATCACCTGCCTTCTGCCAGGGTGGAGGTTCCATCACTTGACATTTTCAAGCAAAGGTTGGATAGTCCGTTGTCTGGGACAATGTTTCTCAACCTCAGCAACTTTAAGATGTGTGGACTTCAACTCCCAGCAAGCTGACTGGAGAATTCTGGGATCTGAAGTCCACACATTTTAAAGTTGCCAAGGTTGAGTAGCACTGGTCTGGGACAATCTGGGGGTTCCTGATCTGGTCAGGACTTGGACTAATAGAACTCCAAGATTTTTCCCCAACGTTGGGGTTCTGTGATTGGTCTTCCTGCTAGAAGAACAGACAGACCCACGTCTCCCGCAAACAAAGCTTTCAAGATTCATTCTGGACATGACAGATTCTTCTGAAGAAAGCCCACCATTTTTGGAGCATGCAACTCTCCCGTTTGATAGATTGTTTTGGTCTTCTAGACTGTTTTTAATCCAAGTAATATGGTCCTCAGAAAAAAGACATTCTCCACTCCTGCCCAAATGCATGGTGTGTGATGATTCTCTGGTTAGTGTTACTCAACCTGTAGTGTCTTCCTTGGGTTGTATTGCATCTATTCCTTCTTTTCAGGTCTTGAAAATTGAGCCCCGTCACAAATTAAGCAAGAACTGGGTTTTGTAAACTGTAAATACAATCAACTAATAAATAGGTTCCATCAACAGCTAACCTAGACTTGTTCAGATGGACGAGTGTTCAAGAAACTGGTCTTCAGTAGATGATGTGGAGTTATCGCCCCATCTGATGTCTGTAATTGGTACTACAATGTTTACTCCCTGAAGGTTTTCTTGATTTTCCCCCAGCCAACCACTTTGCAAAATCAATTGTCTGTAGCATTTGCAGGAAACGTTCCCAAATGCCTCACTGAATCTACCAAAATAATAATAATAATAATAATAATTGTCCAATCCATCTGTTTTTTTGCAAGAAATTGTCGGGGGTGAGGAACATCTCCCTCAACGCTGCTTCTTTTTCAGTGTCTTTTTTTGGAGACGACCATGTGGAGATCCCCTTGATCCACACCTACAGCACCGTCCATCTTCACGTGCAGTTCCTCACCAGCTATCATAGTGCCCTCCTCTTCTTGGCTGCTGGACAAAAGGACTACCTTCTTCTAGAGCTTCGTGCTGGTGTCCTACAGGTCAGCAAAATATTTCCCTGGCTGAGGAAAGGGGGTAAAAAGAATATTTAGAACCTAGAACATAGAATAATAGAGTTGGGAGGGATCTAGGAGGTCTTCTAGTCCAAACCCTGCTCAAGGCAGGAGACAATATAGCTAGATCCACTCTCCTGCTATCCCCATTGCTTAGAGCTAAAAAGGAAGGGGAGGGGAGGAATAGAAGCCCTGGGGAACGGGGTTGCAATTATGGGATTAAGCTGGAGGAAGAACAGAGCTTTACTTCCATCGGGGGGGAGAGGAAAATGTGTAAATTTTGAATGTCAGAAGGAGGACAATGTTTTTGTTTTGTTTCTTTGGAAAGGAGTGGTATACATTTAATGCAGAAAGGAGTTTGAACCAAGACTATCCCTTCTTGGTTGTATCATTCTGCAAAAGTGAAATCATCTCGTCCCCCATCAAGGCAGCTAGCAAAGGCAAAGTTCTCCTCACCCTTCAGAAGATGGAATTTGGCCGTCCAATGTGTTTATGATGTCTTTTGTCTTCTCTTTGTGCAGGCCAGAATGGACCTGGGCTCCGGAGAACTGTCTGTCAGGTCCCCAGCAGAACTGCAATTCAACAATCTTGTGACTCATGATGTTGATCTTTTGGTGACAGATGACAAGATGATATTGATTGTGGATGGCCTCTTTAATATCTCCACAGAAATTCCAGAGCCTCTTCAAGAATTGGACATTGATTATGGGCTCTTCGTGGCAGGTACAGGAAACCTGGAATTGCCATATCTCACTGGAGTGAGTCTGTCATTCCGGGGCTGTCTCCATACTCTGACATTTAATGATCATGATGTCCTCTCTGCACTGGCAACCAGCACTGGCATCAAAGCATCCCATGGCACCCGTGAGGGATGCAGTGAAGAATTCTCTGCTGGTCCTGAGGTTCCTTTGGGCTTCTTAGGATCAAACTCCTATATCACATTTCCTGGATGGGATGCAAGGAATGGAGGAACCATAGAGTTTGTGATCACCACAAGTGTCAAACAGGCCCCTCTGCTTTACCAATCGGGGGTGGGAAAGGATTTCTTCTACCTGGAAATCTTTGATGGACACTTAAGAGGTGTGGTGGAGAAGGGGAATGGCCTGGTGCTGCTTCACAACAACATCTACCTCAGCAACGAGCAGGATCACTACGTCAAGGTCTACATGGACAATCGAAAATTTGAGATCCTGGTTGACTACTATGTCTCACAGACCTCTAGCAAGGGGATCCATAGCTACTTTGATCTTCAAGGGCCTCTTTTTCTTGGCGGTCTGAATGAGAAGGCTGCCAGCAGAATGAAAGACCGTGGACTGGGCTTTATACCTGCAAACAGCTTCTTCAATAACTCCTTTGTGGGTTGTATAGAGGACTTGAGGATTAATGAGGAAAGGATGAGCCTAAAAGATGCTCTTGTCACTAAGGACATAAATGCTGGCTGTGGAAAATCAGACCAGTACTCAGATTATGACAACGTTTATGAACAGGATGAGGCCACCACAAGCTCTCCTCTAGACAGTTGGCAGGGCCCTGTTATGGAGCCCTGTCGCCCAGATCCTAGCTTGCCACCAGTCTTTACTAACTTCACCAAACTGTTGCACGTCAGTCCCCTGGTAGTTGCTGAAGGGGGCACAGCTTTTTTGGAGTGGTGGCACACTCAGCCGACCATTGACCTCAACCATGCAAACATCAGGCAATCTCAAGTGCTCTTCAGTGTCACCTCAGACCCAAGACACGGGCAGCTGGAATTAAACCTCTCCAAAGTCAGGAGCAGAGGCAAGTTCACTCTCTTGGACATTGCGAATCGGAAAGTCAAGTATGTTCACGATGGTTCTGAGGGTCCCATGGATCAGCTGCTCTTGGAGGTCACTGTAACTGCCAGAGGAGATATTCCGGAGTGCTTATGGCAAGGCCAGATATATTTGCTCCCCATTAAGATCAACCCAGTCAATGATGCTCCCAAAGTGGTTTTTCCACACGGAGACCACATGGTCATCCTGGAACACACACGCAAACATCTCCACCCAGCCATCTTTCAAGCCCATGACGACGACACCCCCTGTGACAGCTTGCGATTCCAAGTGCTTGGTGGGTTGAGAATGGAAGGAGGATATCTGGAGTACGACTTCCATCCTGGAGTCCCAATTGAAGAGTTTTCCTGTAGAGACCTGGAAGCAGGCCACGTGGTCTATGTCCATCAAGATGGGCCTGTATCCACCCTTACCATCCAAGTGAACGATGGCATGGTGATGAGCCCGGTGGCCACCTTGAGGGTAGAAGCAGTGGAGCCAGATATCCAAGTCCACAATGACACAGGACTCTTTGTCCTACAAGGGGACAACGTTTCAATAACCACAGCCAACCTTTCTGTGGATCTTAATGCAGTCCAGCAAAAAGTGCCCGTGTTGTATCGCTTGACCTCCTCTCTCCAGTATGGTGAGATCCAGAAGCAAGGAGGGCTGAGTGGAGAGTGGAAGAAGACAGAATCTTTTTACCAGCAGGATATTGATCAAGGACGCGTCCGCTACGCTAGCACAGATGACGAACATCGAGTAGAAGACACGATTGAGAAGCTGCAGTTCACCATCCAGGTGGGCCAGAAGGTCCTGAACAACAACAGCTGCCCCATCAGAGTTCAAAGGGCTGCCATCAGGATGAAAACCATGATCCCCCTCCGGATGAAAAACGAGAAAGAGAAAAACATCACATCTGCTGAACTGGAGGCAGTTTTGGAAGAGGCAGGTTCTAACCAAGTGACTTTCCACTATGTGATCCTTCAGTCGCC
This sequence comes from Azemiops feae, assembly GCA_023970755.1. Classification (NCBI taxonomy): domain Eukaryota; kingdom Metazoa; phylum Chordata; class Lepidosauria; order Squamata; family Viperidae; genus Azemiops; species Azemiops feae. The sequence continues at coordinate 2,237,507 of JALGBA010004240.1, read as the reverse complement.
AAAAAAGGGAAATCTTGAACGTCAGGACACCCGGTTGGCTGAGGGCCTGAGTTTTACCCAGGAAGATTTGCAGAGAGGACAACTGAGTTACGTTGCAACTGTTAGAGACTCCAAGGAAACAGAAGATGTATTCCAGTTCCGGGTCATGGCTAAACCCTACTATTCCCCTGTATATACTTACAAAATAGAGATAGGGGGAGATCCAGATACCCCTGTCTTGACTAATGTCCTTTTGTCCATTTTAGAAGGAGGACAGGCCATCATTACCAAGGACTACTTGTTTGTCAAGAGTGCCAACAGCATGAACTACATATATGAGGTGATCGATGGTCCCACCCATGGGAAGCTTCTCTGGAGAACCTCTGAGCCTGGGTCAACCAGGCAGGAGACAATAGCAACATTCACCAATGAAGACATCCTGCAAGGTCACCTCGTCTACCAGCATGATGATTCTGAGACTCTAGAAGATGACATCCCCTTTGTAGCCATCAAGCAGGTGGAAGGAAGCTTTGACTCGGAGGCTGAGGAGGTGAGAGGTGTCTTTAGGGTCTCCATTCAGCCTGTCAATGACCACACCCCAGTTCAGGTGGTCAACAAGGTCTTCAATGTGGTTCGTAAAGGTCAGCGCCTGATGACCACAGAAGACATCGCCTTTATCGATGAAGATTCGGGCTTCTCAGACACACAGTTGGTGTTGGTAAGAAAAGATATTCTTTTTGGTAGCATCATTGCTGCAGATGATAGAAGTAGCCAACTGTATCGCTTCACTCAAGATGACTTGAGGAAGAAAAAAATCCTTTTTGTCCACTCAGGAGCTGACCGGGGCTGGATTCAGTTCCAGGTTTCTGATGGTCTACACCAGATCACAACACTTCTGGAAGTGCAAGCTTCAGACCCTTACCTCAAGATCAACCATACTGGCTTGGTTATTCACCAGGGTAGCCAAGAGGCCATTGACTCCTCTGTCCTCAGCATGGAAACCAACATGGACATCAGGAATGACCAAGACATCCTCTTCCGTATCCTGGCTCCACCCTTGTGGGGAATGTTGCTACGAGATGGCCAAGAAATAACATCTTTTACAAAAACGGATCTCCTGGCAGGAGATATTATTTATCATCACAATGGGAGCAGAGATTCTCAAGATACTGTTCATTTTTCTGTTGAAGCAAACCAGGTGTCTGTGGAGGAGACACTGAAAGTTACCATATTAGCAGATTCCCATCCTGACCCACTAAATCTTGTTCACAACGAGAAGATACACATCCTCCAAGGAGAAGCAATGGCAATTAAAAATGATTACTTGCTGGTAAGCTATATAATTTTTTTGGTTTCCAGAATTAAGGGGTCTTTAAGACTTATTGTTTAAGGAAATTTAGCAATCTTGTAATTTTTTTAGTTGTAAAAGTGCTGGAAGTTCTTGTAGGCTACCTAAGCTCACCAGAGTTTATTACATTAAGAGATTCAGATGTTTACTATTAAGCGTACCATGAGAGCAATTGGCTCCATTCATGAATCACCCTTATTATCCAGAACCATCAGATGTGATCAGTGCGGAACAAAGAAATGTTAAACTTTTCCTTCTTCATCCAATTTGCAGGTTGAGCATGATGAAATTGAACCCCAAAACATCATCTACACAATCATCAACTCTCCCGACTCAGGATTTTTGGTGGCTTTGTCTGAAAGCCATGCTTCAGATGAACCTCCAAGCCTGGATCCCATCCAGACCTTCACCCAGGAAGATGTAAATGAAGGCAAAGTCCTCTTTCTCCATTCCAGCCCTGAGATTCAGAGTGATCGGTTCATGGTTGATGTTACTGCTGATGGAGTAGATGCTCTGAAAGGGGTAGTGGTGGACCTGGAGATTCTTCCCATTTCAGTCCCTTTGGAGGTTCACAATTTCACAGTGACTGAAGGACGCAGCCAGGTGCTTTCCATGGATATCCTGAATATTCCCACCACTTACTCCTCATCTTTCGATGTAGAATTTGTGGTTGTTGAGATACCAGAACATGGCACTTTCCAGAATATGGAAAGACCTGAAGAAGGCAGCTTAAATGTTTTCTCCTGGGATGAGGTAGGAAGCAACACAATCTCTTCAAGCTTTTTTTATTTGAAATAAATACATTGATCTATTCCTTCATTCCTTCCTTCCTTCCTTCCTTCCTTCCTTCCTTCCTTCCTTCCTTCATTCATTCATTCATCATTCATTCATTCATTCATTCATTCATTCATTCATTCATTCATTCCAGGCTTCTTGAAACACTTCTGCTGGCTTAGAAATAATGCAGGATTTACTATTTACATTTGAGAAGCTCAAGTTGAATGGATGAAACCTAATTCTTTAGGTCTTTGCAACTTACGTCTATAATGGGCAGGCTCCATTACAGTCATAAATCAAGGACTACCCTAGTTCTCCAATCTGCAGATCTGCAGTTCTATAATTGTGTGCAAAAGGAAATTACCTCCAGCAGGAAAATAAAAGGGCATTTCTCTTTTAATTTAAAACACAGCTGTCATTTTTTGTCCAATCATGTGGATGCCTGTAGAGGAAATGTGAAATGTATAGGTGACAGTCATCCATTATGTGGAATATGGACATGCACCTTTGCTGGATGCAGACTTGGTATATAAAAAGTTGCCTTATGCTGGCCCTCTTTGTGGCATCCTCTCCCTAGACTATTTGGGATCATGTCTAATCTCTTTAGGATTAATTGGCTGGGTCAACTGATCCCGTTTTCCTCGTGACTCAACATGACCTGCTAAGCAGGTTATGTAAACAGAACTACCAAATTAAACATTTGTCCATTGGTTCAAACAGCACACACCCATTATTGTCCATCTAATAAACCACATCTCTGGGTTTCTAGATTCCCCAACCCTCCATGGCACTGAATGGTCCTTCTACATCTGTGTACTCTGTGACAATTAGACATTGGCTTGCACAAACATCTTGGTGGACCCAAGTTTCAGATTTGATGGAGAGCCAGTTTCTTTGAGATTTAATTTCCCCCTCGTGTGTTTGAAATAAATGTGAGAGGGGTAGAATTTGAGCCAGGAATCTTGTCATAACGTCCTCCTTGCATTTAGGTGGAGAATCAGCTCATCAAGTACATACACGATGGAAGTGAGTCCTTGACTGACAGATTCACAGTTATTGCCAATGTTTCTGAAGTTAATCAACAGAGCCAACCCAAGACCATCTCCATTAGCATCTCTCCAGTCAATGATGAGGCACCGGTGCTAATGGTCAACACACAACTGCAGGTATTTACTTCAAGAGTGATGGATGGAATTTTGAAGTTATTCAAATGGGTTGTCCCCAAAAATATTATTCTAATTATAGCTATTAAATAGAAGCTTCAGATGGTCATGGAGAGACCTACAACTCTTGGCCTAACCAATATATATTTATTGTGGATTATTTTCAGTTGTTCAGTTGCCTCCAGCTCTTTATGACCCAATGGATATCATTTTACCAAGACTGAACATCTTTCAGTTTAGTCAGGTCCTCCCTACAGGTAGTCCTTAACGTTCAACCACAATTAGGACCAGCATATCCATCACTAACCAAAGCGGTTGTTAAGTGAATCAACATCCCCTGCAAAGGGGTGCCCAAATACCATCTCATTTCTTTTGCCATCTTTTGCCTGGCAGTGTAAGACGTTGGTCGCAAGAGGGCAGTAGAAATCCGTGTAACAATTTCCAACTTGCAAGAAAAGTTATGGCCAAGATATGTGTTGTTGTTGTTTTAATATAAAAGAGGAAAAAGGAAAACATTCACTCAAAGGCAGGCAGTTTTCAGTCACTAGAGCTTTGCTTCTTGATCGGAGGTTCTGGGAATTATTATTTATTAGGAGGTCCCACCCTTAAAAGTTGCAATACCCTGCTCTAGACAGTATCTCTGACCGAGGACCATCCACGGCCTCTCGTGAAGGAGAATTCACCACGTTGTGTTGCGGCCAGTCCAGTCCTACCATCAGGAATTTCTTCCCTTCCAGCTTTAACTCTCTAGATCTCATCCTTCCTTCTGGGGTTAATAAAGAACGGAGTGTCTAGTGTTGTGATGACTTAGCAAAGAGCTTTGTGTTAATCCAAATGAGGAATAATGATTGCAGGCAGAGGCTGGCCAGCAGAGTCCCTAGGTATTCATGACTGCCAAGTCCCTTCAGTCAGTTCTGCTCTAAACAGATTCCAAAATTAATCCCTTGAAGAATTTTAAAAACACCAAATCTGGGATGCAAAATTCCAGAGAGCCATTGGCAGGAAAGATGGAACTAGAATTAGAATAATAATAAGTTGGAAGGGACCTTGTAGGTCATCTAGTCCACCACCACCCCGCCCAAGCTGGAGACCCTACCCCATTTCTGACAGATGGCAGTCCAGTCTCTTCTTGAAAGCTTCCAGTGATGAAACTGCTCCTTCTTCTCCTTCTCCAAGAAGATCAGGATAAGTGGTGTCAAAGGCCAACTCCTGAAGGACATGTCCATTGGGTCAGCACAAAAGAGGGAGCTGGACCTTATGCCAGAGGAAGGAGGACAAAGTCCACATGGAGGGTTTTTTGTTGTTGTTGTTTAGTTTTATTTTGAGAGACAGGATGTTGTGGAGAACAAAATTGAGGGGGAAGAGGTTATTAAGAAAGAATAAATCCACAATGACCAAAGGCGATGTCCTCATTCTGTATGATCTCACTGTTGAACAGATGCTCAACAAGATCACGCGGGGGCCAGAATTTTTCTGTGATTCTTTTCTTTTAATTGTTTTGCTTTCAAGGACTTGTAGCAACTCAGGATTTATTCCAAAACTGCGGTTCTTGCTTAACGCCCGCGACCAAAACAAACTGAAACAAACAAATGTGAAATGAGTTTTCGAGGTCAGAGGTGGAAGTTTCTGAGTTCTCCTCAACTGAAGCATTTCTTAACCTCATCCCTATCGTATTCAGACTCAAAGCTGGGTTGGTGACTGACTCCAGTGTTTTCGCATCTTTCCTGCCAGGTCGAAGAAGGGGGCGCTGCCGAGATTACCCCAGAAATTCTCCAGAGTAAAGATGAAGACACCCCTCTAGAAGAAGTCACCTATTCCATCAGGACCCCGGTCAACGGGAAAGTGGTGTTGAAATCATCACCTGACAGTCCACTCCAGCGCTTCACCCAGGCCCAGATAAACAGCCATCTTGTTCAGTTCATCCATGAAGGTCCGTAGTAGAATGGAGGAGGGCAGGAGGTTTGGGAGCAGAGATGACACTCTTAACTTCTGCCAAGTCAGATGGTTGAATTAACGAGCTCAGCTTTGTCAGTTCTTCGGAGTTTCAGATATGGGTCCCCCCAGTCCTCCCCAAAGAGGCCAAGGTTGTATTTGAGACCTTTCTCCAGACCAAGATATGAGATGAAAGAAATATTCCCCAATTCCCTATGGGAGATATCTAAAAGCAGAGTCCCTATAACACTAAATCACGCCTGAATGCAGTTCAGTTCCTAATAATCTCAACGTACAACCAAGATATTGTTGATTCTCTTTGCCTTCTCCTGGGCTGGTCTTCAAATTTCCAGTCGAGTCTACGTTTAATTTCCCATTTCAGTCTTACCCAAGGTCAACCCTGCTTAGTTTCCAAGCCTACACAAGATTAGCCAGCTCTTTCCACCGGCTGAGACGTACTGACTTTCAAACCCTTAATTTGCAGACCAGCCCAAGGCCACCTCGGGAGTGAAAACCATGTCCCAGGGGACCTTGCAATCCAAAACGTGCATTATGCTTACTTTCACAGTAAATTCAAGCAGGGAGGGCCACTTTCTGTGTGGTCAAGACAAGATAGGAAATCCTAACTTTTGCAGGCAGCACAATCAATTAGAAATCCACAATAAAAGTGCAGATTAAAGAGCAGAATGTTTCGGAGATCACCGGGCAAAACAGGTAGCCATGAAAAAGTGGTTGGTTGAACATCAAATGAAAAAGAAAAGCAAGCAGGGCATTGGAGTAGCCCATCAGGAGGGCATAAGCAGAATTAGTCCTACCAAGAAGTAAAACTGCACACCAGCGTTTTTCTACAGGCCCCACCTGCAGTGTCCAACATCCAAAAGTAGAAGAGGTCAAGAAGTTAGGGTATGAATGACCACACCCTGTGTCCTTGTGTTCTAAGCTTCTTTTTGGTTGTCGTCTCTAGGACCTCTGGAGGGAGGCTTTTCCTTTGATCTATCTGATGGTGAGAACATGTCTCCGGGACACTTTTTTGCTGTGAAAGCCCAAAAGAAACTTATCATCAGTCTGAAAAACAAGCAAGATCTGATGGTGTGCCCAGGTAAGATATCTACTGATGTCTTCAGTTTCAGAGACAACATTATTCTTTGTGAAAGGCTAGTCTAGTCTAAGTTATGAGTGTCGATGTCATCAGCTTTGCTATGAAAGCCTTCCTGGGACATCTGATGTCCCCTCCCTTGTGTCCCCAGCTCTACCGCTAAACTAAAATTCCTCTCCTTTGCATTAAAGTCACTTGTGCAGTCATGTGTTGTCAACACCTGTAAGCGCTGTGAGGTGAACATGATGTGTATACAGAATGTTATTAGTTGCGAAGTCGTGTCCGACCCATGGCGACCCCATGGACAAGGTTCCTCCAGGCCTTCCTGTCCTGTACCATCTTCTGGAGTCCATTTAAGCTCACGCCTACTCCTTCAGTGACTCCATCCAGCCACCTCCGTCGTCCCCTTCTTCTATTGCCCTCAATCTTTCCCAGCATTAGGCTCTTCTCCAGTGAGTCCTTCCTTCTCATTAGGTGGCCAAAGTATTTGAGTTTCAACTTCAGGATCTGGCCTTCAACTTCAGGATCTGGCCTTCTAAAGAGCAGTCAGGGTTGATCTCCTCTAGGACTGACCGGTTTGATCGCCTTGCAGTCCAGGGGACTCGCAGGAGTCTTCTCCAGCACCATAGTTCAAAGGCCTCAATTCTTTGGCGCTCAGCCTTTCTTATGGTCCAACTTTCACAGCCATACATTGCAACTGGGGAAACCATGGCCTTGACTAGACACACTTTTGTTGGCAGGGTGATGTCTCTGCTTTTTAGTGTGCTGGTATACGGAATACATCAAGCATTTAGAACTTGGAGAAACCATTTCCAATTCTTTCATAGATGAGCAAGCTTTTCATTGTGTGGCATCCTAAGGGGCGGTTCTCCCTATCTTTTACTTTTCAAGGATCTTCTCAGCCAGTCAGAAGTCAGAACCTGAAAGCAGTGACCAACCAGGAAGAAGCTGAAAAGTCTTTATTTTACATCATACGACAACCTCCACAGTTTGGCAAGCTGTTGAATAGCCAGGAGAACAACGGGGAAGAGCTGAGGAATTTCACCCAAGCTGAGGTTAAAATGTTGGGGACTTTTTTGGGTGATGTAGGCCACCAATCTTAATTATGTGCATTGATCATCAACTCTAGAGGAAGGGCTAAAAGTGGTAATCTTTTGGGTTGGGAGAAATCATTTTCATTTCTTCCTGGTTTGAGTGATGACCAGATGTGGTATGAAGCTGTTTCCTTTTAATCACTTGGAAACTGGGTCTACAATCTTCTTCCTGGGAAGTTTTTTGGAACAAGGAGCAAAAAGTGGGAGAAGAAAAGGAACACAAAATTCATTCACTTTTTCAGGGGGGTAGAGTCAGTTTACTATAACCTGAGTGCACCAAAATAAAGTTGTGGAGGACAAACATCATAACAAGGATCTGATCTCTCCCCACCTGGAAAAACAACTTCAGGGGGGACATGAAAGAGCATAACGGGTGGTTATGGAATACCACCAGCACTTCCGTGGGGGAAATAGAAGGACAAAAAGAGGAGAATTTGGTTGGAGTGATGAGGCAGCCTACATATCAACTTTCTCCAACAAGATGTTCTTGTGAACTTCATCTCTCACCAGCCCCCAGCCAGAAAAAAAACCCTTATGCTGACTTGGTTTTGTAGGAGTTGATGTCCATCATATCTAGAGAAATCCAACTGGGGAAGTCTCCTTTTGCATGGATACAAGTAGACCTACCTAGAACCCAAAGGTCCAGAGAACAAGAGGTTCCAATCAAACTAATGTTCTTGATTCTTTTCACTTTAATGAACGTTTTATCCTTCTTGTTTTCGGCAAACAGGTAGATGCTGGAATCATTGCATACCACCATGAGATTCCACCAGAATCTTTCTGGGTCCTTGAAGATAATTTCCACTTCCAAATTTCTTCTCCGTGGGTGACCACAGACCTATTTGTCCTTGGTGTGGTGATATCGTTCGAGGCCAGCTGTCCTCAGGGCTCCTCTCAGCTGTGGAGAAATAAAGGTAGGAAGCAGAGACGTGGAGACATGCTCAGAAAGCAGATCGGTGGCTGCTAGGAGACTGGAAGTTTTTTTAAGGGAGCGGAGTTATTCTGCTATGATTGGGCTGATCCATGAATCAGAACACAGTTAGCCAACCAAATGTGTAATTCTCAATTTTTTTCTTTGTTTTTGGTAACAGAGATCTCAACTTCTGGGTGGGTACAAAAATGAAACGGGGAAGGCATGCATACAAAATTCCGAGTTTAGGATAACGTGGGTGTTAGTCATCAGCAGTGGAGGAGAGGAGAAAGAAGTTCAAGGCTTATGTGCAAATATTCATGCCTTTAAAAATGTAGACACGGAGAAGAGGAGGTTGTGAAACAGGCCTGGACCAGAAAGAAAGAGATCGATCCGTTTCTAGCAGCGCTTCTTCTGAGAAATGAGAGCAGGTGGCAGGAACAGAAGCACTGGAGAAAGGAAAAGGAATGTTCTGTTGTTATTTGAAAAAAAAAGGGGTTATAGAAGTCCTCAACTTATGGCCGTAATGAGCCTGCCCACTCACATGACCTCAGGAGGGGCCAGCCATTGAAACTTTGGAACTGGGTCATGATGTGCCCCCAGAGAGATCCATCAAAACTTCAGAAAGTCGCTAAGGACCAGTCATAAATCGAAGGCAATGAAGAAAGGTATGAAGAAAGGCAGATTAAGTACAGCTCAGGTGGACCTCTGGCACCTTCTGATGCTCTTTTCTTGATCTGTACGTAAACTGCCTTTCTTCCTTCTCTTCACTTTTTCCACTTCTCCTTCCCTTGTCCATTCTCTCTTTGACACTCTCTTTCTTCCACAGCAGCTTCTACGTTGCCTCCTTGTTTCGAACCAATGGCATGTTTCAGGAAGATCACCACCCCTTGTTTCTCCTTTTCTTCTCTCTTTCAGGCCTCACTGTCCCAGAAGCTCAAAGTGCAGCCATCAACGTCTCATTGCTTGATGCGTCCAACCTTCTAACCAAAGAACTGGAACCAACGAGAGCCTCCTATGACGTGGTCTTTCTGGTGACCAAATTGCCCACGTATGGGACCCTTTCTCTTCCGGATGGTCCGGTTAATAAGAGACACCCCTATTTTCTGCAATCTGACCTTGCTGCAGGTGGATTGGAATATTCCCACAACGGTCCTGGATTCCTGGATGATTATTTCAGATTTGATGCTTGGCTCCGGCACAACGCGGTGAAATCTATTCAGCCCCCACAAAACGGAGATGAAATCATCATTTCTGAGGTGTTCAATATCACAGTGAGAGACAGTAACGAGAATCCACCAAAACTAGTCAGCCAAACAAAAGTCCTACAAGTTCTCCAAGGTTCCTCCACAGTGATCTCCCAAGAACATTTGAATGTCATAGATCCAGACAATTTCCCTGAAGAAATCCAATACAACATTAGCTCTGGATCTTCAACTGGACTGATAGCTAAGGCCCATAATATGTCGGTACCTATAACCAAATTCACACAAGCAGATATCAATGCAGGATACCTGGTGTTTATTGCCAATAGAACAAGTTCTACTGGAATCCTGGAGCTTGTTGTGTCAGACGGACTCCACAAACCCATTTCCACTTTTCTGAAAATCATAGTTCTTCCAGCAACCATATGGGCAACCAATCAGACCATCTTGGAAATACCCCAAGACCTGAACATGGCTTCACTGTCTCACAAACACCTTCTAGGCTCTTTAGAGCAAGGAGGGCAAAATACCCTCTATGAGCTCATCAGAGACCCAGAGTATGGGCAGGTGGAAGTCAATCGAAAGCCCGTGAGAAGTTTTTCACAACAACAGGTGGACAATGGGGAAGTGATCTTTACTTTCACACATTTGGTCTCTTCCAAAGATGAATTTCAATTCCTTGCCACATCAGGAGCAATCAATATCTCGGGGGTTGTGAATGTAACAGTCAAGGCCTTGGTCAAAACCCAGCAGGAGGTCCTTTGGCCAAGAGGAGCCACTATCCAGCTCCATACCAATATCCTTGATGCACGCGATCTGGCCAACAGGACAAACAGCCTCCCTGAGTTCAGAATTCTCCAAGCACCTCAAGGGAGCAATTTGGTGAAAGTCTCCAGAGACCACAAGGATCGGCCTGTCTCCATCAATGCTTTCACCCAAGATGACCTCGAGAAAGGGCTAGTTGGGTTAGAAATATGGGAGACAGAAGATCCAGGGTCAAGTCTCCAAGAGGACCGCTTTCAATTTGAATTGGTTGCGAAAGGTGTTCCCCCTGCCTTGGGCTGGATGGTGTACACCACTGAGACCTTCAACTCCTCAACCCCTTATAGGGCCACCTTGATCAATGTGCCCGGTCCCCAGGAAAGCAGCCATAGCTCAACCCCACAGAGCATAACCTCACCCTTCCAGACTTTTACAACCATGCCTTATGAATCCAAAATGCCCGACTCTCATTCCAACGAGTCCCAGGTCCTCCCAACAACCAGGTCAGGCCAAGGAGCAACATCTGAGACAGAAAAGCGCTCTCTGCTGGGTTTCATTGAAGCCAATATGTTCAGCATCATCCTCCCTATTTGTCTCATTCTTCTGCTCCTGGCATTGATCCTACCTCTACTCTTCTATCTCCACAAACGGAACAAGACTGGCAAGCACAATGTCCAGGGTACACCCCCCAAATACAAGAATGGAATGGTGGTGGACCAAGAAACCTTCCGTAAGACTGATCCTAGTCAAAGCATACCTCTGACCACCATCAACTCCTTGGAGGCCAAAGAACCAGGATCCAACTCAAAAGGATCTGGGCCGGGAAGACAGCAGGATCCAGAATTGCTCCAGTACTGTAGGACATCTAACCCAGCTTTGAAAAACAGCCAATATTGGGTTTAAGTACTGGAATCAAAGACTAAACAGGCCATCAGTCTCTCTGCAGAGTGCCACCATTTTTTGAACTTTCCTTTCCTGCCATCCTTTCTCTTCTATCTGCAGTTATGTAGAAGAGACCAAAATCTTTTAAGAGTAGGAAGCTTTGGTGTCTTCCAAGATATTTATTCAGTTTGGAATAGGGGTGGGCAATTATGGTCCCTTCATGACCTGTGGACTTCAACTCTGAAGATCCCTTAGCCAGCCATGGCTGGCTCAGGAATTCTGGGAGTTGAAGTCCACAGGTTGTAAAGGAGCCATAGTTGCCCATCCCTGCTTCGGAGGGTATCATAAACTACTGAAACTCTTTAGGAGAACTAAAGCTTTTTTAAAGATCTATTTTTATGTCTTTATGGACGCAACGGAGTCCTCGGGGGTCTGCAGATGAAATTAGAGAACCCAAAAGGAAACCAGTTGTGGCAAGATTTGTTGACTAGTAAAGGCCATCGTAAATGTATGGGAAAGTGGAACGACTGCAAAGCAAAAGAGGCAAAATAGAAAAGGGAACAAGCGCAGCTCAAAGCACCACGTACACTTGGGCAAAACTCCAGCTTTTGGGAGATCACGGAAGTGAAAATGGGTTTTATGCAGAATTTTCAAACTTCTTTATGCACAGAGATGTTCATCATCCTGAATCTTAGGAATTAACAAAACAGGGCGATTCCTGAAACAAGAGTTAAAACATGCAGACGGCTTAAAAGTTCTCAAAAAGACTGTCAGGATATATATTTTTTTCCTTTCTCTTTGAGAAACTTTTTTTTTGGGGGGGGGTGTATTTAGGTGATTAAATGTCAGTTGATCCCGCAAGAGAATAAGCGCACTCGAGTGTCTTGTTCCAACAAGCCAAACATGGCACAGTTCTAGATTACATTCGTGTCATTCTGAATCACTTGCTCCGACTCCTGACAGGAATTCCCCACATGGAAAGTTTTTGAAAAGTTGTTTGTAGAAGTTAGTGAGAAGCACAAATGTTGTTTCTCCCAGTATGAAGCCTAAAGAGATTCTAACTCTGATTTCAGAGGGAGAAATAGATTTCTCCACAGATCTAGAAAATCTAAGGAAAGGCCGTGGTTGAAATCCGGAATTAGAAATAAGAATCCCCAAATTAAAAAAAAAGAGGGGGGAAGGAAGGAAGGAAGGAAGGAAGGAAGGAAGGAAGGAAGGAAGGAAGGAAGGAAGGAAGGAAGGAAGGAAGGAAGGAAGGAAGGAAGGGAAAAAAACTATTCCAACTACCTATACAAGAAGCTTACTTCTGCTTTTCCGTGAATCAACAGCTGTGGGATAACTAAATGCTCAGCCCTTATTTTGAAGGGGGATGCATATTTAATGCAATTTCATAATTTTGCAAATATTATATCTGTGTTTATTTATAAATTGGTTATCCCGTGGCGATTCACAGCTCTGTTATGACTTCCCCCAAGGCTAAAAAGAAGGAAAGAAATCCAGATATATTTTTTTCTTCCGATCTTTCCTGAGCAACTTTCAGACAAGTCTCTGAATAGGAGCAGTAGATTACAATGCCCTGCTTGGGAGAGGTTCTCTGTTTTAGTCTTGAGTGGGGGGGGGAGTACATTTTGCATGCAGAAAAGCCAAGTAGGGAAGCCAGCATCCATGAAAGTCATCCACATACACCTGAAGGGCTGCCCTATAGTAGTTGAAGCAAAGGTATTCTCAAGTCTCAGTGGGTGGAGAGAAAAAAATCAGAGAAGCAGAGGCTGCATCCACACAACACAAGTTGACATGGACTGTTGAAGAGCATATGGTTGTTTTAAGTGTGACTGTATGATTTGGGTGGTTGAGTATTTCATGCAGACCCAACCAGCCTTGTGTCAATCCAGAACATGGATTGTCTCCCTTAATTGGGCAATGCGTGCAAAGAAAGGTAATGAGGAGATACATCTGAAGGATAAATATTCTCCTACAGTGGACTACTCCACCTTGAGAAGGTAGGCTTTCTTTGACTGTAGGGACTTAAGCAACATCTGGATGATCTTTGCCCACACGTTATAGCTGACACCTGTATGAAGGAGCGGGCTGGATTGGTGAGTGTTTGGATCGTGCTGTAACTAAGGTGGACCCACTGGATGTTGTCTCTGTGGTTCACTTTTCAGCACTAAGCATCCATCTTGAGATCAATCCCTTCATCCTTTTCTCCACTCCCAAGAAATCCTCCAGAACATGACATTCTCTGCTTTGGTCTTCCATAAATCCTCAAGGAATGCTAAGTGATATTTCAGGAGCACAAAGAGACCCCCAAGGTGCACACACACACACACACACACACACACACACACACCAAAAGTTAATGAGAAGCACAGACTTCCACGGGTCAGTTTAAAGAGATGCCCAAACATTTGGAAAAACATCTCCATGTTCCCACGTTGCTTCATGCTAATTGAGCAATTTGGCCAGCTTTGTAAAGGACATCAAAATAAAGCCGGTTATTTTTAAAAATTGTGGGTATGTGGAAAATTCTTGGGGAGGGGGGAGAAGACTCCTTTTAGAGCTGAGCAAAGCTATCTGTCTGACCTTCAGATTTTACAGCTGGAAACATCTGGAATCTCTTTGAACTCATGGATACAGCTTTGACGCCACAGTATTTATTTCCACCCAAGTGTTTCTCAACCTTGGCAGCTTGAAGCTGGGTGGACTTCAGCTCCCAGAATTCCCCAGTCAGGGGAATTCTGGGAGTTGAAGTTCACCCAGCTTCAAGGTTGAGAAACACTGATTCTAGCTTATTTCTATCTGACAAGGGGAATACACAGGCTGGTTTATAAAGTTAATAATGCCCTTGAGTAACTCCTGGATAATTCCAGGAAATATCCTGGATAACTGCAAATAATCCTAGATCAACACATGCCATCATCTTGGCATCAAAGTTGACTTCTCCTGGGCTAGCAGCAAGTCTGAAATACGGGCCAGAGACAGACTGTATGGCTATATAATTTCATCTACCACTGGTAGAATAGCAAACGATTGATCTTCTTGGTCCTAGGTGGTCTTTTTCAACTCCCCCCACCGATGTGGCTGGGCTACACTAACCACCATTATGGAAGCTGGAACCTGATGCATTTGACAAGCCACCCAACTGGAGAAGACTGTATGGAATGAGGTGGGGAAGAAAGATTTCAGGCTTGGCTTTTCATGTGGCCCAAGCAGAAATGGGAGAAATTCATTTCCTAATGAACCTTCACCGGATATAGAACATCCTGTTTTTCATCTCAAATTTTCTGGAACAAGTTCCAGGAAGAATCATTTTTTTTTCTTTTGCTGTTTGGTTTTCTTCTGATATGTAGAAATCCTGTTTCTTCCACCTTGTTCCACACAGGGAGGTGGAGAGTAAAATAACCACGTAAACGATGTCAAAATCTCACCTAAGTTAAGTGTCAAATGGCCACAGCCATCCACAAACTGCTGCAGTCCACCCCCTTCCCTGCCCTTTTATGAGATTTTTTTACAGCAAAACCACATTCCTGATGCGGTTGTGAGCCAAGATCTGGGCTTGGTAAGACCAGCTTCAACCACAAGTGCAAATCATCCAGTTTTTACAGGCAAGTGTCGAAATTCCCCAGGAGAGCAAAAAACAAATTATTTTTCCACATGCTATCTCCAGACTGAGGTTGTTAAATGAGTCCCATCCAATTTTACGACCTTTGTTTGTCACGGTCATTGAGCAAATCACAGGGTCATTAAGCGAATCTGGCTTCCCGCATTGATTTTTCCTGTCAGAAGCCGGCTGGGAAAGTGCCAAAAGGCCATCACCTGACCCATGCCAGTCGCCAAGCGCTTGACGTTTGATCACGGAATCACGGGTCGTAAGTGCAATGGTCGTAAGTGCAAGGACAGATCCTAAGTCAAGGACTACCTGCCTAATTTTTGCAAAAAAAAAAAAGCTACAGTGGACATGGAGTTTCAGAAGAGGTTAATTCATGAACGCAGGGACAGGTGGTCCTCGACTTACGAGCCCCAAATTTGTTGCTAAGTGAGAGATTTGTTAAGCGAGTTTTGTCCCATTTTATGACCTTCCTTACCACAGGTGAATCACTACAGTTGTTAAGTGGATTGCTGCAATTATTTAGTTAGGAACCCGGTCATTAAGTGAATCTGGCTTCCCCAAAAGGTCGCAAAACGTGATCACATGACCCCAGGATGCTGCAACCGTCATAAGCACGAGACAGTTGCCAAGGGGCTGAATTTTGTAATCACGTGATCCTGGGGATGCTGCAATGGTTGTAAGTGTGAACGGAGGTCATAAGTCACTTTGAACAGTCACTAAACGAAGAGTTGTAAGTCCAGGATATCTGCATACCCAACAGTTTTGAATAGAGAGTTGCCGTGTCCTATTTCCCCAATCCTGCTCTATGGAGTAGAGAGTTGGTCTCTGACAGAAGGCCACCTGAAGAGACTAGAAGCATTTGAAATGTGGATTTACAGGCGGCTGTTAAGTATAAGCTGGGTTGACAAAATCAGAAATGAGGAGGTTTTAAGCCGCCTGGGAAAGCCAAGGGAAATCATCAAAACAATTAAAAAACTAAAGTTAGAATATTTCGGACATGTAATGCGACACCCAGAAAAATACGGCATACTCCATTTAATCCTCCAGGGAAAGATGGAAGGCAAACGAGGTCCAGGCAGAAGAAGAAGATCATGGCTTCAAAATCTAAGGGACTGGTTTGGACAAAACTCAGCAGCACTTTTTCGTGCGGCTGCTGATAAAAACAGGATCGCCAACGTGATCGCCAACGTCCGATAACGGATATGGCAGAAGAAGAAGAAGATTTCCCCAAAGTGTTGTCTTCTATTTGGGCTATTTAAGATAAATATGAAAATAATGCTTGCCTTTCCAGCTCAGAATGTATTCTGGTGAACTCTGCTTCAACTTAAATTCAGCCTCTTTTCTGTGACTGGGATAAAGGGAATGTAAATACATGTACCGAAAGGAGACAGGCGAACCCAGCCGGATTATCAATAGTTTCAAAATCTTTCGCTTTGTAGAATTCAACGCCAAGCCTACAAATTGCGAAACGGCCACAGCAACAAGGTTTTTCATCATTTTCCACCATGAGCTGCCTTTACAAGGGGGGGGGTTAGGGGTTAGGGCTCAGGTGGCCACTGGGCCCAAGGATGTGTGGCTTTGCGGTGTTTGTGCAGCCCTGGTTTTGGCAAGACGTTCAGAAGAGGTGAAGTCTTGCAAAGTGCAAAGGAGGACTTACTGGAAGAGCTATCCCCAGAAGAGTAACGCCCTCTTTGTCCTTACAAACCTCACCTCCTCCCCACACAATGACAGGTAGGAGAAGAAGCAGGAAGAATCAAAAGCACCAGCTGGTGGCTTTTGTGTTCCACAAAAGGGGGTTATGTAAACTTGAGTCGGAAACAGCGTCTTAAATAACTGGGAATTTGGTTCTCTCACTAGTCTTCTGGTGGAGAAATACCACCCTTGGCTTAGGGCAGGAGGCAGTATCAAGTTTTAAGGTGTGTAGACCATTCTCAAGAATGAAACAAGCCATTGCCTACTTTTGCCATTCAGTCAGTCTAACATTTTGAAGGTCTAACCAGGGAGGCAAAACTTCCTGGTTTTGCAAACTGATGATATCATAAGCCTGCTTATCTGCCATCCCGTTAACCTTAGATGTATCACTTTTGGACTTTGGGATTCAAAGGATGCACCACTAGCAATGGTCAAAGAGTAATCTTGAGCAACTATCAGCTCTATAGAGATAAGCAATAGCTCAGCTGGGTAACTGGAGACCCTGGAAATGCTTTCAGTTGCAACTGAAATTTGTGAAGCTGTTAATCCTCCTAGTTCTTTGCCCCAAAGTTTTGGTGGAGAACTTTCAAGAAGATTTCTACTGTCAACATGCAAAGCCTTGGGCAATTATTAACTTTACAGCATGCAAAACACATACACACTCCTACAACCACCTAGTTGAGGTTCTCCAGAACATGTGCATGTCGTTGCTCACATGGATACACGAATTTGCAAAGAAAACGGAAGCCGCATCTGTTATTATTTTGCACCTCTTAGCCAAAGCAACTGCGTCTTCTCCAAGCTGGTGCCCTCCAGTAATGCTTGATTCCCATGGAGCCCCCATAGTCCCCAACCAACAGGTCTGGAGGATAATGGCTTTTAAAGTTCAACATCATAGGAAGGCACCAAGCAGAGCTAGGGGGAAACTATAAAACACAAGTCCTGTCTTGTAGTCGTGTCTTTTGGTGTGGATTTAAGAGTTTCCATCTATTGTCTGAAAGTTAAAGAACTAAGTGAGACCATAGTTGGGTTTTCTACTATGGACTAAAAATATATATGGGATTTTTGCTTCCAGGAGACAAATGACCTCTGTTTAGACAAGTAGCTGTTTAAAATATGTTTTTGACTGTTATATGAAATGGAACTTGAGTAAAACAAATATTGAGGATGAAATGGGAGATTGGAGAAAGAAAAGACAAGCTGCATAGGTCTGTAAATCCAGGTTTTTTTATTAAAAAGAAAAGTTCAGGGTTTCTGGGTTTCTTGTTTTTCTATCTGGCTTCCTCTTCATTTCCACTATTAAGCATGTGGATTTTATTTTTGTAAAAATTCAGCTGGGAGGGAGTGAAGTCACATTCCTCAGATTCCAGAGAAGAAGAAAAAAACACGGATATTTTGTGTGTATGGCACTCTATGCTGGAGTCCCAATTGCTGAAGGGGATTTATAAAAGCTGGAGGAGGAAAGAGTTACTGCTTTGGTCACCTCAGGAGCAATGGACAAGCATGATGGGGAATGGAGTTCCTTTCCTAAACTTCTACCCCTGGAAAATTGAAGTAATGGAGCGATATCTTCATGAGATGGTGTCAATCTGTAGAAGATCCAACTGTCTGGAGGGTGTTGAGTCACTTTTCAAACTGAATACAAACACACCCACACTCACACCCTCACACATTTGTTGACTTCTACCCAAGAACCAGAAACATCAGACCGTGTTCAGCCTTTCTCTAATTCAGTTTCAAATCAAAGCTGGTCAACCCTACCATTGGTGAAGAACGTCAATTACCGATCTGGAGGGATGAGATTCTCCTGCCTGTTTTAGTATGATTAGATGTGAAAAATAAGCTTAGCAATCTAGAGTTTTGTGGTGTTTTGCTCTCTCTCAGCTCTTCCATTCTCCATTTCTCACTTCCATCGTCACTTTCCTGTGGTATTTTGGTGGACAGATGGATAGCTTTTGGAACTGGTGGGGCCCAATGGCTTCTAATTGCTCCTACATTAGACTTTCTGCTCATTTCCATGTCCCATCTCTGATCACCCTTAGGTTGATCAGGATAAACTAGGCCATTTTTTTTTCCAACCAAAGGGTTGGACTAGAAGACCTCCAAGGTCCCTTCCAACTCTGTTATTCTGTTATTTTAATCCATGCAAAAGCCCAGATTCCATCTGTTATCATGGGACTTTTCCTCCATTAAAACTCTTCCAACCTTTTGATTCTTTTTCTGTCTCCATCACCAGTTTCCTTTCCTTGCATCAGTCAGTTTTCAATGCTGTTCCACGATTGCTTGGCTATTTTTGAAGACAGGGGAAATGATGGTCTCTTAAGATTTGTTTTGTATTCTTGCACCCTTTGGAGGCAAAATTTGGGCAATCAGAAAATACTACAGCATATTTGTTCCCAATACTGTGGAAGGAATGCTATATTGGCAAGCTAAGATGTGGCTATTGATTGTGATCAGTGAGAATAAAACATGTCCTGTTCTGGGCCAGGTTGCAATAAGGGAGTTGGGTTATGTACATCTGGATGACCATGAGGTATCCATAAATATCTACATTCAAAATAATTCCTGTTACTTAGTGATAATTCCTGTCTGATCTCCTACATCTAGTGGTCCTAGCAAAGAGGAATCCAGAATCAAATTTGAAAATTAATCACAATCCTTTGGAAGGCCTACCACAAAGCATGCGTGTGTGTTTCATGTGTGTATCTGAAAGTATCTAAGCTGTGAACCTATAAACCTTTCCAACAAGGTATTATTTCCTTCTTTCTCTTGGTTACTTTCAAGCCCCAGGGTTCTTCTGGACTGAAAAATGGCCCCATCTGTTTATGTCCCTCTTATAATAAAAATTTGCCTTGCAGCTTTGGAGACTCAGCCAGAGCAGTGTTGAGGTCTGGAGCCAAACTTGCAAATTCTGGACTCATTTTGAAACCTGGCAGGCGTTACCCAGGAAAAGAAAATGAAAAGACATGTCAGCAAGTGTTTTAGTGATTATGCATTTTCCACTTGCGGTTCCTGGCGTGGCCTCGTTTTCAGATTCCAGGTTGCTTTGAGAATCGGAATCTTCTTGTGTATCTTCCCCAAAACAGCCTTAAGCCTCCTTTCGCACAAAGGGGAATAACTGACATTACATTTCAAGAGAAGTCGGGGCATTTTGAGAGCCTCATCAGCGCAAAATGCTCTGTTTTTGTAGACATCCTGAAGCGATCCTGGAAACAATGGACTTTTCTTTATTGCACACGGAACCAGTCTCAAACTGCAGAACAGATGTTAAAAGAAGAAGAAGAAGAAGAAGAAGAAGAAGAAGAAGAAGAAGAAGAAGAAGAAGAAGAAGAAGAAGAAGAAGAAGAAGAAGAAGAAGAAGAAGAAGAAGAAGAAGAAGAAGAAGAAGAAGAAGAAGAAGAAGAAGAAGAAGAAGAAGAAGAAGAAGAAGAAGAAGAAGAAGAAGAAGAAGAAGAAGAAGAAGAAGAAGAAGAAGAAGAAGAATAGAATAGAATAGAATAGAATAGAATAGAATAGAATAGAATAGAATAGAATAGAATAGAATAGAATAGAATAGGAATAGAATAGGAATAGAATAGGAATAGAATAGGAATAGAACAGGAACAGAACAGAACAGAACAGAATAGAATAGAATAGAATAGGAGCTGGAAGGGACCTTGGAGGTCTTCTAGTCCAGCCCCCCGCTCAAGCAGAAGAACCTATACCATCTCAGACAAGTCACTGTCCAGTCTCTTCTTAAAAACCTCCAGTGATGGAGCGCCCACGATTTCTGACACAAATTGCAAAAAGAATTTTATTTTTATTTTTGGGTATTAAGGAACTGATGAAGATAGGGATCCGTTACTAGTTAGTTTTGGAGAAGACATTGTCTTTTAAAAATGAGAGGACTGGGTTTCTAGATTTACTGACAACTTTAAGGATGGATTTAATCCCATATTGAGCAAATGGATATTATCTGGACTTTTTCAATTAGTTTCCCCCCCCCCCCTTGTTATTTTCATTTAAAATTGCATGTATTGGCTAATTTATACAAGCACTTATTGGGTAGGGCTAGTAATAACCCCAGTCTAATTGCTGTCTCAATATTCACCAGTCCTCTTAAAGGTAAACAAAGGAAGGATGATTTATCAGAAGCAAAGCCCATTAGGGAAAACAGGGTGGTTTTCTATTTTCCCAAAAACAGAGAGCACAACAAAATGTTCAGGTTCTGAATTTTGCAAGCCAGAAGACATTGATTCATCCCCATTAATGAGGCATTTGAACAAGGAAGGGTCCATTCAGACACACCAGAGGACTTCAAAACACATGGAGAACTCATCTGCAGTTTTAGCCCACAAGCCTAAAAAAGAGAGCCGAGACCCATCTGCCGTGATTCAAGGAAAACCAGAAACACACTGGACCATTCTGTGGCTCCCGGTGTTATTTTGCTTTTACCAAACCACAGGCGAAAAAAAAAAAAAGAGGCTGGATCGAAAATAGCATTGGAAACCACTAAAGTATTTCTTTTAAAAACGGCCTTCCTGCATTAAATTAGCTCAATGTTTTTCCGTTACAGCCTGGCACGACAACGTGGACGTTGGAAGAACGGAAGGAGAAGGAAAAGTTTTCTGGTGAAGACACGATTCAGAAGAAAGGCAGAACCAGATACGAATCCTTCTCACCTGGAGCAGACAGTGGACGTTAGGAACTTAAGACCATTTTTACACTAGAGGGCATCTTGTGAAGTTGGCCACCGGCTGCTGTAGAGGGCGTTGAACACTCCTCCTTCCATTTACTCTCAAGATCTGTGGCTACCTGAGAGAACGATGCAAGTGGAACCTGTCTAGAAACCTTCAGGATTTCATCATCGGCATGAAAAATGCAACACAATAATAAACGAAGTAGTCCTCTGGCATCTTCTCTTCTTTGAAATCCTGGAAACGGCCCCGTCTCGAGATCATTTCTCTTCTCTTCAAGGGTCTCGCTTTAGAAAACGTCAGAGGGTTGAAAGAAACCATCATCCCTACATTTCATCTCCTGTGGCAGATAAGCTAAAACACCACCACCTGGTATCCATTAAAGTACCTCGGAGGCATCTTAAAACACCAGCTGCAACTCCTGTTGATGGTTTCCGGCATGGATCCCATTTGGAGAACCAGACCTGCAGTCTGGCCATCTGCCTGATAGTCCAGGCCCACTTCTGTTCTCCTTGGAGAATTTCCTCTTGGCTTCAACTTCCCCTCCAGACATCTTGCTGGAGACAGCCGCTGAGAGAATAATTAATAAACTCAACATGAATCTCTCTCTCTCTCTCATTCTCTCTCTCTCACACATACACAGTAGGTACCTTATGGGTACGGTGTCAGGTGATATAGAGAAATTGGGGAGAATCTGCACGCTTGAGTTTCCTTCGCCTTTCTCGGGCTTGGCAGAGCCTTCTTTCATTGTTGTCCTTGAAATCCAAGGTCTTGTAGCTTGAGGTGCCTCAGAGTTTGGACTCTCTTCATGTAGACCAGGGTTTCTCAATCTTAGCAGCTTTTAAGTTGGATGGACTACAAGTTGAGGTCCATATGGTTGACCTCCACCTAGTTCAAAGTTGCCAAGGTTGAGAAACATGGATGCAGACAAAGAATAGTAAGGGAAGCTGTGGTGAAGCTACCTACCCTGGTGTGTCAGCAGGAGACCAAAACCTAGAGGTGAACTAGGGTACCTGCAGAGCATCCTGCGTTGACTCTGCCGAAGGCATGACAAAATTGGAGATTTTGCTTTCGCTAAACCACATTGAATCCTTATAACACAGTTGGTTGCTATAGAAATGGGATGAACAGCAAAAATGTTGGAAGACGACTCCGGCCTCTGTTTCCTGTATCATCCAGCCCTGTTGGAGGTCAGAGTTCATTTGGTGCCACATCTCCTCTTTGGTGCTCTGCCTCAAAGGTCAACATTTACTTAGTTAGTTAGTTTGGTTTCATTTTACTACTCATTTGTTGACCCTATTTGGGTAGATGGGCTTTTTCCAAGTATAGACCATCTCACTGCACATCATCTGGTTCGTGGCAGGCTCTCTTGGCAGCTGGGCAGCGGCCCAAATTTAGAAAATGAAAGCCACACAGTCAAACTACAACTTGGTTAATAGCAATTGGAGCTGACCAACCAAACAATCTGGCCGACTTTAAGATGGGTGGACTTCAACTCCCAGAATTCCCCAGCCAGCATGTTGGGAGTTGAAATCCACCAATCTTAAAGCAAGCTGGCTGGGGAATTCTGGGCAAATCTGCAAGTTGTCAAGTTTGAGAAACACTGTTGTAGTTTTTTGGGATTTCAGCTCCTGTGACTCTCAGCTCACCTGGCAAGGAACGGTGAAACATTTCCTTGAAAGATTGACGAAGGAGAACCCAAAGTCATTGATCCACATTGATACAGGTAGTCCTCAACTAACAACCACAACTGAGCTCAGAATTTATGTTGCTAAGCCAGACAGTCGTTAAGTGAGCTTTGTCCCATTTTTACAACCTTTCTTGTCGCAGTTGTTAAGTGAATCACTGCAGTGGTTAAATTGGTAATAGGATGGTTAAATGAATCTGATTTCCCCCTTTGACTTTGCTCGTCAGAAAGTCGCAAAAACAGATCACATGACCCCAGGGCATCGCAATCGTCATAAATGTGAGTCAGCTGCCAAGCACCCGAATGGAAATCACACGACCGTGGGGGATGCTGCAACAGTCGTTAAGCGTGAAAAACGGTCATAAGCAGTGGTGGGATTCAGCCGGCTCGCACCACTTCGGCAGAACCGGTAGCTAATTTTTTGTCGCCCAGGCCCAGAATGGACTTCCGGAAGCGGCATCCACACAGAGAACCGGTTGTTCACCTATCTGAATCCCACCACTAGTCATAAGTCCCTCTTTTCAGTCTCGTTGTGCCTTCGAACGGCCACTAAGCGAATTGTTGTAAGTCAAGGACTGCCTGTGTATTTTAGACCATCGTAATGTATCCAATAGCCATCTGTTTTTCCTATCTCCAGCTGGCTATCGTTCTACTGTTGCCCACAATCTGTCAATCAAAAGGCCAAATTCTGGCTGAGTGCCTGGAGCCCGCCGCCCTGCTTGCCCCAGACCGTTCTCCTCCTCCTCCTCCTCCTCCTCTGAAGATTGAACCCTCACCCCCGTTTGACAGCTGCCTCTTAAAACTCAGGAGACGTGCCTCCCTCGGCAGCCTCCAGCCGCCTGCAAAGAAAGACGTTGTTTGTTTGAGGTTTCTGCAGAGAACGTCTTTGTCAGAGGCAAAGCCCACGAGGACGCATGTCCTGGCCTGTGGCCGGCTTCCCGCTGGCCCGCATACCTTGCCTCTGAGCTCACCCTCTTTGCGGCACGCCGGGCACGGAAAGGCACGCAGGGTGCAGATTCTTTTGTTGCCCTGCTCATCACGCAACCAAACGGTGCCCAGGCTGGTGCCAACTTCTGCAGCCTGGGTTTTTGCTCCTCAGGAAAGCCCTGCGGTGCAGCCCTTTGGCCTGTTCGCCTCTCGTTAAAGTTTGCACAACCGGCTCAACCCATTTCCCAAGTTGGAAACTTGGAGCCATCAACTCAGCAAAGCAGGGATTGACTCGGCAGAACACGCTAAGCCGTTTCTCAAAACTGACAACACTGAAGCTGGGGGGACTTCCAATTCCTAGAATTGCTGGCTGGAGAATGCTGGGAGTTGAAGTCCTCCTGTCTTCGTGCTGCCAAAGTTGAGGAACGTTGACTCAATTACGACTGTGATTGAACCTGCAGCTTGGAAGATGGGATGGACTTCCAATTCAGGGAACTGCTGGCTGGAGAATTCTGGGAGCAGAAATCCACCACCAGCTTCAAAGGTGTCAAGACCGAGAAATCCTGCCTGAAGCCCTAGTGATAAATGTAGAGTTAGATCTCAGTCTGAATTTTTGTTACTTCCTTTTCGGTGTGTGGAGCCAAAGTCCTGTTCTGAAGCCCCGCCGGACTTACAAAGTCTCCTTGAGAGGGTACAAGTGACATGTTTTCGATAAGCAGAGCCAGGAATCTGCTTCTTCCGGTCCAAAGTTCACTGAACTTCTGCAAAAGTGCTTGCCAAGGAATTCTTAGGCAGAACAACACGGTCTTGAAATCCTGAGCAAGGAGACTCTTGGGCGGGGGGGGGGTGGAATTGAAGGGGGGTTGACAAGAAACAAGGGCCTCTGATGAGTGATGACAACCTTTCTTCAACTCGTCTCAGATTGGGGCAAAATTCCCAGGTTCACTGAAGCTTTTGCTGTGATCTTTGCACAGTCGCTGGGAATTTCTCAAGCAGAAAAGCAGCTACGTGTAGCCCTGATGATGTTACCTAGTTGGGTAATGAAAGGTCTGCAAGGAAACAACTAGGCTGAGAGAGATCCAAGGACTTTACAGTCCTCCTCCTCCTCCTCCCCTCTGTAAATCTCATTCTCTTCTAGCCCTGATGAGGTTACCTAGTTGGGTAATGAAAGGTCTGCAAGGAAACAACCGAGCTCAGAGAGCTCCAAGGACTTTAGTCCTCCTCCTTCTCCTCCTCCCCCTCCCCTCTGTAAATCCCATTCTCTTCTAGCACTGATGAGGTTACCTAGTTGGGTAATGAAAGGTCTGCAAGGAAACAACCGAGCTCAGAGAGCTCCAAGGACTTTAGTCCTCCTCCTCCTCCTCCTCCTCCTCCCCCTCCCCTCTGTAAATCCCATTCTCTTCTAGCCCTGATGAGGTTACCTAGTTGGGTCATGAAAAGTCTACAACCACCAAGCTCACAGAGCACCAAGAACCACCAAGCAGTTCCAGGTATTGGACTGTCAAGGATTCCTCATCAACCCAGGTTTGGCAGCTCCATCCATCCATCCTCTTCTTCCCTTGAGCCTCAGGAGAATCTAATCAACTTCTGGATTCCTTCATTTTTTGCCTTTTTCGCCAGGGATCCTCCTTTTCCCCTTGTATACAAAGCACTTTTTAAAAAAAAAATCATGCAACTTTTACTTCTGGGGAGGGAGGGAGGGAGGGAGGGAGGGAGAGAACATGTACCAGGCCAATAGAGTTTGTTAGTTGCATCGTTTTTTGTCTTGCCTGTCCTGTGAATACAGCTGTCCTCTCTACCAGCTGCTCTTTTCTATCCTTCGGTAGAAAAATAGCTTTAATAATAATAATAATTTTAAAAAAAAGACAAAATCCGGTCATCATTTTGCAAAACCACCGAAAAAGAGCGGAATGCAACTTTTCACTGTGGTTTTCCACAAGCTAATTTTGCAAAGGCTGCCTGGAAAAGGAGACCGGCAAAATCACTGGGATGTGGCCAGCGAAGGTGAATGCTGCCACGGCATTGGATTTTGGCTTACTAGAGCAGACAGGAGAAAATATTGGAGATTTGGAGATGGGGGGGAGAGATTCTCTCTCTCTCTCTCAATGTCTTTTCTCTCTTTCTCTTTCCTTCTCTTTCCCCCGTCTATTTATCTCTTTCCCTCTCTCTGTATTTCTCTCTCTCTCTTTCCCTCTCTCCGCCCCCTCTCTCTCTTTGCCACCCACTCCCCAAAGCACAGGTGTGAGTTTGGAAGCTCAGGTAGGAGAGCCAAAAAAACGAACTTCTACTGACTTCAAGAAACCTGAGATAAGTGGATCCTGGCTCTTTAAAAAGTCTGCAAAAATCACACGAAGAGGGAAGAGCGGACACAGGCAGGCAGACAAGAGTCTTGAGTCCAAGCGATGGGGAAAGAAGTTTTCCACCTTTTTTCCAAAGCTATTTCCAAAGAAATATCATAAATAAAAAGAGAAGAAAAAGGAGGAGAGTAATGAGGTTAATGATGAGTAACGCTTTTTCAAGATGGGGTCTCGGACATTCCGTTTTTAAACTGAAGGGGAGTGAACAACAGCTGGGCAGCTGTTAATTGTTGTGTGGATCCTCCTGCGTGGCTTTTCCAAAAGTGGCTCTGGACCCACAGCTGTGGTGGTGGCTGCAGGGAACGTCGCCAGACCAAAGCATGTCTTCTCCTTGGCCTCCTTTTTTCTTAGTTTTCGTCCACTTTTCCTTCCTCCTTTCTTGCACTTTTTGCTTCTTTACTTTCCTTTTTTAAAGATATATTTTAAATATATTTTCCTTATATTGTCTTAGTTTGGGCTCGCTTTTAATCTTCTTGTTTAAAAGTTTGAATTAAAATGTTATAGGAAGGGAAGAAGGAAGGGAAGGCAGAAGAGAGAGAGAGAGAGAGAGGAAGGAAGGAAGGAAGGAAAGAGAAAGAAAGAAAGAAAGAAAGAAAGAAAGAAAGAAAGAAAGAAAGAAAGAAAGAAAGAAAGAAAGAAAGAAAGAAAGAAAGAAAGAAAGAAAGAAAGAAAGAAAGAAAGAAAGAGGAAGGGAAGGGAAGGGAAGGGAAGGGAAGGAGGAAAGGGAAGGGAATCTAATTTTAGGCTTGTTGCTTAGATTGTGACAGCCTGAAAGTTAGTCCCACAAAGTACCAGGGGTGGGATGGCACAATTCAGAGACCCTCTTCATGCAACAGTTGAAACCAGATTCCCGAAGCCACCACAGGCTGTCTCTCAATTTGCACAAATCCAAGGATTCAATGCAAAAATAAAATTAAAAAAAACAACAACAACAATCCGGGCAGGGAGCTCAATGACTCCTTTGCTTGTTTGGGGCCCCTCCTGTTCTCCAGGGAAGCCAGGTTACGGCCTCTGCCTGCCACGGAGGTGCCAGTTTACAAAACAGGCTGCTGACACAACAATCAGCAGATCCGTTGCTCGTCCTGGGGTCACGGTGTCTTTTGTGTGCTTCCCGACAAGACTAATTACTTCCTTCTTGCTCTGGGTGACATTTGGGTTGGCCGGCTTCCTTTCCGCGCTTTGATTTATCTGCCGCGTTTCCCCCGTGGAAACAAAGCCTGGAGCGTCCAGCCAATTGGTCGCCCAGGGACGTCTGCAGGTTCTCCTGCCCCCCGACCTCCACGCCCGGGAAGGAAGCGCCCTCCAAAGCTGCAGGCCTCCAGTTCCTTCCCTAGAATTCTCTGCCACTGCAAGGAACACAGGCAAAAGCGATCCTCAACTTACAACAGTTCGCTTAGTGACCGTTCGGAGTTACGACGGCACTGAAAAAAGTGACCGAGGACCGTTTTTCACACTTAGGAGCATCGCAGCTCACGGGATTTGCATTCAGACGCTTGGCAGCTGACTCGTATTTATGACGGTCGCAGTGTCCTGGAAGGGGGGGGTCACGTGATCCCCATTTGCGACCTTCAAGTCAAGGGAGGAAGCGGGATTCACTTAACAACCGGGTTGCCAACTTAAACAACCGCAGCGATTCACTTAAAAATGTGTGGCAACGAAAGTCGTAACTCGGGGCAAAGCCCACTTAACGAAGGTCTCCCTTAGCCACATAAATCCTGGGCTCCACTGTGGCCCTTGAGGACTGCCGAGGGTCCCTCAGAGGCAATGAAGACAAAGCTCTCTTTATCTCGCAGACCCCAGATTTTATTCGACAAACATTTCAACACCCCCCAATTCTTTGGAGACGAAGAGGAGGAAAGAAGATTGCAGGTCAGAGGGGAAACAACACGGAGCCAAAAAGAACCATTTCTGGATTAAGGCCACGTAAGACATCCCTGTCTGAGTCCCCTTTGCCCTCGACAAAACCCCTTTTTTTAAAAAATAAAAACAGGCATCGACCAGCTTGGACATCTGAACATCCGTCTTGCAGGAACAAATCAAAACACGCAACTGCAGCTTTCATGGACTGCTTTGATTTCAAAAAGGAAAAAAAAAGTAATTCTGGATTTACGCAGGTGTAGTGCAGAGGTGAGTGGCTGTAAAAATGCATGCCTGTTACCTTGTGTGTCTATATGCAAGTAGTCCTCGACTTATAACGGTTTGTTAAGTGACCGTTCGGAGTTACAAGGACACTGAAAAAAGTCACTTTCTCACACTTTTTGACCGTTGCAGCATCCTTCTGGCCACGCGATCAAAACTCAAGACACTTGGCAACCGGCGTGTATATGTGACAGTTGCAGTGTCCCAGGTGATGGGATCAAAATACGGACGCTTCGCAACTGACCCACATTTATGACGGTCGCAGTGTCCCCGGGGATCACGTGATCAATCCTCTTTTGCAACCTTCTGACAGGCAAAATCAATGGGGGAAGCCAGATCCACTTAACAACCGTGGGACTAACTTAATAACTCAACAACTGTGGCCAGAAAGATCGTCACATGGGGAGAAAAACTCACTTTAACAACTGTCTCGCTTAGCAACAGAAATTCTGGGCTCCACTGTGGTCGTAAGCCGAGGACTACCTGGAACAGACCTCAGAAGTGAGATTTGTGTCGTTTGTGCGACTTCCTCAAAAAGAGTCTATTTTGGTCCACCAACCTGTTCATTCCTTCCACTTCACCTCAGTTTTTGCTTTCTGTTCTCTTGTTTTGCACAATCATCGTATCTACAGAAAAAGAAAAAGAAAAAAGAAAAAAAACAACAACCCTTGACTGGGTTCAACCTGATTTTGTTCCTTTTCTGGAGGGGGAAAAGGAAGGGCTGGTGTTGGAAAGGATCTGGATAAATAAGAGTCTTTTTTTTTTTTTTTCCAGAAAGTCAAGCCTGAGAGAGAAAAAATAGGAAGCTGGCTGGAGCAAAAGCTACATTTCCTTTGGAAAGCAAATTCTTTTACTTCCTCTGTAAACAACAAGGCTAGGGAGAGCCAGAAGCTCGACTTTTCTCGAGGAAAAGAATTCCACTCGTCAAAATGTCTTTTGTGCAACAATTTCTTGCCTGGGTCCTTGCGATTGGATCGGGAAGGGCTGGAAGCACTCATCCCAAGCTTTGGTCAGGACAGGGCTACAAGCTTCCCTCTCGATGCCCAAAGTTCAGCATCGTGAAGATGATGGAGAGAACAAGTCAACTGGGAGGACCTCCCATGATCCACCAGGAGGAGGAGACCTCCCTCTTCCAGAGGCAGAGAAGAAAACACAGTCGCTGCTGCTCATCCCAGCTGGGGGCACGGTAGCGTTGAGGACCATCGTGAGCTCCGACATCTGGCGGGCTTCCTAGAGGTTGTCGTAACTTCTCAGGGTCTCTTCCAGCTTCTGGCTGACTCTCTGGTAGAAGACAATCTGCTCCCTGATGTAGGACTGCATCATTTTCTTGAAGTCCAAGATGCGTCTCTCGTGGAAGTAATTCATCTCCGCCTGGAGGGCAAAGCCAACTACTCGGCAACGCTTCCGGATCCCGTCTGCCTCCTCCTGGTCCATTTTCCCTTCGTCGCTCATCCGTTGGCTCTCCTTCACTTTGGCAAACGCACCTGTGGGAGGGAAGCAAAGGGACAGCTCACCAAGGTTATTAAGCCCTCAGGAGATCAAGCTGACCAACGTTGAGTTGGGCAAGCGAGAGGAAAGAATATTCAAGAATGAAGAGAACTGTGTTAGTCAGAATAACAGGGTAACAGAATTGGGAAGGACCTTGGAGGTCTTCTAGTCCAACCCCCTGCTCACGCAGGAGACCCTATACCATTTCAGACTAATACTAGTCCAAACTCCTCTTAAAAACCTCCAGTGATGGAGCAGCCACAACTTCTGGAGGCAAGTTGTCCCACTGGTTGATTGTTCTAACATCAGGAAAGTCATTGATGGCCAACAGATCAAGAGAGGTCCAGTAGCACCTCTTCTGAGTTGCCTATTTGATTCAAAGGCTTTGGATTTCCTGAGCTCACTTCAGAGGCCTGGAGTGAGTTGTTGGTGATGAAATGAGTTGCAACTCACAAATTTGCTTGATGGAAAAATGTGTTATGAAACATCTTATATGTGGTCTCTGGAGAAGATCTGAGTTTTATTCAGGAGCTGGAAGAGCATCTGTTTATAATTCATCATCATCACCGCCACCATCGTCCGCCTACTTTTACTCTATCACGCCAAGGCGGACAAGTTGTCCTGCTCCCCCATTTCTCCATCTCTGCCTACGATGCAATCATGATTGTCTAAAGAGATTCTCCATCATCCAGGTCACATTTGCCCCAAAGATGCTTTTCCAACAGGCAACTGGACTTTCTTGGGTTTGTTGTTTTTTTCCCTTGAAAACATTTTGCTTCTCATCCAAGAGATTTCTGAGAACCGAAGAAGCTTCTTGGACCAGAAGCAAAACATTTTCAAGGGGGGAAAAAACCCAAGTCACTCCAGTTGCCTTTTGGAAAAGCACCTTTGGGATAACCATGATTGTCTTATTTTCCATAAAAGCCGACCATCTGTGGTCGGTCAACCCTAGTTTGCCATTTGAGTCCCTGGGTGAACCCATCCGTGGTGTCCTGTAGAACATGCCTGCTACATCTTGGGTGACACAGCCAATCACCGTTGGGTCTCTCAACGGTGGCTTCTCCTGATCTGCAGCCCTCGCCTTGCTGACGTTCTCACAATTCAGGCGTTAGGCAACGGCACCTTCGCTGCCACCTCCCCTTTTGCACAGAAACAACGTGGAGCTGGCCGCCTCAGGGCCTGCAAACATTTGCCCTCCCCAATGAATCACGACTTTTTGGAGAAAAGAACACATTAGACGGGGCCAACCTCACCTTGAATCGGCAGGTGTGGCTGTGGCGTTGTGTGTGAATCACCAGGGAGATAAACTACGCCAGCCAAGCAACCTTGTCCCCGGATCCCCTTATGGAACGTGTTGCCGAAGGGACAGGTAGCAGATTCTCTCACACCTGTCCAAATTTCAAATAATTCTGATGTTGTTCCTAAGATCTAAGTCTCAGGGGGCATTTGCTACACGTACAATAACTTTTCTGGTTTTTTTCCCCCTTGCAGAGGGCATTAAAATATAGATAGTCCTAGTCTTACAACAGTTTGTTCAGTGACTGTTTGAAGTTACAACGGCACTAAAAAAAGAGACTTACGACCATTTTTCACACTTATGACCCGAGGTCATGTGTTCAAAATTTGGACACTTGGCAACTGTCTGCACGACCACAATGGGGAGCAAAAAATTCATTCATGCCGGCTAAGGAATTCTGGGAGTTGAAGTCCACACCCCGCACACCTCTAGCAGGACGCAGCCATAAAAGACTGCAGCATCAGTGGTGTGTGGATGCTGTTAAGGAATCGTGACATGGACGGTACACGTGAATGGCGCCTCTGTTCATCTTAGTTTTCTGCTCACGTCCGGGACTTGAGCCAGTGAGATAAGACACTTGTGTGGCATGGCACAGAAAAGCCTGCAACTCTGCTCAGTGGCCCTTCGTGTGTTTTGAACTGGGCAGCCTTGTAAACATGAAACCTGGCTGTGTGAGCTTCCCTTAGCCACACGGCTAAAAGTAAGGGTTGATGGCTGCCTTCCGACTTAAACGATGCACCCAGGGATGCGTATTGCAAAAACCTGGGGCCTGATCTACAAAGTTACAGGTAAGTCCTCAACTTACAACCGTTCGTTTAGTGACCAAAGTTTTGGTCACTAAAGTTTCAGGAACTGAAAACAAGTGATTTAGGACCGTTTTTCACCCTTAACGACCGTTGCAGCATCCCCCAGGATCACGTGATCAAAATTCAGACGCTTGGCAACTTGACTCCTATTTATGACGATTGCGATTTGCCGGGGTCACGTGATCCCCATTTGTGACCTTCTAACTAGCCAAGTCAATGGGGAAAGCCCGATTCACTTAACAACCATGTTACGAACTACACATCTGCAGTGATTCACTTAGCAACTGCTGCAGGAAAGTTTGTAAAATGGGACAAAGTTTTACTTAACATATGTCTCACTTAGCCACAGAAATGTTGGCCTCAGTGGAGGTGTTAAGTTGTATAAATCCCAAACCAATCCCCAAGTTTCTAACGAGTGTAAGAGGAGAGGAAGTGACTTGTTTTGCACCTTGTAGAAAAATGGGAGAGGCATTTCCAACTGAATTACACACTGATCTGCATAACTAGGACGGACGCCTAGATACGGAAGCCAAACTGAATTATTTCTATCGTTGCAATGGAAATATAATTCAGGTTTATCACAGTCCTATGCAAAGGAGAGGAGGGGAAAAAAGTCTTCCAACAGCTTTTTTTTAACTCCGGAGAAGTTCTGCAGAGATTAGGCTGGCATGGGGAGATTATTATAGATCTTGCTTCTCGTACAACCTGGGTTATCCATACACAAATATTGAAACCTCTATTTAATGGAATCCTATTTAAGGGATGTCCTAAGCAGGGCTACATGCTGGCTGGGGAATTCTGGGAGTTGAAGTCCACCGAGTTTTTCAAGTTGCCAAGATTGAAAAAACGCTGGTCTCCCAGACAAATAGTCCTTGACTTATAAGCACAATTGGGATCAGAATTTCCACTGCTAAGCCAGGCAGGGAGCCGCACTCAATTTTATGACTTTTTAATCATGGTTGTTAAGCAAATCGCTGCAGTCATTAAGTGAATCATGCGGTCATTAAGCGAATCGGCCTCTCCCATTGACTTTGCTCGTCGGAAGTCGGCAGGGGAATGGCGATCACATGACTTAGAGATGCTGCAACCGTCGTAAACACCTGCCAGTGGCCATTTTGATGTGGCCACAGGGATGCTTCATAAGTGTCATAAGTGCGAGGACCGGTCATAAGTCATTCTTTTTCAGGGCCGCTGTAACTTCGGTCACTAAATCGAGGACTGCCATTCCGATTATATAGCACAGTCTGCTTGCAAAGGCCTGTCTTAGCATGTGCAAGATCCTCTCCTAAATCCACAATTGGCCAATTATTCAGAATACTCCTGAGCAGGTGTCGATGTGTACATTCCTTGATGGGCTGTTCCAAGCCCTTCTTTATCGTGGAGAAAATTTGTAAAAATCTGGCAAGGATCGCTCACTCTGGCTCTCCAACGATCCAGGATTTTTCCACTGGAAAGGAATTCACTTCATCCCTGCAACCTGCAAGGTATCATCCTGCCGCTCCCCTCCAGGGTCCAAGTGCGAACTTAAGAAGGTGGACATCCCTGAAGTCACCCAAACAAAGCCGATCAGAGTTCTCCTAGCTGGTTCCAAGATATATTAGGAGCACGTATCTATCTTTAGAGACAGCTTAATCTCGGAAGCTTGTTCCTCTAACCTCCGGCTAAAGTCAGTGTTTGCCTGACTTTAGCCGGTTCAGCCTGCTCTCCCACTTCCTGTCCAGGAGGCTTTCAACCTGCTAAACGTCCATGGAGGATGCTAACTTTGAAACCCATCCACGCAGGTGCCCGGCCTCAAAAATCATGTTGGGTTTTTTTTCCAAAAGAGGACATGCCAGCTGCTTCTGCATTGCCATCCTGAAGCTCCTCCTGGCCTTCAGGTTGGCGGGCCTGGGGCACTGCCCTCCTGCGGGGGGGCTTAGAAAAGTCACATACACAAACACACCCCTGTCAGTGCGGATATCCCTGTGGGGAGGGCTCAGGGGTGTCCGGGGACGCTCAGCTGCTCTTGTGCTCTCTCTGCAGGGAGCCCCAGATGATTTTCATCCATCCTCTTCTGAAGAGGTTCCCTGGTGGAGACCTGACCTCTTTTGAAGGCTGTTTGGCCTGAGCAGGATCCTGAACTCACCTCCCAAGTTCCTCAGTTCTACACCGCCGATGGGATTTTGTCTTGCCTTATAACCGAGTTTAAGAACTGTATATATGTGCATATGAGTGAGAGAGAGTCTGCATCTCTCTCTCTATATATATATATATATATACACATCTATATCTCTATCTAATCTCTCTATCTCTATCTACCTACCTACCTCCATCCATCCATCTCTCCAACTATTTATCCATCTCTACCTACCTCCATCCATCTCTCCAACTATATCTATCTATTTATCTATCTATCTATCTATCTATCTATCTATCTATCTATCTATCTATCTATCTATCTATCTATCTATCTATCTATCTCTATTTATCTATCTCTACCTATCATCTATCGCTATCTCTATATCTCTATATCTATCTATCTATCTATCTATCTATCTATCTATCTATCTATCTATCTATCTATCTATCTATCTATCTATCTATCTATCTATCTATCTAATCTCTGTCTGTCTGTCTCTGTCTAATCTCTCCATCTATCTATCTTCATGTAATCACTATTTGTGACTTCCCCGCAGCTTCCAACAAGCAAAGTGAATGGGGGATGCTAGATTCGCTTAATGGCCCTGTGACTCACTTAACAACTGAAGCGATTCACTGTGGCAAAACAGATCGTAAAAGTCAGGTGTGATTCGCTTTGCTTAGCAAAGGAAATTCTGATCTCAGCTGTGGGGGTGAAGTCGGGGGCTACCTCTCCTCCCCTCTCCTCCTATTCAGCTGCTCACTGCTTGCCCTTACGTGTCCCTACTCGTCTTCCACCGTAGCAGCTTCCTGAACACCTGCGATCTCTTCCAGCTGCTCCTCCTCCCGTGGGAACCAATCGCTTCTCTTCCTCACACGCAGACGCACAAACACACCAATTGCCGTCTGAGCCCTTGGAATGTCTGCACCCTCCCGGCAGGTGAGGCAATTGCCACCGATGCCACCAGTTATTCAAAGACAAGATGGCTGCATGCCATCGCATCCTTCAGAGCCCCCCTCCCCCACGTCCTCTCTCCTGCTTTACCTGGATCGGTTTACCTTTGCAGGAGGCCCACTTCCTCTTAACGTTAAAAGGGAAACAGGTGGAGCACACCTGGGAGGTACGCAGGGAAGTGGTGTGATCCTGGGCAACTGGATTGAGAAATCAGCCTCTCCTTTTCCTGCTTGGGCGATCCCTCCTTCCCTAACCAGAAAAAGCCAGCATTTTTTTTCCTAGAGATGTTTTAATGGTGGAATTCTTTAAATCGTCTAGTCCAGAGGTCCCCAACCTTTTGGCTACCAGGGACCAGTTCGGTGGAGAAAGGTTTTTTCACGGACCAGAGGGTGCGTGGTTTTGTGTGCTGCCTGCATCCCACAGATGGGGCTTTGCTTGTTTGTGCAGCCCGGTTACTGGCATGCTGCGGCCCAGTACCGGTCCACAGACCAGGGGTTGGGGACCCCTGGTCTAGTCCTGGCTGTGTAAACAGGCCGCCTTATCTCCGGTCTGCTGTTTTCTTAATCGTTGCTGGATTGAGGAAGTTGGCCTCCCACTAAACTAGGAATTAGATAAACCCAGCAGTCCCTGAGTTTATTTGTGAGGAGGGGGTTGTGTTAAGCAAAATAAACGTTTCAGATCATTGTTGAACTTCTGGACTTTGTAAACCACCATCTTCCTAAATCAAAAGTCTTGCATACATTTTGCCTTGATATTTTCATAATCTCTGGTGAACAATCCATGCGGGCACTGCAAAATTATCCCTATAAACTCAGCGGACTACTAAATTTATTGGGGAATAGATCGGTGGGGGCAGAGAGGACTGGGTTAAGCAAAATAAATCAAGGCGAATTATTCACATAGCTCCTGAGTTTCATGTTTCGATTAATTCCCAGACTTCCTGAACCTCAAGATCTCCAAAATACATTACAAGTATTCCTCAGCTTGTCATCATAATTGGGACCAGAATAAAATGGTTGTTAAATGAGTTGTGCCGGATCTTACACACTTTTTTTTTTTTTGCCAGAGTCGTTAAGTGAATCACTGCAGTGAATCACAGTGCGTGACCGTGGGGACACCGTGACGATTGTTAAGTGTGAGAACCGGTTGTGAGTTCCTTTTTTTCCAGTGCCGTTGTAACTTTGAACGGTCACTAAATGAATGATTGCAAGTTGAGGATTACCTGTATAGTTAAACTCCCCGTCCAGCGTGTCTCTGCCTGTGTTTCTCAACCTTGGGCTACTTTCAGGTGTGGACTGTCTCCAAAGCGCCTGAAGGCAGGACAAGAAGCAACGGATGGAAACTAACCAAGGAGAGAAGCAACCTGGAACTAAGGAGAAACTTCCTGACAGTGAGAACAATTAACCAGTGGAACAACCTGCCTCCAGAAGCGGTGAATGCTCCAACACTGGAAGTTTTTAAGAAGGGATTGGACAACCACTTGTCTGAAATGGTACAGGGTCTCCTGATTGAACAGGGGTTGGACTTGATGACCTCCAAGGTCCCTTCCAACTCTTGTTATTTTGTTATTCTGCTATTCTATCTTCCTCCCTCCTCTATTCTTTCTCCATCACGGGAGGTTTCCATGAAGAGACTTGTCTGAAATAATCTAGAATCTCCTCCTTGAGCAGGGGGTTGGACTAGAAGACCTCCAAGGCCCCTTCCAACTCTGTTATTCTGACTTCAACTCCCAGAATTCCCCAGGGGCTGCTGTCCTAGCCCTGAGCACTGTACATTTGCAATTGCAAAAGGCAGACTCTCCGCCCACTGCAGTTTGCAACCACTTTGCTCCTTGCCTTCTCCTGGGGGCTGAAACCTTAGTTCTGGCCTTTTGGGAAGCCTCACAGGACTCCTCGTGGGATGAAAGGCTATGAGGCTGCAAGGTGAGCAGACAATCGTGGCTCCAGCCTGTCTTCAAACCAAGAAAGAAGCCGTCCAACCTCTCTTCCACCCCCCACCCCCCCGCACCTCCCCAGAGGCGGCCCACGCAAGACAGGTTCTGCTGCCTTGTTATCTCGGTCCTTGGGGGCCAGAGTAGAGGACCTACCTTTCTGAAGATGAATGATATCTGGGAAGTTGGAGAGGAGTCCCTGATACAAGGAGAGGGTATCCAACATGAGGAACAGGTCGTTCTTGGGTTGCTCGGCAAACATCTCCCCCACCGTCTCGTAGGTCTTGCCCGTGTGGGAGATGGCGTTGTTGAGGGCATCAAAACTATATGGTGGGTCCATCTGGAAGGCTTGGCTGATGGCTTGGAAAGCATTGCCCAGTTTTTGGAACTCTTTACGGAAGCCCCCAACGTGCTTCCTGGCCAGCTCAGAAGCCACGCTGGTCAGCTGCAGGACGCTGTCGTCCATCTTCTTGTTGAAGGCTTTGAAGATGTCCACTCGGTCCTCCACATCCTGCAGGTCTTGGTGCTCGGTTGGGATCTGGAGGGTCAGGAGGAAACTAGCCCCCACCATCTCGTCCTTCTCCGCCCGACGCTTCCCCATCTTCCACTGCTTGTTGTCCCCGCAGGTGAGGAAGTGTTGGAAGCCCTCGTATTGGGAAAGTGCCGGGTGGCTGGTCATGTGGTCCATCCACAAGATCAGCCTCCGTTTGCGCTTCTCAATGAAGTCCTCCCCGAAGCGCCCCGTGGCTTGCTTCTCCGGCAGGTGGGGCACCGAGATGACGGTGAACTTGTGCAAGAGGCGGTTGTACAGCCAGTCGAAGTGTTTGTAGCGCCGGTACACCGGCGAATTGCCGTTGCTGGGCGTCAAGCGGTAGGAGATGTAGCTCTTGATGCCTTTGAACTTGGTCTGTTTGGTGGGCTCTTCCACGGAGCAGAGGAAAGGGTGTGGGCTGGACCTCCACTGAGGGCCTTTGGAGCCCATGTCGATGTAGTAGGCCTCTGAGATCTTGCCCATCATGGGGACATCTCCCAAAATGAAGGCCTCCACTCCAGACCGCACAAAGCTGGAGAAACGGTTGAGGTTGCGACTCACCATGCTTCCTCTCTTGGAAGAGCCAATGCTGTCCTGCCTCTCCAAGGACGGCTTGGCCCGGCTGCCGACGTGGTTGGGGTGAGTGTAGGGCCTGGAGCAGGAGAGGCTTGGCGAGGGGTGCCCGTTGGTCCCTGCCCCGCTCCGGGGTTCCTCCACCACCGTGCCATCATCGTCCCAATCGTCCCAGTCATCCTCATCATCTTCAAAGCTGCCCTGGTGGGAGATGCCGGGGGCAGACGGGGGGACGTAGGAGGAGGACCCATTTCCAGGAGACCCGGTGGGGCTGTTGGAACAGTTGGTGTAAGTTGAGGAGGACCTGGAGCGAAGGATCTCCACGTAAGAGGCGGGAAAGAGGCCCGTCTCCCCTCGGGAGTTGGTGCCTTGCAGCCAGCCGTCCAGGGATTTCTCGTTGAAGAGCACCAATTCTTCATTCTCGCGGATGCTGATCTCTTCCTTGTTCTCACTCTGGAAATCGTAAAGTGCTCGCGCTTGGATTGCCATGGGGGTGTCCGGTGAGGCGGCCGGGTCTCGGCCACCAATCCCTCCCCCCCCTCCCGTGGGTGCTGTTGAAAAGGGGGCCTTTTCCCCAGGAAGCTACCAAGGCCTGCAGCGGACTCTGCAATGGCTCAAAGCGAAGAGAAGAACAGGACTTTGTCGGAAGAACAAAACCATCTGGTGGTGTTTTTATAGGAGGAGGTTTAAGAAGGGCAGTCGCTTTTCACAATCGGCGGAGGGAGGTTAAGAATGGGGCGAAGCACAGGACATCTTCCTCAGGGTCGCAGACCTCAGGCCAGGTCCAGAAAAACCAGAAAAGGCTCATTACTGTAGCCGTATCAAGCAGCCCATCAGGGGTTATCCGTAAATCTCAGCTCTCTTTTGGAACCCTGAAATTATAGGTCAGAATTAAGCATCTCGATCCGAAGAAAGGCAGCTAAGATGTTTGATCTGTGTGCTCTAAATCTGTTTGGTCCACAGTTCAAGAAAACCTCTGGGGTCTTTTTTTTTTTTTTTTTTTTAACAATAAAGAGAAATATAGGGCAATTCAGGATTTCTCAGGCTTTCAACCCCAGTCTCTCTGGAAGGGGAAAACCAGGAAGTCTCTGTTGTTGTTAACCAGGAATGTTTTGCAAGGCTGAATAATAATCCCTGTTGGATCGGATTGGAAACCCACCAGGCTCCCGAAGGGTGGAGGAAAAATGTGAAAAGCTACAAATCACTCCTCTATGGAGAAGGTCACGCCTCGGTCCACACACACAACAAAGTCCACGTGAATCTGTTGCTGTCTCTCCACCAACCACCCTCTTTTTTTGTTGTTGTTGTTCACACCACAAAAATGAGAGAAAAAGAAAAACAGCTCCCCAAGTAGAAAGTTTTACCTCTTTGCAGGATCTAAAACTTTGGGGCTGGGAAGAAGCCCCACCAAGCAAGCAGAGCGTTCACCCCCCAAGGCGTCCTCCTACCAAACCCACCGAAGGGCTCTCTGCAAACCGACTGAGATCCACCAGCCAAGCGTAAAATCCCTCGGGGGCGCCCAGAAGAGGTCTCTTTTGTTGTCCGCTCTCGCTCTCTTTCTCTGTTTCTCCCTAGTCGATTTCCAGCGGCTCACAGCGCTCAAAACAGATCACCAACAGGGTCTATTTCAATAAAAAATAGAAATCAAGAAGAACGCGGATCGCTGCCGGGGACACTGGATTTCCGTGCACGCGCTTGAGTTCGCTGCAAAGCTCCGGGAAAGCCGATTGCGCGAGGAAGAGGAGGTTGGTGGAAGGCCGGGAGAGGAAGCAGGAATGTCCATCCACTCCAGGACTTGGAGAAGCCGGGAAGAAGAAAGTTTGCAGGAGTGTCAGGGAGCCCCCTTTTTGGAGAGGCGCGCGAGGCCGACGGGTGGCTGGGCAGGCAGTCCAACCGGTTCCACCGCAGGCGCTTCAGGGAAGGACGAGCGACAGCCCCCGGGGACAAGGGACAGGGCGCTGGCAGAGTTCCCTCCTCTCCCGGCGCCGGGCGGCCGAGGCAGCTACGCGACCCGGGTCCCCTCGCGCGCAGCCAAACGGTCCTCCTGCAGAGGATGGGGCTGCGCTGCTCTGGCCACCTGGCTGGGTCGCAACGCCCGTCCGCCTCTCCGGGGGGGGCTGGCAGGGGGTCCTCCGTGCGCCCTGCTGGCGGCAGCCGCCGCCGCCGCCGGGTCTCTCGGGGCGCAGCTGGCTTCGTTGGGTCCCCCCCTTCCCCCTCCGAAGGGCAGCGAGACCACAAGGCTCGGCTGCCTCGGCGCTCCTGGGCGCAGCTCACCCGCCGGGCTGTTCCGTGACGCACGGGCGCAGCTGCTGCAGCTGCGAACTTTTGCCAAAGGCGCCGGGCGCAAAGCGTTCAGTGGACCCAGCAGGCGGGCGGGCCAGAGTGCGGCCGCCCTCTGTTGGCAGCCGCGGGGGGCGCCGCCTTGACGCTCCGGCTCGGTCCTGGCACGCGCAGCCGCCCTCCCCGCTTCAGCCTGCGCGGCCAGGACTGGGAAGGCGACCAGCCCTCGGGTTTTTCTTCCTGCGCGGAGAAAGCTTCGCCAGATACTTTGATTGCGCGGGGTGTGTGTGTATGTCAATAGGAAAACCGCCGACCCTGTTGCAAAGCCGAGAACTGTCGCTGAATTGCGAGTGTGGAGCGCGTGGTGCTCTCCGAGCTGCGTGGTTTGCTTGCAGACGTTTCATGACCCAACTAGGGAGTATCGTCAACGTCTGCAAGCAAACGACCAAGTTCAGAGAGCAACAAGCACCTCCAGGGATCCTCTTGCTCCCTTCACTCTGCAAACTCCTCTCCTTTCTGGCACTGATGATATTACCTAATTGGGTCATGAAACGTCTGCAAGCCAACAACCAGGCTCAGAGGACCCCACAGCCCTCCTCCTCCTCCCCCATTTCCTACTAGCATTGATGATGCTCCCTAGTGGGGTCGTGAAATGCCTGCAAGAAAACAACCCAGCTGCATAAAGCAGGCAATCGAAGCATCTGCATCAGCGTTTGTGCAACTTGGCTGCTTTCGGAGGGGTTGGACTTCCACTCCCAGAATTCCTCAGCAAGCAAAGGAAAGCCAGCAAAGCAAAACAAAGCGGGCTGGGGAATGCTGGGAGTGGAAGTCCACCCCTCTGAAAGCAGCCAAGTTGCACAAACACTGATAAAAACATGGGAAGCTTGGATTGCAAACCACAGTTCGAGGTGGACAAGCTCCCCCACCCACCCACCCCCCAGCAACCAAGAGGGCGAGGAAGGGGCTTCTGGGATGGCGGAAGCTCTAGTTTAGCCCCGCCTCCTAGTCCGCGCATGCCTCCAAACGCGGCTTGCGCAGCGAAGCCAGCTGGACGTTCCATTTAAAGAAGCGCGCATGCGCCGCTTGCAACTTCCAAGAGGAGGGAGGGTGGCTGGGAGGAGAGAGAAGGCGAAGAGGAAGAGGCGGGGCGCTCCTTCGGAAGGCCTTCCGGAGGCCTCGCGCCTCGAGGTGCCTGCGAGTGATGTAATGGCGGAAGGGGCGGGGCGGAGCGCGCTTCCGTTGGCGGCGGGCGCTGGAAAGCGAGTTTGCGGGTTCG
The DNA here is from genome assembly GCA_023970755.1 of Azemiops feae. Taxonomy (NCBI): domain Eukaryota; kingdom Metazoa; phylum Chordata; class Lepidosauria; order Squamata; family Viperidae; genus Azemiops; species Azemiops feae. The sequence goes on along the minus strand of JALGBA010004240.1, from coordinate 2,196,016 downwards.
AATCCCGCCTGTTGGCGAGCGAGGCCGGCTTGGGTAAGTGGCGGGGCAGCGACCTCCGAGCGGGGGTCTTTTCACCAGCCAGCAGGCCTTCTTTCCCTCTCTGGTCGTCGTTCCCGAGCTGGGCGAATGAAGCTGATGTTCAAAAAAAAAAGCAGCAGCAGCCCCTGGGCATGTGCAGAGTGCATTCAAGCCGACCTCTGAAATGGCAGTGGGGTGGCAGTCTCCGCTTCCCTCCTCTTTGGATCCTCTCTGTTCTTCCTACCCTTGCAAGGAAAGGTTGGACTACAGTTCTCATCCTGGCTGGGGATGATGGGTGTTGTTTCACCAGCCCTCTTGAGGGGGGGGAAGTAGATCAAGCATCCCACCAGGATGGCGGGTGGCTTGGCATCAGGCTTGGTGCAAGAGTTGGAGCCCTTTAGCCATGGTGGCTTAGCGTTGCAAGGGAACTACAAACCCTGATGAGGAAACCTGGCTTGGTGCAAAGTTCCTGCAAACCCCCCCCCCAAAAAAAGTGGGAGAACATGCAGAACTTTAAATGCCGGGGGGGGGGAGCTTAAGTGCAGGGCATGCATCACTCATTTTGGGCCCCCCTAGAAAATTGGCTAATCCTCAATTTACGACCGCCATTATGGCCGGAATTTCCATTGCTAAGCAAGGGGGCGATTAGATGAGTCGCGCCTGATTTTATTCCCTTTTTTTTGCCATGGCCGTTAAGTGAATCACCCGGTCATTAAGTGAATCCGGCTTCCGCCCATTGACTTTGCTTGTCGGAAGCTGGCTGGGAAGGTGGCAGCTCACATTGTCAATACATGCCGGTTGCTAAGCACCCAACTTTGGATCATGTGACCTCGGGAAATCTCGCGACGGTTGTAAGTACGGGGACCAGCTTTTTTCCAGCGTCGCTGTAACTTTGAGCCGTCGCTGATCGAACGGTGGCAAGCTTGAGGACTATCCTGTGTTGCAGACTTGGCCGCTCTGAAGACTGGCGGACTTCAACTCCCAGAATTCCCCAGCCAGCATAGTTTGGAGCTTCTTGCACGGCTGTCTGGGGAATTCTGGGAGTTGAAGTCCGCCAGTCTTCAAAGTGGCCAAGTCTGGAGAGCCCTGCTCTACTGTATGCATCCATGGCCTTATTTGGGGAGGGGACGATGGGTCTATGGGCTCCCTCCCCATGTGGCCCAGCCCACCTGCCCAGAGTAAACTTGACCCTCTCCGCCCGTCTTCCTCCCTCCAGGCTGCCCCAGAGGAAGAATGGAGGAGCTGAGCCAGGCTCTGGCCTGCAACTTTGTCGTCTCGCAGGACCTGAACAGCCCCGCAGCTCCACACCCGCGCCTGGCCCAGTACAAGCCCAAGTACAGCTCCCTGGAGCAGGGCGAGAGACGGCGCCGGCTGCTGGAGCTCCAGAAGACGTAAGGGAGCCCCCCCCGCCCCCCCCTGGCCATTGAACCCAGCGGGTCGCTTGTCCGGCCCCACCGTGGGAGGCGGGTGGTTTCTCTGCCCCTCTGGAGAGTTGCGGGGGCACCCCGTTTCTTTTCTACTACTTTTTATTTCTTCTTTTTTTAAAAAAAAAATGTAGTTATTTTTGAATTATATTTCTTATGGCTGTCCCTAAAAAGTCTCGGGGTGGCTTACGGTATCCAAATAGCCAATTAAAAAGGGCAGCACAGAATGAAAATAAGGATAGAAATAAAAACATGACGTGTGAACTTCCTTCCTTCCTTCCTTCCTTCCTTCCTTCCTTCCTTCCTTCCTTCCTTCTCACTATCCTCCCTCCATTTTTCTTCCCTCCCTCTTTTACCCTTCCTTCCTTCCTTCCTTCTCACTCTCCCCCTTCCTGTTTTCCTTCCATTCTCCTTTTCTCCTTCCTTCCTTTCCTTCCTTCCTTCTCACTATCCTCCCTCCATTTTTCTTCCCTCCCTCTTTTCCTCTTCCTTCCTTCCTTCCTTCTCACTCTCCCCCTTCCTGTTTTCCTTCCATTCTCCTTTTCTCCTTCCTTCCTTCCTTCTCACTATCCTCCCTCCATTTTTCTTCCCTCCCTCTTTTCCCCTTCCTTCCTTCCTTCCTTCCTTCCTTCCTTCCTTTCCTTCCTTCCTTCCTTCCTTCCTTCCTTCCTTCCTTCCTTTCCCTTCTTTTTGGGGATCCATCATAACTTCAGACAGTCTTTAAGCAACCCATCCCTAAGCGAGGCATCCTGTTTTTCTTCCCAAGGGGACTCTTTGTGGATAACTTCTAGATCTTGAGCTTGCCTTGTTTCCTCTCCCTTCCAGGTGTTTCTTCCCCTGTAGGGTTAAACTTTATTTTACTTTTTTTTTTTCTTCTGTCAAGTAAGCGGCTGGACTATATAAATCATGCCAGAAGGCTGGCGGAGGATGACTGGAGCTACACAGCGGAGAAGGAGGAGGAGGAGGAGGAGGAGGAGAAGGGCAAGGAGGGAGAGAAAGGCAAGGCTGATGGAGATCATGAAGACATGGAGCTAGACCTTGTAAAGAAGCTACCGAAACGCTACGCCAACCAGGTAGGCCTGCTTCGAGCAGAAAAAGGGGGTCGGTTCTCCTTGTTTTTATTGTTTTTTATTGTTATTATTGTCATTTTACTTGTCAGTGGTTCAGCCCTTTGAATAGGGATGTAAGTTAACAGGTGGTTGCAATAGATAGATACTTTCAATATTTCTCTTGTGGATGGATTTTCATCAAACTCATTAACGCCTCCAAAAACTCAACTAAACTAGAAAACTTACGAAATGCAAGTTGGGTTTTTACAGCATCATCCGGTAGCTGAAGGTTGAATAAATCAAAACAAACTCAGTCTCAAAATATAAAGCTGATAGAGAGGTATGAAACGGCAGGCAGGGTGGCCCAATTAAAACAGTTTTAAAAAATTAACAAATTTTTGTTTCTAGTTGTTACAGTTTTCCAGGCTGCTCTTTTTCTTCCTTTAAAAGTAACACACGCATTGAATCTTTTTAAAAAAAAAAAAAAACTGCAACAAAACAGCAAAAACAAAGAAAAGGGAAACATACATAAAATAAATTATACACTAGAGCAGAGATGGAAAGTCTTAATTTTTTTTTGATGTAATCGTATTTTCACATCCAGTTTTTAAAATCTTGGTTTGATACAATAAAACGGTTATTATTATTATTTTTAAAAGGAAACCCATCCATTATTTTCCATAAGCCTTACAGAATACTTTCAGCAACTTTGTGTTACAATTATTCTTCAAACTTTAAAATAATGATAAGATCCCGCAGGGAAAGAGAAACATTGGTGTTCAAACGTTTTGTGTGTGTAAATAAATGCACAGTCATGAGCATAAATTATATTCAACTCATGAAAATCGGCTTATTTTTTTTCACTCTAAATTCCTTTCTGCCTACAGACTTAAAATGATTTTCAGATACTCTAAATCCTAAAAAAAACACCAAGGAATGAATAGCTACGGTACCAGGGTTCAAGAATCCTTTTTAAAAAAATGGTTCATGGAAGAACAAAAGAGCCAAAACTCCTGATAATTTTCCCTCTTGTTTTATTTCTATTGATCAGATGGGTAATCAAACTTCTTAACAAAATTGTTCCCCAGGAAAACAGACAGGGATCCTCCTTAGCCACTTTCCATCTATCCCAAAAGGACCTTCTCTTTCAGAAAAAAATCCTAGAGAGGACTATTGTTAATTTTTTATACATGTATACATGTTTTAAATCAAAGCTTTAGAAGTCAGACAAACTAAAGTAGAACGCGAAAGAAAGGGAGAAATAAAAGAAAAAGTTAAAGGTACAAAAAAGAAAAGTAGAAAGAAGAAAATATAAAAAGAACTTCTTCACAGCAGTTGTACGTACAATTATATTTTAACTGCTCTCTCTAAAGTTACATCAAGACGCTCTCCTTTTTATAACCTGTCCTTTTGATGATCTGTCTTGTCATCAAACCATAAATCACACGTTCATCTTTTCCCCCTTTTTTTTTACACGAGTCCTTAAGTGACTGATAAAATGCAGATTTTATACAAGAAGTCCTTTCCAGTCACTGATAAATGCAGATATTGGCTTTTCTCTGATCAAATAAGTCAGTTTGGCCATTTCCACAGGTCCTGTTACCTTCACTACTGTAGTCAGTGTTAATTATTTTGATGTCTACGTCAATCAGCAAGGCCATCCTTATCACTCTTCTGAAAATTATCATGCCAGGCAGCCAAATCTTCTCATTAAAACCAAGGTCTCTGCGTTGCACCTGCGGCTTCCTTTTATTTTTTTATTTTATTTTTTACAGAGACTGCCCAAGGCTGATTTTTTGTTCTTCTGCTTATTCATTTCATCTTCTTACTCCTTAATAACTCACTCGCTAGGCCTCATATTCTGCAAGGTGAAAAACAAGATGAGAAAAAGGCATCTAATAATCACAAAGAAAACGGTGGTCACCAAGGAGCTTTTAACCTCCTAGCACAAGCCAGGATGGGGTTTTACTCACATTAGATTCCCTTGGAAAATTAAGCTTTGGCAGCTGGTCTAATGGTAGGGAGGTGGAAGCTAGTTTAATCTTTGGAAGAAGAGAGGAGCAGATGGGGGGGGGGTTCCCCTTAATGGGTCCTGAAGATGACAGTTCAAGGAGTTTGAGGCAGGTCTACCTAGCTGGAAGTCTCTTCGATATCCAACTTCTGAGTCATCCTAAATTGGCTCAGGATGTTGACTCAGAAGTGGGGTTGACTGAATCCTGTAGCCAGGTAGATGTCACGAGAAATGAGAATCTGTGCTAGGATGTGCCATTGGCTCATCTGGAGGGGGGGGATTTAAGATCTTCTTGGAGATATCAGTGGAGAGCTGAAGATCTTGGACATTTACATCAGGCCCTCAGAAACTGACCTACAGCATTGTGTTTTTTCATTGGGGGGTCAGATGGTTCCCCTCCTCATTCTGGATCTTTTCTAGGTTTCTCGGGACGGTTGATGTATCTGTTTCCTCTCCCCTTCTCTGCAGCTGATGCTCTCTGAGTGGCTGATTGATGTCCCCCCAGATCTGGATCAGGAGTGGCTCTTTGTGGTGTGTCCCACGGGGAAGAGAGCTCTTGTGGTGGCCTCCAGGGTAAGAAAGCAGGTGGAGAGCCAACAGGGTGTTGTGGCTGAGGGTTGGACGGTCAATGGGAAACTCAGATTCGAGTTCAGTCTTGGCCAGGGAGAGTTGTGGGTGACTTTGGGCTGGTCCCTCCCAGCCTTAACCTGCTTCTTCAGGTTGTTACGGGAAGAAGGTGAGAGTGGTGGATACGTCACCTTGTGCTTCTATATGACGAAGCAGGAAGTCCTCTTCCTCCTCCTCCCCTTCTTCTTCGTCTTCTTCTCCTCCTCCTCCCCCTCCTTTTTCTTCTTCTTCTCCTCCCCCTTTTTCTTCTTCTTCTTCTTCTTTTCTTCTTCTTCTTCTTCTTCTTCTTCTTTCTTCTCCTCCTCCTCCTCCTCCTCCTCCTCCCTCTTCTTTTTCTTCTTCTTCTCCTCCTCCTTCTCCTCCTCCTCCTCCTCCCTTCTTTCCGCCAAGCCCCAATTAAAATGGATCCTTTGCCCTGAAAACCATGTTCTCATTTTTTTTTCCCCTCTTGCTTTGCTCCCCTTTAGGGCACCACAGCAGTGTACACCAAAAGTGGGTTTTGCGTCAACCGCTTCCCTTCTCTCTTGCCTGGTGGGAACCGGCTTAATTCGGCAACAGGGAAAGGTGAGTTTCCGACTTTTTCTCCTCACGACCGCCGTTGTTGTTGTTGTTGTTCTTGGCAGGGACAAAATCAAAACAGAAATTGTGCACAATGTTCCACCTCCTGATTTATGACGCCGTCAGAACTGAACACAAAGACTAATCTCGGTTGGTGTCCCTTACAGAATACACCATCCTGGACTGCATCTACAGTGAGGTCCAGCAGACGTACTACGTCCTTGACGTGATGTGTTGGCGGGGACACCCTGTCTACGATTGCCAGGTAACTGTGGCTGAGCTCACACAACCAGGTCAGCTAGCGATGCCTCGGAGGTGCCTCCTAACCTTGGTTAGTGTTAGATTTAACTTGGTAAATGTCTGTGAGGATTCTCAGTCGTCCGAGTTGTGATTGTCCCAAGGTGCTTTTTTTTTTTCGTGAGGCAACTGGACTTCCTTGTTTTTCTCTGAATTCGTTTCGCTTCTCCTCCAAGAAGCTTCTTCAGCTCTGACTGGATGGTGGGGAAGGGAAGGATTTATATTCCTTGCAGACAGCTGGTCATTTGCGTCCTTTTAGCGGGTCATTGAGGCCATTTGGAGTGTCTGGATAACCTGGGGGGGATGCAGGGAGAAACATTTCTCACCTCTTGGTCCCTTTTTCCCCCTTCTCCAGACAGATTTCCGATTCTACTGGCTGCATTCCAAAATGGAGGAAGAGATGGTCCTGTCGGAGAAAAGCCGACTTAATCCAGTGAGTTATTTTTATTCTTATTTTGGCCAAAATGGGCAGGCTGGTTGGACTGCAAGGGGACCCTCGAGCGCCATTAGAAGCTTGTCAGTTTAGGATCACGTGCACATAAATCAGGCATTATGCAGTGCAGCATTTGTACAATTAGCCCTCGACTTACCACAGTTCATTTAGTGACGATTCAAAGTTACAATAGCTTTGGGGAAAAAAATGATTGGCTTGGTTTATATAGCGCTGGCAGGGGAATTCTGGGAGTTGGAAGTTCCCACGTCTTCCAAGTTGCGTTGGTTGAGAAACACTGGCCTACCCCATATTTGCTGGGTTGTTTGGAGGTACACTGCCTCTAAACCTGGAGGCTCACTTTCCCACTCATCCATCAACTAAAGCAGCAGGTTTATTTATACAGATAGGCTGACTTCTTGGACCTCTTTTCCAGTATAGGTTTGTGGGCCTCAAGAGCTATTCCTGCAATGCAGCCAGCCTGTGTGAGGTTCTGGCCATGACGTTCCCCTTCGAGGTGAGTTTTGCCTTTTCAGACATGCTGGTTAACCTGGGTGCATCTCAGTTAATGTCTTTCATAAATTGCTTTCATTCCAGGCTGGGGTCTGCAAAGGAGGGGTCCTTCTACTGGGTTCCCCAACGATGAGGTCCCCAAGATAGCACCTTCCAGATACCGGCACCCCCATCACACACACATAGACCCCACACAAACTATCCCCTCACTCGCTATCTGGGTGTGGAGTACTTGCCTCCAGAAGTTGTGGATGCTCCAACACTGGAAGTTTTTAAGAGGTTGGACCGCCGTTTGTCTGGAATGGTAGAGGGTCTCCTGCTGGAGCAGAGGGTTAGGCTAGAAGATCTCCAAGGTCCCTTCCAGCTCTATTCTGATGGAATAGTTTGCCTTCAGAAGTTGTGGGTGCTTCATGACTGGAGGTTTTTTAAGAAGAGACTGGACAGCCATTTGCCCAGAATAGTAGAGGGTCTCCTGCTCCAGCAGGGGTTGGGCTAGAAGACCTCCAAGGTCCCTTCCAACATGTATTCTCCTTAAGCAAAGCCACGATGGGATTCTCAAAGCGTGGAGCTCCCCCTGCTGGGCTTTCAGTGGAAACACAGCTCCCCTGGTGGAAAAAGCTGGGCACCCCTTAAAACTGCTAGACGCCCCCTTTCGGAGGTGAATAGCGGTCACATGACCCTGGGACACTGCAACCGTCCTAAATACAGGTTGCCAAATGCCCGAAGTTTGATCGCACGTCTGTACAGATACTGCGACAGTCGTAAATGCGAGGATCGGTCCTAAATCCCTTTTTTTTTTCAATCGTGTTCTTGGTCCGAATGCACCTAAGTTGAGAACTACCTGTATTATAATCAAAATGCTTAATAAGGAAGGGAGGAGCTTCAGTCGCACTGCCGCAGCCGCCATCTTGACTTTTTTGCCCTCTGTTCCCATGGGCACCCGCGCCCTCTCCTGAACCGGACCCAGTTTTTTTTCCTTCCCGTTTCTCCTGCAGGTAGACGGGCTCCTTTTCTATCACAAACAGGCCCACTACAATCCCGGCAGCACGCCGTTGGTGGGCTGGCTGCGCCCTTACATGGTCTCCGACATCTTGGGCATTGCGGTGCCCAGCTGCCCGCTCACCTCCAAGCCGGGCTACGCGGGGCAACAGCTGCAGCAAATCATCGAGCACAAGAGGAATAAAAAACAGCAGCCGGGAGCTGCTGCTGATGATCCCGCCTCACAAGACGGGCGTTACGAACTGGAGCACTTGTCCACTCCTCGAGTGGAGCCATCGCCACCCGTCTCGGAGCAGAGCGAGTGCCAGATGGATAATTGATTAGAGGCCAGAAAGTGGCCAGGATCGGTCAAGGATATCCCCCATAAACCCAGATTGGAACCCCACTATCTCCAACGTTTGGGTGGAAAACAGGCATGTAACTGGGATAGTTTTGTTCCGAGGGTTTCGGCCTCTTTGTCCTGCTTTAGAGATGCTGCCATTTGCTCAGCTTGTCCGTGGAGAGTCATATCCATCCATGCCCACAATTGAGTTTCTGAATGAATTGGAATACGTACAGAGAGGTGTGAAGTTTCAAACAATAACCAAAAAAAACCCCACGTATTGTGCCACTTGGACTGCAGTGAGGTTAATTTCCAGTCTGTCCCAGAGTTAGTGGCGGTAAGAGTCAATTTCAGGGCTGGGCCTGGTCGAAAAAGTCAAGATGGCCACAGGGTGGTGGTTTTCTTTAGTGGGCGGGGCTTCGCTCGCACCTTGTGGCCGCCATCTTGACTTTTTTGACCGTATCTTGGGGTCATCGCCGCACAGATTTGACATTAGGAGCTACACGATGCACTAAATCCAGAATAGATAAAAGACACAATTCACATGCTGAAGCCTTTTGGCTTCCCTCTAATTCTGCCACATTTCCGGTGTTGGGAATTTTGGTGTTGCACTCTTGAGATTCACCAAATAAAGAGCTCCTGAAAGAACTTTGGAAAATAATTAATCGTCTTTCTCTACCCGACTCACCCTTCTAATCGCCCTCGACTTAGCTGGCTTCGTGGTCTAAGAGAATGGCTGATTCAAAGTCATTAAAATTCACTGTTAGCCCAATGCCTGGACTATTATTAGTCCAAGGGGACTCTTTGCTTCAAATATATGATTCCTGATTTCAAGTATTTTCTGATTCTGTTTCAATTTTTTTGATTCTTGATTTCAAGAATCTGTCTTGTCTTTCTTGATTTCAAATGTTTTCCGATTCTCTCAATTTCAGATGTTTTCTGATACCTGAGTTCAAGTTGTTCCTGATTCTCCCAATTTTGAATATTTTCTGATTCCTGATTGTGAATATTTTCTGATTCTTGTTTTCAAATATTTTCTGATTCCTGATTTTGAATATTTTCTGATTGTTTTCAAATATTTTCTGATTCCTGATTTCAAATATTTTCTGATTCTTGATTTCAAATAGTTCTTGATCCTCTCTTCCTCAACTTTTTTGGTTTGCCCCTAACTTCAGCCTTGCCAAGTTGTTCCTCTTTTTTTCTTGCTAGAGTTTGGAAAGCCCAGGAAAAATCTGTTGATTTATAATTGGTTTTTTTTTTTTCCCTTCAGAAATGAGGTTTGCATCTGGCAATAAGGCCTGGTGTAACCATGCTTGATGGACTGGGTTGCAATTGCCATGTGAACAGCACCTAAGCCCTAAACCGTGGCTTATAAACCTCAGTGAGTTCATGACAACATGCTTGGCCTAAACGAGAAAAGTACAACTTTGACCACTGGCTAGCTGGGGAATTCTGGGAGTTGAAATCCACAAGTCTTAAAAGTGGCCAAGGTTGGACACCCCTAGCCTAAACCAGGTTACAGCTGAACTTCACACTGTGGAACATCTTGAATTTTTTGTTAAGAAGGCTCTTTGGGGAGCTGAAATATTCATGCATCGATTTCTTTAAAACTTCTTGAGTTTCTCGTGTTACCACCGAGGGCTTTGGACCGCTGAGAATTCAGGGTCTCTTGAGAGAGAAAGATAACAGTGTTTTGAGCCTGGGAAATTGGCTTTCCTCTCGGCCCCCAGACAGCAAATGCTCTCCCCCTTCTGGAAAAAAACCAGAGCATCATCTTAGCACAGAAAGGGACTCCCTACTTGGATCCTGGCCATTTTCATCCCAAGCGTAGTTTTGGGGACTAAATACGCAAATATCTCCTGCTTTATAATTTCACATCCTTGCCTCGTTCCTGCTCAATACTCAGCAATGGATCATGACTTGCTGTGGCAGTGATGTCCTTTGCGGGTCTCTTGCAAAGGAAACCTTTTGAGAGGACGTAAAAATAAGACTTGCACTCAGCTCCTTCGGATCCTAAGCAAAACGAGGCCAAATTCTGCAAATTTGGCTGATTCAGGCATTCTGCATCTGGGTGTTTTGTACCCTGCCAGAGAAAGGCAGCTACTTTTCCTGCCACAAGGACTAGAAGCTTCCCTTTTTCAAATCAAGAAAAACTAAACAGTTGGCCACCTGTGTTCCAGTAGGCACCCCTTGCTACTTTTCCTGCCACAAGGACTAGAAGCTTCCCTTTTTCGAATCAAGGAAAACTAAACAGTTGGCCACCTGTGTTCCAGTAGGCACCCCTTGCTACTTTTCCTGCCGCAAGGACTAGAAGCTTCCCTTTTTCAAATGAGAAATTGAGACCAACTCTCAGTACACTTTCCTTATTTAATTTTTTTAAATACCAGAATGCCAGCAAGCCTAAACCCGCCGGGTATTCAGCAAAGAAATGAAAAGGGGGGAAAGAATGTGCACATCGATGGGAAGTTTCAAAGCCAGTGGCTCACAAAAGTCCTGGGTTTGAGCAAAAGAAGTGCCAGGAAGCCAACCAAGAGCTAAAAAGCAGCGAGGTGCAAACTTCCTAACTATAAATACGGCTGCAGCCTGTCTCCAATTCTCTGAATAGCCCAGGGTGGTTTTCAAGAGAAATGACATCATGGTTAAGGGGCTGATGTGTTTCTCGATAAACTCGGAGTCGCTCTCCATCCGCAGACAGTGGGCCTTTTTAAAATCCACCCCGCCCTCCCCCCCCAGCCCTTTTTCTCAGAAAGCCACGTTTTCCTTGCCAAGAATGTAGGCGACTAGCAACTCATTGGGTGGCTGGTGCAGCCAGAGAGCAACCTGGCCCGGGAGGGGGGAAGGGGGGGAGAGAAAGAGAATTTGGCACCCCTTTGCAAGCTACAGAAAGCTGCAGACTTAAAGATGATCAGGCCTGGAGGCTAAAACATGAAGAAAGGTTGCAGGAATTGGGTATGTCTAGCTTAATGGGGAAGAAAAAAGAACTAGGCGTGACAGGATAGCAGTTTTCCAGTATTTGAGGGGCTGCCACAGAAAAGAGGGGGTCCACCTCTTCTCCAAAGCCCCAGAAGGCAGGACAAGAAGCAACGGATGGAAACTAATCAAGGAGAGAAGCAAACTAGCACTAAGGAGGAATTTCCTGACAGAACAATTAACCAGTGGAACTGCTTCCCTCCAGAAGTTGTGGGTGCTCCATCACTGGAAATGGAGACAGCCACTTGTCCGAAATGGTCTAGGTTCTCCTGCTTGAGCAGGGGGTTGGACTAGAAGACCTCCAAGGTCCCTTCCAACTCTGTTATTCTGTTGTGTTCTGTTTTGAAAATATATAGGAACACAATCTGCAGACCCCCATCTCGTAGCAAGGGCTGCTCTGAAAGGGTCTTCTGGCTGAGCTTTGCAAAGACCAGACTCCCCCCCCCCCTCCCGCTCATTTTAGGACGATGGGATTCTAGGAGGGCTGACTTCATTCTATTGATGGAGACAAACACGTGTTTCTCTCCATCTTTCCATCACCCTCCCTGCTCTCTTCCACCTCCTTCCCCTTGCTTTTCTTCGTCCTCCTCTTCTTCCTTGTCCCTTCTTTTTCCTTCTCTTCCTCTTTTTTTCCTTCCCCCTCTCCCTTCCAGTTCCTTCTCCTTCTTTTTCTTATCCTTCCTCCTCTCCATCCTCCCCTCCCCTCTTCCTCCTTCTTCTCACAGCATTTCCCCTCCATGTTCTCCCCTCCTCTCCTCCCCTCTTTCCTTCTCCCTCTTCCTTCCGCTTCTTCCTCCTCCTCCTCCCCCCTCTCCCCCTCCCCTCTTCCTCCTTCCTCTTCTTTCCGCACTTCCTCTCCGCATTCTTCCTCCTCCTCCGGCCCGCCTCCCCAGCAGCCTCCCCGCCCCGCGGGCCCACGAATGGGATGCCGTTTCCCCAGGCCGGGGGGGGGGGTTTGAGCAGCCCCGGCGCCGGGAAGGGCTGGCCTCCCTCCCTCCCCCCTCTCTTTGCTTTTGAGGAATCAGCGCTGCGAGGAAGGCTGGGCAGCAGATCCGCCCGCCTGGGCGGGGAAGAAGGGGAGGGGGGGCGGCCAAGCCAGCAGGAGCGGATCCATCCATTTCCTAACCCTTCCCACCCCCTCCACTTCTCAGCACACACTCACCCAGACAGACTCCTCCTCCTCCTCCTCCTCCTCCTCCTCCTCCAGAAAGCAACAGTTCGAAGGAAAGTCTGCCCCCCCTCCTCATTTCCTCCCAGTCCGGGAAACGAGCCCATCCGAATCGGAGGGGGGGAGAGATTTGCGCTTTGAGCGAGCGGAGCAACTTCCTCCTGCCCCCCTCCCCGGTTTTCTCTCTCTGTCTCTCTCCTTTTTTTGCAAGAGGAAAGGGTCCCCCCCTCCTCTATTTTTCCTGCCTCCTCTTCTTCTTCTTCTTCTCCCCAGGTTCCCCCCCCCCAAATAGCTTGGCGTGCTGGGAGGGTTTGGAAGCAAAGGAAAGCCGTTTCCTGCAGCAATTGGGTGTTTTTTATTATTCTTATTCTTATTCTTATTATTTTCATTTTTAAACCAGAACTGTTGCCAATAGAAGGCAGGAGGGGGAAAAAAGAGGGGGTTCTCCTCTTCTCCCCTCCCCACTCCCACGCCCACCCGCGATGCTGGATAGGTCCGGGCTGGCCCGGCCGAACCAGTGAGCGGGGTTTCGGCTGGTCTCCTCCGTCGCTGCTGCTGCTGCTGGTTTTTCGGCTTGGCCTCGCTCTCTCGCCGCTCCGACCATCTTAATTCGGTTCCTCGGCTCTTGGCGGCCCTCCCCCTTTCGAGGGGGGCCGGCGGGACCCCTCCCCCTTCGTCCCTCCCCCCCTTTCTTTTTTTCTTTTTTTTCTTCTCTCTTTCCCCCTGGTTCTTTTTCAAGCGCTCTATCCCCAAGCTGGCAAAGATGCGCGGCTCTGGCTTCGCGCGGAGGGCAGTTCTTTGCCGCTGACCCCCCCCCCAACCCCGCTTGCTTTGCCCCCCGACCATTATTTAAGAAAAGAAAAGGGGGGAGCCGAGAGAGGGGCCGGAGAAAGCTTGAAGGCGGAGAGAGAGAGAGAGAGAGAGGTTTGGGGGGGGGGCGAGGCTGGCGACTTTGGCAAACTTGCGCCTCTTCTCCGGACTGGCAGGAGCATGGCCGCGCAGCTGACTCCCGAGGAGGAGCAGGTAAGAGGGGGAGACCCCCACGCCCCCTCCCACGCAAATATATCTAGGAGGGAGGGAGGGAGGGGGGATGGAAGAGCAAGCCGAGGGCCGCCCGGGCAGGATCGTGGCAATGACGTTGGCTTGGAAGGCTGAATTGTGTGTGTGTGTTTTTTGCGATCCGAACTGGGGGTGAAAAGGGAGGGAGGGGGGGTCTCGCTGGAGATGCAGAGGCCGAGCCTGTTCAGGCCTGGCCTTTCCTTCCCCCCCCCCTTTCTCTCTCTCGTGCCCTCCTCCCCCCCCAAAATGATACCCCTTCATCCCTGGAGCCAAAAGGTGATGATGAGCGGAAGTGCAAAAGGGCCAGCGATCCTCCCGGGCTGGGTCCGGTTTGGGGGTTCGAAGGCAAAGCTTGGGTGGGGGGAGGGGGTGGGCTGCCTGCCTGCTTTCCTGGGAAGTAGACCCCCCCTTTTTTCCCCTCCCCAAAAGGCATCGTCTCCTTACTTTGTACCCCCTGTAAGTCCTCTCCTCGCCTTAGCGGGCCAGAATCCGGGGCCGCCTCCTCTTTGTTGGGGGGGGGAGTCTGGGCCCTGAAGGGTACAGCTGCCCCCCCTCGCCTTTGATGGACCCCCCCCTTCCGCCAGATCAGTGGAAGGGGGAGTACAGAGGTATCCCGGGGTGATGTTTCCATGGAAGTCAGAGATTTGGGGGAGGGGGGGTTGAAAGCTGAAATGCAGCCGAATCGGGCCCAGAGAGGGTGACTCTTTCCCTTGCAAAGGGGGTGCAGCCTTCCCTCCTCTGTGCTAGCATCCCATTTTCACCCACCCTCCCCAACCAGCAAGGATGCAGACCCCCAGCCCGGCTCCCTCCTCTTGTTCCAAAAACCAAGGAAATTTCTGACCGGGCCTGTTTGGGGGGAGGTTATAAAGGTAACCCCCCTTTTCTGCATAAAGAGAGAGCATGGGGAGGGAAGTAGCACTCTCCCACCGAGAGTTGGGGGAGCAAGAGATCCAGTTGTCCCCCCCTTTTTTTTTTCTTAAACGTGTCCCTGAAATCTTGGACTCTCTTGAATGAATTCTCCCCCCCCTCTCTCTCCCCCAAGGGTTGGTATGTTTGGGGGGGGGGGAAGCGGATATTTGACTCCATTTTTTTTCCCATGTAAAAAAAAGGATTAGGGAGAGGATGTGAAACACAAACATGTAATAACCCCCTGGATTCACGTCTTTTAATGTTTAAGGAAGTGAGGCGGGAGGGTGGAGAAGTTCAAAGCCACCCTGCCCTTCTGGGTGTCACTTAACTCGATCCTCTTTTAATTCCCCCTTTTTAAAAATTCCTTTTCCCAATCCTGTGACTGGAGAGTGAGGAAGGAAGGCCGAAGAACGAAAGAAAAAGAAAGTATATACCTAATGGAAGGAAACTGGTTTTTCTATCTAGAGACTCTCCCAGTGGGGGGGGAGGTCATAAGAAATCTGCTTAGCTTTAAGCATCCTTGCTTTAATTTTAGTGCCCATGGGGTAGATATATGTTTCCTAAATGTTTTACAAAATGCAATTCTTTGGGAGCCAAAAAGTGCAATTATTGGGGAGCTGGCTGAGGAATTCTGGGAAATGAAGTCCTCTCATTCATGCCAAGGTTGAGAAACACTTGAATATATACATTATATTAATTCCAACACTATGACTCTTTGCCAACCCTATTTAGCAGCATTAAGCTACATTATCGGTGTTTTCCTCCTAAAAACATTGCCCTGGCTAGCAAGAGAAGAAAGGAAAAAAATACCTGTATTTCTCTGCCTTTATTTCAACTGTTTTGGAGAATAGTTACGCCTGGATAGTTGCGCCTCTTACATTCCTGCCTTTTCTAGTGCATGCATGTTTCCCCCCCCCCCCGTTTTCCCGTTGACTGTAAACAGGCAAACGTGCTGCGAAGTTTTCAGCTTGTGTAATTTTCCACTTCTGCATCTCCAAGGCTGAGGAAATGGGAAGGTGAACAAAACGGAATTATCCTTGTGCAAAAGGGGGGGGGGAAGACTAGAACAGATGTAACAGAATAACAGAGTTGGAAGGGACCTTGGAGGTCTTCTAGTCCAACCCCCTTTAATTCAGACTCCCCTTCCCCCCCCCCGGATATCTGGTTATGTATGTTTGTCTTCATTTTGACTTTTCCGGGTGTGCCACTGGGGAAGAAAGCTCCGTGTGAAACCCTAATAGATCCAGGGTGATAATGGAGAAGAGAAGCTGATAATTGAGAATAATTGAGGAGCTGAAAAGATACCTTTTTCGGAGCTGCTGACTCTGAAACATGAAGCACAGTGCTGAGTCAGTTGGGCTTGGCCAAGTCGCTGGGTGTCCTGCAGCAAAGGTCTCTCCATGCCACCCCATATCTGAATAAGTCAGGCTCCCCCAAAATGCTTTTCTAGGTAAATATGGACCTTCCAAATATTTGGGACTTCATTCCAGGTCAACTGTTAAGTCTAAAAGCTAATGCGAAGTCAATCCTTATGGATCTCGTCTGGTGTAACTAGTCCTGAGGAACGTTCTGAGAATCCTCTCGGCTCAAACTCTTTATTGGGCTTCCGGAGTCATCGGATTCAGGCTCAAAGGGAAGCTGTGGCACCATTCCCTATTTATGGAATTCCTAGAAGCTGTGGCACAACAGGCCAGTGGCTAGTGGCCAGGATATCCTTCCTGACATCCACTGTTCTTTGAAAGAGGGAAGGTCTTCAGATCAGGCTCATGGCCTCCTAGACATGGCTGTGAAGTTGGCTGGCCTTGGCTGTTGCGTTTTCCAAGGATATTTTGCCCCCCCCCCAAAAAAAACTCCCTGGTGACCCCATCCAAGCCTTAACTGTTTCTTATCCTCCTCTCTTGTTGAGTTCGGCCATTTTGAGAGTAGCAAAAGTCATCAATGAGTTTAAGGTCAGCTTTTCTTCCCCCCCCCCCCCAGATCAGCGCGTCGTGAATGAGATCAGCCTCACTGATGACCTGACTCAGTTTTCTAGGCAGAAACTCCGTTCTTGCAACAGGACAGAGAGGTTTCTAATGAAGTGTTCAAAGGCAGCTGGAACAGGGAATCCTGTTCGGGAAATGAAAACAGGCTGTTCCAAGTGTGGCAACTCAGTCTGGGGGGGGGGAGAGAAAGGGGTATCATGTGTAACGTGATTGTAGACGGGTGAAGATTTCAAGCTTTTTTTTTTGTATGATTTTAAAATGGAATATGATATTGGAGGAATATTGGGCTTAATGTTCCTTAACTTCAGCAAATTTAAGATGGGTGGACTTCAACTCCCAGAATTCCCCAGCCAGCCAATCAGAGGTTGCCGGAATTCCAACATGACTTTGAATTTTGGGATTGAAGTCCATCCATTCTTAAAGCTGCGGAGGTTGAGAAACACTGACCTGATTGATCCTTCATCCACAAATAGATTCTGCTTTCTAGGACAAAATAAATCAGGGATGACAGCTCACGGACTTCCGGCTGTTCTGGCCTACAACCCCTATAATCCCTTGCCACCGAGTCACGTCCCCGACATCCCGAATGTCTGGAGAAGATTTAATTGGATTGTGCTTGGAGTCCAGTCATTTACGTGCAGATCTAGGAGAGCAGTGCTGCAATGCAGAGTAGATAAACCAGCAGTTACAGGGCTGACTAGCTTAAAATCAATTGGAATTCCTTGTAGTTGCAAAGGTAGAGCCCTTAAATACGTTGTGTAAGAATATTTAGCATATTTTGTATCTTCATTCCTGTGCCTTTTTTTTCCTCTTTGGGGCCAAAATTCAGATACTCCAGGATGGAGAATTGCAAACAGTGGCCTTGCCAAATGAGATGTGTTACAGAGTTGAGCAATTGGAGACAATAGCATCCTCAGAAGTAATCGATTATAGATAGTCCTCAGCTTACAACAGTTCATTTAACGACCGTTCAAAGTTACAACGGCACAGAAAAAAAATGACTTATCACCATCGGTCACACGTATGATCTTTGCAGCATCGCCAGGATCACATAATTTATATTTGGATGCTTGATAACTGACTCATATTTATGACAATTGCAGTGTCCTGGGGGGGGGTGTCACGTGATCCCCTTTTGCTACCTTCCAACAAGCAAAGTCCATGGGGGAAGCCCAATTCACTTAACAACTGTGTGACTATCTTAACAACTGCAGCGCTTCGCTTAACAACATGGGCAAGAAAAGTCGTAAAAGGGGGCAAAAACCCACTTAACAAATTTCTCACTGGGTGACATAAATTCTGGGCTCCATTGTGAAGTATTATTTCAGCAGAGACATTCATCTCCCAATGAAACCTGCACAGTCCTAACCTTAGGAATGCCTTCCCACTCGTACGGTATTTTTTTTTCCCCCTCATTCGTCATGCTACAAAATGTCCCATCCAAATTTCCTAGAAACTCATCAAGGACATCTTTGTTTTTCGATTTGTGACGGAGGAGCACAATTTGAAACAGGAAGCTAATATTCAGGGTTGGCCTTGCTGCCTCCTCCTTTTTTAAAAAATAAAAATTCGCATTTTTAAAAGGTAATTATTATTTTTTTAAGACTCAACCTTTCCCTCCTTTTTAAAAAAAAAAAAAAAAAAAAAATTTCTCTCTCTGATCGCACTGAATTTTGCTGCCCGGATAGAAACATCTAAATCTGAATAGAAAGCTGCAACTTTTGCTGGCTTGGGAAAAATCTTTTTATTTTTGAAACTGTTTCCTGTCATCCCAGATGAGTGACGTCATGCTTTTTCTCTCTCCTCTCCCCCCATCCTTTTGTTGGGGACTCAACAAAAGGGAAGTTGAGTAAGGATGGGAAGAATGTAGCAGCTTTTCACCCTGAAAAAGGAGATTACAAGCCACCCAGTTAGCGCCTGGGCTGCATTTAAAAAATTGAAAAGCTCGGGAGAGGCTTACGAAACAGACTTTTCCTGGGTCCCTTTCAACAACTGATGTGAGCTTGTATGACATATTCCTTGTCTCCTGCTTTCATGAAAAATAAATCGCTAGTTAATCATTGCTTAAAACCTGAAGGGACTCCTTTCTTCTGAATATTCCCATTCCCCCCCCCTCTGCTTCTCAGGGAAACGGGTGATCCTTGACTCACGAACACAATTGAGCCCAGCGTTTTTGTCGTTAAGCGAAATGTCGGTTAAGTGAATTTGGCCCCATTTTACGACCTTTCTTGCCCAGGGTCGTTAAGCGAATCACTTGCAGTTGTTCAATTAGTAACACGGTTGTTAAGTGAATCCGGCTTCCCCCACTGACTTTGCACGTCAGAAGGTGGCAAAACAGGGAATCACGTCATCCCGGGACACTGCGACCGTCATAAATAGGAGTCAGTTGACAAGTGTCCCGAATTTTGGATCACGGGAGGCTGCAACGGTCGTAAGTGTGAAAAACGGCCGTAAGTCACTTTTTTTTTTAATGCTGTTGTAACTTTGAACGGTCACTAAATGAACTTGCGTAAGTCGAGGACTCACCTGTAGAGAGGAATAACAGGAGCACTTTCAGTTTGGCTTTCTGCAAGGGAGAGGGCGTGTTGAATACAGGCAGTCCTGTATTCACTTAGTGACCGTTGGGAATTACAGCGGCACTGGAAAAAGTGACGACCGTTTTTCACAGTTAATGACTGTTGCGGCCTCCCCGCGGTCACGTGATCAAAATTCAGACGCTTGTCCACTGACTCACGTTTATGACCGTTGCCATGTCCCGGGGGGGTGTCACGTGATCCCCTTTTGTGACCGTCCGACAAGCAAAGTCAACGGGGGAAGCCGGATTCGCTTAACGACCGTGCTACTGACTTAACGACTGCAGCGATTCACTTAACAACCATGGCAAGGAAAGTCGTAAAATGGGGCAAAACTCAGTTAGCAACAGAAACGTTGGGCTCCGCTGTGGTTGTAAGTCGAGGTCTCCCTGCAATGGACCACAGACACACATCACAGCTCTGTGACTGGGATAGTAGCCAGTTTTGGAGGCTGCCAGCTGTACCCGGGTCTGAATTTGCAGCCTCTTCCCTCAAGGACGTTGGGGCCAAAGCTTCGGCTTTCTTGGAAAGGAAAGCGCTCCGAAGTCCTTGCACAAACCCTCGTTAACGGAGGAGGAGGAGGAGGGGACAAAACAGGATCTGCGGGCAGGATAGGGATCGCTTCAATGTCACGCTGCTCTTCTGCCGGATCTGTTTGCTGTTTCACTTTAACCTTGTCCTCGTTCGTCCCGATGGAAGTTTAATATTTGCAGAACACGGGAAGCGGCTTGTCAGCCAGACAGGAGGGCCTTGATTAGGGCTTGAAGCGGTCAGAAATGACAGGCGGGCAACAGACGGAACTTCTTGAGGAAATCGGTAACAGGAGAACAGGGCAATCGGAGCAGGGGGCAAGCTGGGGTTAACGGTCCTTTTCCCCACCGGAGCTCGAGAACCCGTTGAAAGCTAAGCCCGGTTAAGAGGCCCTGTTGCGAAGGGCCCGGCTCTTTTCTCGGCTTTGGCTGCAAGTGGCTGAACGTGGCCCACCTTTAGAGGAAGGAGGGAGGGATAGATGGGTGATAGAGAGGGATGGATAGGTGGAGAGAGAGAGAGAGAGGAATACAAACATGCTAGATAGATACATAGATAGATAATAGACAGACATTTTTATTGATATTTAATTTCTATAGGCACTCAACTAAGTGGCTAGGTAGATAGATAGATAGATAGATAGATAGATAGATAGATAGATAGATAGATAGATAGATAGATAGATAGATAGATAGATAGATAGATAGATAGATAGATAGATAGATAGATAGATAGATAGATAGATAGATAGATAGATAGATAGATAGATAGGCGGATGGAAAGAGGATAGATGGGTGGGTGGGTGGGTGGATGGATGGATAGAAAGAGATGGATAGAAAGATGGGTGGATGGATAGAAAGAAAGAAAAAGAAAGAAAGAAAGAAAGAAAGAAAGAAAGAAAGAAAGAAAGAAAGAAAGAAAGAAAGAAAGAAAGAAAGAAAGAGAACACCGAGAGGGGGAATAATAATAATAATAATAATAATAATAATAATAATAATAATAATAAAGTTGGAAGGGACCTTGGAGGTCATCGAGTCCAACCCCCTGCTCAGGCAGGAAACCCTATACCATTTCAGACAAATGGCTGTCCAGTCTCTTCTTAAAAACTTCCAGTGTTGGAGCATAATAGATACAGTGTTGGAGCATAATAGATACAGACGATATGGAGGGAGACGATAGAGAGAGATTGATAAAGATATGGAGAGAGAGGCTGAATGCTTTGCAGCATCGCCCCAGCCTGGCTGCTCCTGGTGCCTTCAGAGCCCCGGTTTGAGCCTGCAAGAACATTAACGGGGCAGGAAGTGGCGCTAAGGCTGTCCGCCGCCATCCCTGCCTGGGCGAAGCCGTTCGGGGCGAGGGGAGCGCAGGCCTCTTTTCCGTGAGTCACTCCTTCGAGATGTGTGTCCTTCCAGCGCAGGAGCTGTTTAAAAATGAACGGCCTGAGGCCCCAAGCCGAGGAGCTGACTCGACGTTTCCGTTCCAGAAATGGGTCCACAGGGAGCCCCGAACCCATTGCAGGATGGAGCCACTGAGCGAGTTTTTGGGCCTGAATTTCAGCTGAACACTGGGACCCATTGGACCTTGGTTTGACTGACATCAGGAAGAGAGTGTAGGTCGTCCTCAACTTACGTCCACACAGTTGAGCCCGACATTGTATGTTGCTCAGCAAGACCGCATGGCCGGCTGGGGGATTCTGGGAGTTGAAGTCCATTACGTCTTAAAGCTGCCGAGTCCGGAGATCCCTGTTTTAGATGATCCTCAGTGAGGTCTCCAAAGCCGTCTCCGGGCAGTGAAGCGGAAGTACCAGCACAAGCCTCATGTCGAAGCTTCGTCCACCCCTGATCAGGCCACCACAGAACTGTAGGCTTAGAAGGGGTCCCCAAAGGTCATCTAATCCAGCCCTTCTGCTTCCAGGCAATCCCTGCTTTTTCTTTTTCTTTTTTTCCCCCTTGTAGCATCCTTCCCTCTTTCCTGCCTCCGCATCTTGCAAAGCAACTCCTTCCCCGTGACTCATCTCGTCCGACATTTTCATCTGCCCGTTGCTGGCGGCCGTTTTTTTTTTTTTTTTTAAACAGTAAAAGGCGTGACGGCTCAAAAATTGGGCCTTGGAAGCGGCTGACGTTTTTCCTAGGAATATCTAAACCAGGATTGCATCTGAAGGGGGAAGGGAAGGTGGCCAGAAGCGGTTCTGGATGCTTATCCTTACAACCGTTCATGGCCCCGGTGACGATGGGGGGTGCTCAACTTACGGCCTTTTGCAATAGTGGCGAATATCTGTAGCTGGGGTGTAGGATGAGGGTGACGTTTTGTTCTCCAAGCCTCCCACAAACTCTGAGAACGAACCCTAACCCTCGCAGCCTTTTGTTTAGAGTGACTTATGACCGTTTATTCACTCTTACGACCATTGCAGCATCCCCGGGGTCATGGGATCAAAATTTGGGTGCTTGGCAACCGGCACAATGCTTGCAGCATCCTGATGTTGTGGTGATCAACATTTGTGACTGGCAAAATCAATGGGGAAGCCGGCAGGGATGATGGCAACTCACAATCCCACAAAGTCTCGTTTAATGACTGTGACGCTTCACCTTAACAGCCATGACCAAAAAAAAAAAGTCCTTCAATTGGGGGTGGTTCTGCCCTGCCTCGCTTCACAATGGCACCGCTTAATGCCCTATTTTCCAGTTCTAATTGTGGTCGTAAGCCGGGGACTACCGGTATTTTGCAAAATGTCGAATTGCTCCTGATCTTAAGGAATTCCGTTGCTGAGTTTGCATCTCCTGTAGCCTCCAAGCTCAGGCTGAATTTGGAACTGTTGGAAACCACAGCTCTTTACACAGCATTCTGGAATCCATAACAAAACGCGGAGATTAACCGTTTTGTTTTCTTCCTTCCTCCCTCCCTCCCTCCCTCCTGCGTTCCTCCGTCGGGGTGAAGGCCACCAAGCAGTTCCTTGAAGAGATCAACAAGTGGACCATCCAGTACAATGTCTCGCCTCTTTCCTGGAACGTGGCCGTCAAATTCCTCATGGCCAGGAAATTTGATGTTCTCCGAGCGATTGAACTCTTCCATTCCTACAGGGTTAGTGCTTGGGCCATGCCGGGGTTTGTCTGGGTGGGTGGGTGGGCTTGGGGACTTCCATGGCTGGATTTCCACAGGCTTAAGCTGGACCCAGGAATTGCCTCTTTCCAAGATGGCTTAAACCCCTTTGCTGAGATGTAACCATTTCCCAGAATGGTTGCTGGAATTGAGTATCTCTAATTTAATGGGGGGGGGGAAGGATTGGGGTGACATGATAGCAGTCTTCCAATATTTGAGGGGCTGCCACGAAGAAGAGGTGGGTCAACTTGTTCTCCAAAGCACCTGAAGGCAGGAGAAGAAGCAACAGATGGAAACTGACCAAGGAGAGACCCAAACTAGAACTAAAGAGAAATTTCCTAACAGCGAGAACAATTAACCAGTGGAACGGCTTGCCACCAGAAGTTGTGGGTGCTTCATCACTGGAGGTTTTTAAGAAGAGACTGGACAGCCACTTGTCTCAAATTGTATAGGATCTCTTCCTTGAGCAGGAGGCTGGACTAGAAGACCTCCAAGGTGCCTTCCAGCTCTATTCTGATTGATTGATTGATTGATCTTCCCTCCCCTTTAGGAAACGAGGTTCAAGGAAGGCATCGTGAAGCTGAAACCTCACGAGGAGCCGCTGAGATCAGAACTCCTGAGTGGAAAATTCACCATCCTGGTAAGTTTTGCTCCCTGGGAATGTGTGAAGCCAGGACGCTTAAAATAAGTTGCAGCCAGGAAGTTGTGGGCGACGGGAGGAATCCCCCTGCCCCCCCAAAGCCTTGAGCTGTTACAAGCCATGAATGTTTTCCAAAATATTTGTGCTGCTGAATCACCCGGTCTCTGTTGCCCTTCGCCATGGACAAACCCAGTTTTTGGGCTTCTTGCAAAGTGTTACAATCCACCCCTGGTTTTGCAAAGGGTCATTCAAACCCCTGCTGACTGTCTTCACCGGCTTTCTTTGCAGAATGCGCGGGATCCTTCCGGAGCCTCGATTGCCCTCTTCACCGCTAAGTTGCACCATCCCAATAAAAGTGTCCAGCACGTGGTACTTCAGGCCCTCTTCTACCTGCTGGACAGGGCAGTGGAAAGGTAAGGAGGGCCATTGGCAGTCCAGCGAGGCGCCTGGTTTTGGCTTCTCTGCTGTTTCAAGAGCCTGGAGAAATTTATAATCACTTCCTAATTCTCCCCCGGGCGAAAAACCCTCAAGATTAGGTTTTCCATTAACTGAAAGCATTGCTTGCTTTTAGGGCTGATCGCCAAAGTTGCAAATCTATTAAGAAGTACAAGAATAGAATAGAATAGAATAGAATAGAATAGAATAGAATAGAATAGAATAGAATAGAATAGAATAGAATAGAATAGAATAGAATAGAATAGAATAGAATAGAATAGATATTGGAATATGGAATGGAATGGAATAGAATAGAATAGAGCTGGAGGGGACCTTGGAGGGTTTTGAAGATGCTCACGGCTGTATAAAAATACAAACGTGTATCCAGAGCGAAACATGGCATCTTCCCATGTCTCCAAACTTGCATTATGAACCTCAAACTCCGCACCACCTTTTAAGCCAAGAATGCTGGCTTGTCATGTCCTGGAATAGATTTGAGGAAACAATAAGTCACAGTTTAGTTTAACTTGGCCTGGGTTTGTGGGTGCGAGCCTCATCTCCCTGTCCAGATGGATCCTTGTAGAAGGGAGGTGTGCGAGCCCAGCAACTTTGCGTGTGACTCTAAAATGATTATTTTCCTTCCAATCACCAGCTTTGAAACTCAGCGGAACGGCCTGGTGTTCATCTACGACATGGCGGACTCTCACTATTCCAACTTCGAGCTGGATCTCAGCAAGAAGATCTTGAACTTGCTGAAGGTAATGAGAAAGCCGCCGTGGCCCAAACTGGCCCCGGACTCCCCAGCAAACAATCCCTGTCCGGAAAGATACTTCCCCCCCCCCAAAAGATCCCAGATGGAATTGTTTGGCATGGAAAGTGTCTTGGGTCATAGCTAGGAATTGCGTTGAACCCTTTGCCGCTCCTGATGTGTTTATGGAGAGCAAGCATGAAGGTTCTTGAAGGCCTTCTCAATAAAGTCTCAGTCAAGGAGAATATTTGCAGTTCAGGGTCGAAATAAGGAGTCCTTGGTGCTTTCTGAGCTGGGTGGTTTCCTTGCAGACGCTTCATGACCCAACTAGGTAGCATCATCACTGCTAGTAAGGAGTGGGGGTTTTGGAGAGGAGGAGGAGGAGGAGGACTGTGGGGTCCTTGGTGCTCTGTGCGCTTGGTTGTTTTCTTGCAGACGTTTCATGACCCAGCTAAGTAACATCATCAGGGCTAGTGCATCATCAGACTAAGCATGGTCATTATTGGTTGTTAAGTGAGACATCACATAGTAGCGATTTGAGGCCTTCCCTGCGATTGGAGTTGCTGAACATTTGCAGCAAAAAGGTGGTGAAATCAGGCAGCCGTGTGTGTATGTGTGTGTCATGTGATGTCTCGCTTAATGACAAATGGTCCCAGATATGGTCGTATAGTCAGGACTACCTGTACTTTGAAGCTGGTAATGACCTGGCCGAATCTAAAGAGGATGTTTTGGCTTTCCACCCATTCCAAACCCCCAAGATATTATCCAAGCAGGAGCCTTGGATGGCCCTCCCTAACTCCAGGTCTTCCGTGGAAGCGAGGCTTTTGTTTCCAGCCGGTTGATCCAGTGTAACTAAAACCCTTAATTGCCCCACGCAAGGCCGTTTCATTAACGAATCAAATCTAAACCACGAGCCTTTGATCCAGCCAGCTAGGCGATGACCTCTGATGTGTTGACCGCGGGTGACACTCTTCTCTGTCCATCTGCCTGCGGTCTCCTCAAGCCACGGATGAAGAATTCGGGGTCATTTCCCAGAAAAGTTAAAAACAACCCTTTTCCTGTATTAAAGTGCCCTTTTCGAAAAATGTCAGCCAAGTGCAAATATTTGAGATCCTCAAATATGGTCATCTGGTTAAAGTCCTCAGCCAGTCGGTTGACCCAGAGCGTGGAGAGCTTCTCTGAAGGACCATCGCAAGGAAAACTGGCTCTCCAAACAAGCGAGCTGAGGTTAGAAGAATTAAATCTGGAGTTCAATGGGCTGCAGCTAATTTCAACCATGGTTGTCTGTTGGGTTACCATAGATAGAGGCTTCTCATGGCCCAGAATTATTCTTGGCCTCCAACTCTTTCCCCTTTCTAATTTTATTGAAAGTAACAGTGTTTCCCCCCCCCCCAAAAAAAAAGATAATACCCACAAATGGCAGTTACTTACTGAAGTTATACAATGAATGCTTAGTATATAACCTTAGTAGGAGAAAGCAAGCAAAACAGATATTAAAAAGAAAAAAAAAAGAAATATTTATTTAGCATTGGGCACATCACATTTCGATAAAAACACGAGATAAAAATACAACATATAAAACAGCAGATCGAAAATATGATAAACGTATGTCTAGATTACGGACAGACATTTTTGCTTCGTATGTCACGGTCAGAAAAATCAGCAAAGTCTCCCATTACAGGCTCTTGTTTTGGCATGCTGTCAGTCTAGGTTGTTTTTCGGCCCCGCAGTCGGAATTGGGTGGGGGTATTTTGTCCCACTTGTAGAGATAAAGGAAATATACATTTCCTGATATAAAGAAAAGAAATATACATTTTGAACTGGATGCCAAGAACTCCACAATGCTGTTATTTGTGGCCTTGAAATGCAACTAACTACTGTATCATAGTCCGTTCATTCCACTGTATACCAAGTAGAAATTTTCCAACTTAATGCCAAAATTCCCACTTTGTTATTATTTGGGGCCGTGAAAAGTAACCTCTCCTGTGCCGCTCTTAGCCAGAATTTACTCAGATCTGCATTTTGAAACCAGTTGGACCGTTACAGATAAACATTTTACTTCCTGTAGCATTGTGGTTCCCAGTTCTCTCTTTCTGATCCTTACAAGGAACTGCTAGAGTTGGGGAAAGGATTAGCTTTCCATGGGAGCAAAACGGCCGGCTGGGTGACTTTGGGCCAGTCCCTCTCTCTAAGCCCACCCCACCCCGCAGGGTTGTTGTTGCAGGGAAAAGAGGGTGTGTGTTGGATATGCTCTCACTGCCTTGAGTTGTTTGTGAAAATGATAAAGGCAGGATATAAATAAATACATTCAGTGTCCCAAAATTGTGCACAGAATGTTTCTAAGTTAGGGGAGGTTACAAAAAAGATGGACGGATGGATGGATGGATGGATTAGACAGACAGACAGACAGACAGACAGACAGACAGACAGACAGACAGACAGACAGACAGACAGACAGACAGACAGACAGACAGACAGACAGACAGACAGACAGACAGACAGACAGACAGACAGACACAGACAGACAGACAGACAGACAGACAGATAGATAGATAGATAGATAGATAGATAGATAGATAGATAGATAGATAGATAGATAGATTGCAGTCATTCTAACCCAAACTTCGTCTAAAATCTCTGATTATACGCATGGATAGTGCCAAAGACTGAACTTTGATGGGAAAGTTTTCGTCAACAAAACTTCAGGTTGTAGGAAAAATTAGGGGATTGCTGTGCCTGTTAGCATTCACTAGCTGAGATGGGTCTTGAGTTTACTTGCCTGGAAAGGAAAGCCTGAAAAGTAAATCCGTCTTCTAAATTGGTTTTCAAACATTTTAGTCTCTGAATTCCTGCTTTCTTTTCAATGTACTTGGGTCTCCCCCTACTGGCCAGAGGGAGGAAATGCAGTTAAAATCCCCTTTTGGGTTGAACTCGGCTCCGGAGACTGGGATTCTCCTGGTGGCCTCTTATCCTCTCTCCCAACCATGCTTAACCAGGTGCTCCTTACCTGCTCAGGTAAATAAATGCCGTACCATAGATGGTATCATGGCTTGGCTGGGTTGAGTGGGGATGATGAGGGCTGTAGTCTTGTAATTTAGCACAGGCCATAGTCCAGCTGTGAATGACGTAGGATACAAGAACAGTTAAAGGAGGGAAGAAAGTGAAGAAAAATGCAAGGAATATCAAAAGGAAGTTCCTTCCCCCACTAATAATTGACCTTTGACCCATTGGTTAATACAGATTCCCAATAAGTACCAAATCTCCCTTATTCCACATGCAAAATTTGGGTTTCTCCTGACAACAACTTAATAGTCTGATCTTCAGTGGTCCATTTGATGAGGATTGATCGTCCCCCTGCAATTCCTCTCCTCGTTCTCTGATTTATTCTGTGCTGATTATTCCTTTGCCTTCTTGCCTGAAGGCATTGACAACAATCTGTGGTTTTTAAAAACAATGTAATATTTCTGTAGTAATGGCAAATACAAAATGTGCTCCTAATCCTATGAGGCTTGAAAATTGCCCGCATTTTATTTTTCTGGCCTTGCTTCCTGGTTTGTTTTTTCTTTTTCAAAAATGCTGGGGTTTGGGTTTTGTTTTGTTTTTAAAAAAAATAGAATATTTTTTAAAATATCTCCTTGGTTTACAGGGAGCCTTTCCAGCACGCCTGAAAAAGGTCTTCATCGTAGGTGCCCCGATGTGGTTCCGAGTTCCTTATTCCATCATCAGCTTGTTGCTTAAAGAGAAACTGCGAGAAAGGGTGAGTTGCACCAGGAAGGATCTCAGGAGGCTTCAAAGCGTGCTCAAAGGGAGAAGCTGCCACGTTCACATGGCCAGTTGAGAGATTTAGGCTGAGCGCAATGAAAACACACAATGTGCTACGAAATTGGTACTAAAATCGGCAAATGAGAGCCAGTTTGATATAGTGGTTCAGGTGCTGGGTTAGAAACCAGGAGGCTGTGAGTTCTAGTCTCACCTTTGGCAGGAAAGCCAGCTGGATGACTTTGGGCCAATCACCAAGAGATGTTGAGTTCTAGTCCTGCCTTAGCCATGAAAACTGGCTGGGTGACTTTGGGCCAATCACCAGGAGATGGTGAGTTCTAGTCCCATCCTAGGAATGAAAGCCAGATGGGTGACTTTGGGCCAATCACCAGGAGACGGTGAGTTCTAGTTCTGCCTTAGGCGTGAAAGCCAGCTGGGGGACTTTGGGCCAGTCCTTCTCTCTCAGCTCAACCCACTTCACATGGCGGTGATTGTGGGGAAAATAGTAAGAGCATGGAGTATTACGTATGTTCGCCACCTTGAGTTACTTATAAAATAATAAAAGCGGGATTTATTTTTTAAAAAATCCAATAAATAAATCAGGAATTCAGCGCAAGCCAACCTGAATGGGTGCACTTTCAATATGGGGAAACCTTCATTACTAAAAAGCAGGGAATAAGCGTCTGTGAGGCTGTTTCGTTTAGCACCACAATGTGCCCCTCCCTCTTTCTAGGTCCAAATGGTGAAAATGTCGGAGCTGAGGCAGCACCTGCCCCACGAGTGCCTCCCCGAGTATTTGGGAGGGTCTCTCAAGCTGGACCCCCTCAGCTGGAACTGCAGATTCCTCCCGCAGCAGAATGGGCACCCGGACCCCCTGGATGAGCTGATCCTGGTCCCCCTGGCTCCGCCTCGGGACAACGGTTCCGTCCACGTCCCCGGGCCCAAGTCCATGACTCTGCAGGAACTTCTGGAGCACGTCAACCAGAAGCAGAAGCGAGGGATTTACGAGGAATACGAAGGCATTCGGCACCGAAGCCCGACGGGCACTTTTGGGTGTTCTTTGTAAGCATCCAGATGGCGGGAGGGTCTGAGGTTGGAGAATGACAGAGTTGGAAGGGACCTTGGAGGTCTTCTAGTCCAACCCCCATTTCAGACAAATGGCTATCCAGTCTCTTCTTAAAAACTTCCAGTGTTGGAGCACCCACAACATCTGGTGGCAAGCTGTTCTGCTGGTTGTCCTCACTGTTAGGAAGTTTCTCCTTAGTTCCAGGTTGCTTCTCTCCTTATTTTCCATCCATTCTTTCTTGTCCTGCCTTCAGGTGCTTTGGAGAACAGGTTGACCACCTCTTCTTTATGGCAACCTTTAGATATTGGAAGGCTGCTATCATGCCACCCTTAGTCCTTCTCTTCATTAGACTTGACATACCCAATTCCAGCAACCATTCTGGGGGGGCAGGAGAGACCCCATCTGAAGCCCCATCTAAGGAGAACCAAACCTGGAGGAAGAAGGATCTATCCCTCACCCCATGGAGTTCCATTGTTCTCTTTTATTTTGAGTCACTGTCTTTCTCAACTTTGGTTGAGAAGATGGGTGGACTTCCATCTCTTTCGTATCCTTGCTGGTGAACCCCATTTTTATTGCCCTTTTTCCTCACAGCAATTTTGACTTCTTTGCTAATAGCCTCCCATTGCTGGGAGCCATTCCTGGTCTTTCCTTCTTCATGCCTCTTGTCTTTTTCTGCCCTCTTTCCCAGAGCGCCTTTGAACCAGGAGAAAAACCGATACGGGGATGTTCCCTGCCTTGATCAAACCAGGGTGAAATTGTCCAAACAGTTCAACTATCAGGAGGTAAGCGAAGCTGATAGCATTTCAAGGAACTGAAACGCCCCCCCCCCCCAAAAGAAGAAAGTTAGACTTACAGAACTATGCTTTCATGAGCCTTTTGTTAAGGACCAGGGAGTAAAACTTTAGTAGAAGAAACGTCCTTCCACATCTACCTTTGCTCGCTCCTCAAACGTAGCTTCTGTACTTGGTCCAAAAGGATTGACAAATGCAATTGTTTCCGTAGATGACTGACTACATCAATGCCAGTTTCATGGATGGGTACAAGCAAAGGAATGCTTATATCGGCACTCAAGGTATTTATGATCCCAGATCTTGAAAGCATCACCTGGTTCTTTAGAAACCATTGAGAAAAGGGGGCAACATCTGCATTCAAGGTCTGGAGTCTGCTCCAGAAAAGCCCAGCTAGAAGCAACCACATTGAGTTGCTAAATTTTGATCCTGCCCAAAACAGATAGATCTCGGCATACTACCATAATGGAACCTGCCCAATGTGTTGTATGTCATAATGGCCTAAGAAAGGTGGGTCACGTGACCGACCCAATTTTATGACCTTTTTAGTAGTGGTCATTAAAGCAAACCAATGATTTGCTATCGGCACGTTTCACCACTTGCTTATTCTCTTGTGATCCTTTTCTCTCCAATATTTCCACTTTGTGAAGGAGGGAGGTAATGGGTTAGCACACAAACATGTGCCGATGTAATGGCGATTACATGACCGATGCTGCGAAGGTCATAAATGTGGGCATTAGTCATAAAGTTATTTTTTTTCAGCACCTTCACGACTTTGGTCACTGAACAAAGCAGTTGGTAAGCGAGGACTACCTGTAATCATGGGCTTCTAGCATCATCCTAGAATTCCTTGTTTCGTTCTAGGGCCATTAGAAAACACATACAACGACTTCTGGCGCATGGTGTGGGAACAGGATGTACTGGTGATCGTGATGACCACAAGGTAACCTATCGATGCGTGAAAGAGTCAATGAGCATGGCCAACCTTGATGGGTTTTAGCAGAGAGGGTGGCTTGCCCATTTGCAAAGATGCTCTTCTGAGGGTGCGCTCGACTTGTGACATCAAGTCAAAACCAAGATTCTTCTGCTTTTGACTTGATGCCTTGCGCTAACTGTGGTTCCTTCAAAAGTTGTGTCTTTGTGGTTCCTTCAAAAGTTCTGTCTTCGTGTTTCTGTTGGGCTGCAAGCTGACACCTTCCAGGCATGCCGACATTCCACATTCTTCCTTTCTTCTTTGTGTGCATGACAGGATTGAAGAAGGAGGCAAAAGGAAGTGCGGTCAATACTGGCCACTGGAGAAGGACTTTCAGATTGGTTATGGAACCTTAACGGTTACCAACCTTGGAACAGAGAACCTCAGCCATTACAAGAAGACACTCCTGGAGATGTTCAGCTGTGAGGTAATTGCACAAACCCTCATCAATGGGCCACGGGGTGTCATACTGCTCTTCCCTTTCACAGCAGTTCCACTCTGTTGTTGCTCACAACCCATCCTCATCCTCCTCCTCCTTTCAACCCTCTTTAGCTGGTACTTCCTGGATGGAGAATTGGACTACACAAGATTATTTTAACAGATTTCTGCAACAGAAACAATCCTGGTGCCTCCTGATTTCTGGCCATAAACTCCCTAATTCTCCATTGGTTTGGCTCCATAACAGTGTTTCTCAACTGTGGTAGATTGAAAATGAGTGGACTTCAACTCCCAGAATTCCCCAGCCGGGGAATAGGAGTTGAAGTCCACTCATCTTCAACCTACCGAAGTTGAGAAACGTTGATCTAAAGAGTGCCATAGGGGTCATAAACTCCCAAAGTAGAAGACAACCCAACCCAAGTAGAACCCAACCCAACAGAGGCACAAAAGTGGTAATCTGAAACTTGGGGTCAACTCTCTGTACCCCTCCCCCTTTTCACCTACCTACAGAACCGAGAGAGACGCCGTGTGACCCATTTCCAGTACGTGAGCTGGCCCGACTACGGGGTCCCTTCCTCAGCAGCCACGCTCATCGACTTCCTGGGAGCCGTCAAGCAGCAGCAGAGGGTGGCCGTCAGTGCCCTGGGACCACGTTACAAAGGTCATCCAGGCGGGCCACCCATTGTGGTACACTGCAGTGCCGGTATTGGGAGGACAGGTAACTGACCGGGGTCTTGAGTGGAGGGTTCGATTTCCCAAAACTTCAGAAGCTTTCTCCCATTGGGGCTACCCTCTGCCTCCCAGCATGCCCCAAGTAGCAAAGCTTAGGAGCCTGGGAGTTGAAGTTCACACATCTGCTGGTGGTCCACATTGGAGAAGACTTCCCACTTGTAAAACTGGGAATAGAGGAGGTCCTTTTCTCCTCCTTTAAATATTTTTGGGATGCAGAGAAGCGATCTTCTCCAACCTGTTGCCCTGCCCTGTATCAAACTTCAACACACACACACACACACACACACACACACACACAGGCCCTGCAGGTTGGGGATTACGGGACCTGGAAGCCCAATATTTTCACTAAAAAGCCGACTCAAAGAAGTTGATGTTCTATATTGTTTCAGAGGGTGGCGCCCATGGGTGACCTGTCCCTTCCCCCCTGTCCTTTCTCCAGGTACTTTCTGCGCACTGGATATTTGTCTGTCACAACTGCAAGACGTGGGTACCCTCAACATTTACCAGACGGTGGTGCGGATGAGGACCCAGCGCGCCTTCAGCATCCAGACCCCTGAGCAGTATTACTTCTGCTACTTGGCCATCCTTGAGCATGCGTACAGAGAAAACCTCCTGGCCTACTCCCATCCCAGGATGGGTCCGGAGAAGAGCTAATCCCAAGGTCTAGATTAGAAGATCTGGAAGCTCACCCAGGCCTCAGCCACAGCAGGAACTACTATGCTCTTCCTTCCTTCCTTCCTTCCTTCCTTCTCCTTCTTCTCCCTTTCTCATCTTCCTTCCTTCCTTCCTTCTCCTCCCTTTCTCATCTTCTTTCCTTCCTTCCTTCTCGTCCTCCTCCTTCTCCCTTTCTCATCTTCCTTCCTTCCTTTTCTTTTCCTCCCTTTCTCAACTTCCTTCCTTCCTTCTCTCCCTCCCTCCTCCTGCTCAACAACTGGGTTTGGCTGGAGCTTCCAGCTGGACCTGGCCAGTGGCAAGCCCATTCTCCACTACCAAAGTTGGAGGCCATTTTTCTTGGACTACTTGGCCACAAGGAGCCATGACCAGTAGCCACGGACAAGGGATCTCTTGCACCCACTGCCTTGACTGACCTGTGCCTTATTGAAAAGCAAAAACACAAAGCAACGAATGAAGCAAGCCTACGGGCTGCACTGAGTCCATGAACTGAAGACCTTGACTCTTCTCCATGGACTTGTCCTTCAAGAGGCCGGCTTGGAAGAGCCACCCAACGCTTCAGTCTTAACGATCGCTAGGCCTGCCTGTGTGTTGTCCATGTAACCTCCTTCTCCTGCCCGGGCATCTAACCAGGATTCCCATTTATATAGGTGTAGCTGCTTCTAGCCAAGATTCAGCATAGCCTCATTCCAAGGCCCAGCGCTACTGCCAAAGTTAACGGCTCTATCTATCTCCCACCCACCCCCCATCTCTGCCCCCTCCTTGGGTCAACCACGCATGTTGACAAGGATCTTTCACCCGCACGCCTTGAACGGGGGCACAGATCCCTAAGAGGGTGGCTTTGGTGCAGAAATTGGGAGAGGGGCCCCCAAACTGGCGTGGAGAAGGCAAGTTAGGGTTACGTTCTTCCCCATCCTTTGGTGGCCCTTTTAGAGGGGTTCATCCCAGGGGTCTCTGGAGCCCGCAAGGAAGGCAGGAGGCGGCAGTGAATAGCTTGCGTGTTTGTCCCTAGCCGGAAATGCTAAGTGGCTGGTACGAATAGGGGGCCAGAAAAAGGGTCCCCGCGGGATTGGGGGCCACAGGCAGAGAGAGGCAGGGGTTTAAGCTGGAACAATTCTCTTCCATGGAGACTCTTCTTCCAGATGAAGCTGGGGAAGGGAGAAAAAATAACACTTTAAGGCATCGAGACAGCGAAGGTTGTATGAAAGTGGGGTCCCCGATAACCTCCCTTGTAGCATGTGGGGCCCCCATAGCAGCAAGATGGCACGGGTCTCATATTCCGGAGCCCTGGGGTCTCCCCTCTCTCTCTCTCTCTCTGCTTGCAGAGGAAAAGTGGCCACATCAAGCCACCTGAGTAACTTTATACTGGAACCAGATCTTTAGAACGTGTATATTTCTTATTTTGTACACCCCTCCTCTTTCTTTCCCCCCATTTCGGTTTTTATATTTAATCTTAACTTGCTCGCGTCCAAGTTGGAAATAATTGTAAATGTTCCTGGTCGCTGTTTTACAGCGAATTATGGGGTCTTTTCTTTCGGGAGGGGTTTTTTTTTTTTGGTATTCACAAATAAATATGCCTACAACCCACAAGTTTAGTGCTGTTCCTTTCGCGGCTTCTGTAGTTCAGTGTTTTATAGTAGAGGTCAGCAACTGGTAGCCCCTCTCATCTCCACGGCCCTTGGCCCAATTCCAGAACCTTCCATGTCAGCTAGATGCTGGCTGAGGAATTCTGGGAGTTGAAGTTCACGCATCTTAAAATGTTGCCAAGATCGAGAAACGTCGTTTAAGGATGTTGCCTTTCAGGCATGTAGCAAAACAACTGATGGAGGTTAAAAGAATGGAAACAAGCTTGCAGGATGCTTCAAATTTTGGCTGTTTTTCTAGGTTGGATTCTTTTGAAGAACGATTGAAGTCTTGGCACGCTTAGCATAGGGGGGGGGGACTAAGAACTTGGGGTTCAAGTACTCGCCATTATGGGGCTGATGTGACTAAACATGCAAATTGAGGCTGAATGCATCAGTGAATTAATGCAGCAAGGTCCAACTTCGGAATTTCTCCCATCCTCTCGCCCAGCCTAGTTTGTAACATGCCTCTCTTAAAAAGAGGGGTAGATCTAACCCCGAAAGGGGAGGAATAGGTTATTTCAAGGAGGCTGGGGGGGGAGGGGTATGTAAAGTGGACACGGTGATGTAGGAGAAGGGATGGCAGAGCCTGGAGTCAAAAGAGGGATCAGTCTAGAATCCTTATGTAGCCCCAGGCAAACCAAGTCTTGAAGGCAGCTTCTAAGATATAAGATAACCTTTATTGTCACTTTTTCTGTGAACACACTGGCACATATTAAAAAATGAAATTCTGATGCCCACTCACAAAAGTATACCTATACCCATACATGTACATATACTACATACATATAAATATATACATATTTTACAATCAGAATACCTAGCGCAGGGGTAGGCCACCTTGGCTCTTTTATGACTCATGGACTTCAACTCCCAGAATTCCTGAGCCAGCCATGCTGAGGGGAAAGGGAGAGGTTTCCATGCTGGCTCAGGAATTCTGGGAGTTGAAGTCCACCAGTCATAAAAGAGCCAAGGTTGCCTACCCCTGACTGAAAAAGACTCTTGAGAGTTAAGGTTGGTACTATATGGTATAAAGCTATTGCAGAATTAACTAACTCCAAGCAGGTGCTCCCCATTACTTGAGAAGGTTCCTGCGCATAGACTTTTAGCAATGAATCGGTTTAACTGAAACTTTCATTTGTGGTCCTGATCTTTAGTGGACCATCAGCATCTGCAAGTATTCGGGAATTGTAGCAGGTGGGAGTCTGGGACAGGGACAGGCTGCTGCCCTCTCATAACCACAGAAGCTAATTCTACTCAATTGTAAAGTGAAATTAAAACCCAGCTCTCCCCTCCCTTCTTTACTGCTGGAGAAACTAGGGAGGGAGGATTTTTTTTTTACGAGAGTCTTGCCCCACCTTTACTATCACTGTTTATTGTTTTCGTATTTTACCTTGTTGCTTTTTATGGCTTGTAAGCCGCTCAGTCATCTCTAGGCGAGATCAGTGGCATAGAAGCTTAATAAATAAATAAGTAAATAAATATCCGTCGGAATCCGCATGGCAAAAATTTCTGCAGCTGGCAACTTTTTTTTTTTTCTTCTAAAGTTGACGCTTGGGTGCCAAAGGCGGTTTCAACACTCCCAGGGCCAGGCCAGCTTTCTCAATGTTGCCAAACACGGATCGGGAACCCCATTCCCACGTTTCCCGGACTCCCACCCGCTAGAACTCCCGAACACTTACAGATGCTGAGGGTCCACGAAGGGCTTTTTTCATACAAAGCCCGGTGGGTGCCACTTCCGGGAGGGGGGAGAGAAGAGAGGAGGCGTGGCCTAAATCGTAGCTTTAATCCCCGCCTCCACCACAACGGTCTCTCTCCCTCGGCCAATCAGCGCCGGGGGGTGTGTCCCCCCATTCAGGATTCCTCGCTTGGGGCTTTAAGGTATGTTAACAGCTGCTTTCAATTGACTCCCCCCGAATGCTGGATGGGGTGTTTTGGGGGTTTTTTCCCTTGCTGCTTCTTTTCCGGGCTGGGGGAGTGGGGGGGGAAGGCGCGGAACTTCGGGAGCTTCCCCCCCATCCCTCTGTGTGTTTGTGTGTGTGTTTGTGTGTGTGTGTGCGCGCGCGCGCAATAGACCCTTCCGAAATGAGTAAATGAAGGAGAGAAAAAAGAAGAAACGTGTGTGTGTGTGTGTGTGGAGGGGAGCAGAGAGGTGGAGAAGCAGGCTGAGTTTCCTTAGGGCGGGAAAGGAGTTGGAGTGGGGAGGGGGAGTTGGAAGAAGGGGCGAAAGAGGAGACCCCCCACCCCATGCCCGGTTTCCGAACAGGCGGGGGGGGGCGCGGTGTTCGCGGGTTTTTTTTTTCTCCCTGATTCGGGGTTCCGAAAGGAGGAGGAGGAGGAAGCCTAAGAGACCCCCCCCCCCAGCCTCCCCTATAAAAACAAAGCGGGGAGGGGGCGCGCTTCCTCGCCGGAGTTTGCAACGCCCGGGTTAAACCATCATCTTCCTCCTCCTCCTCCCGCTGTGAAACTTCGCTACGTCTCGCCCCCCTCCTTGGGGTTTGGGGGGGAGGGAGGGGGAGGAGCAAAGGAGAGCCCTGGGGGGGCTGCGCGGGTGGCGCGAGCGCTAAATGCCAGGGAGGAGCCAGGGCGCTTCTCCCCCTCCCCACCCTATCTCTTTATTGCCCCCCTCCCCCTTATCCCCCCCCCTTCCACGCGCCCACCTGGAAGCCTGGATTTCCGCCCGGCGCGGCGGCCGGTCCGCGGTTCTCTTTCGAAACGGTCCGGGCTTCCCCGCGTCGGCTGCGGTGCCGGAGTCTCTCTCTCTCTCTCTCTCTCTCTCTCGCCTTTGCCCTCGGCTGATTTTGAATGGAGATGGGGGAGGAGGGAGGAGGGACTGTCCACGCGGCCGCTGGCCGGACAGATGCGCCTCGACACGTGGAGGACTGGCTCGCCTGCACGTGTGGACGGAGATCGGGAGGGGGAGGGGAGAACCCTGTTGCCTTGGCCTGCCTGGGAGGTGAAGCCGGGGCACGGCGAGGCGGAGGGGGGGTGGAAAGGAGTCCTTTCCCCCCCTCCATTTAACTCGCCATTGTTGTAGCATTCAAAACTGCAGGTTTTTGAATGCCGGTTTTTTTATTTTTTCCCCGCAACCCTGTGGGGTGGGCTGGGCTAGGCTAGGCTGAGCCAGAGCGGCCGGTGTTGGTTCCCGCGTCAAGCTTAAGGAGGACCCTCCCCACCCCCGCCAAAAGCTAGGAACGGCATTCAGACGTTAAACTTGGGTTTTCGAATCGGATGCGTTGGTGATTTGTTGGGAGCGAAACGTGCGGGTCGTGTGAACGATGATCCTGGCACTGCCCCCCCCCCCGAGTCAGTGAACGGTTGCGACCCGGTAAAACAGTTCGACCGGGTCTCCCCGCTTACAGACCGACTCGATCCGGCTTGGCGGCGGCGAAGGGGCCGCGACTTGATTTCCCGGGCCGACCCCGGGCGCGGGCTGGCTTCGTTCTGCGGGAATGCCTGGTCGGTTCCGGAGACGGTACCGATGCAGCCATTCGGACCCCGCTCCTTCCGTCCAGGCAGAAGCGACCTCGGAAGCGTTTTTCGGGGGGTGGTCGAGCACCCCCCCGTCTCCAGCCCAGAGCTGGGCGGGAGAGGGGAGGGTGGCGCCGCTGGCCCCTCCCACCAGGCGGCATTGAAAGAACACCATCCCGGAAGTCAAACCCTCTAAGCCCGGTCCTGGGAGGGAGGGGAGGAGACACCCCCCCCCATCTGGCAGTTGCGGTGCAGACTACCAGGAGAGCGGGAGGGGCAGCATTTCCGGTCTGGAAGGGAGGCGTGAAGCCCCTTTGGCCTGGGGTGGGTGGCGGGCCAAGGAATGGAGCTTCCCTCTGTAGGGGAAGTGTACCCATAAATGGGCATCGGATCGTCCCTCGCTCGGTTGCTTTCATTCGCCGCCCATTCATTGGAGTAAATAGCGCTGTTACTACTGGAGGATTTTCTATATATATCTCGGAGAGAAAAGTGTGTGTGTGTGTGTGTTTCTCAGTCTTAGCAACTTGAAGATAGGTGGACTTCAACTCATGGCTGGCTGGGGAATTCTGGGAGTTGAAGTCCACAGGTCTTCAAGCTGCCAGGGAGCAGAAAGGCTGCTTTAGTGTCACAAAAAGGCAGATTTGCCATCTCAAAAGGGCCTCTGGGTTAGTATCCTGCACAATCTTGCATACAGGTCATTCTTGACTTACGACTACAATGGAGTTGCTCAGTGAGACATTTGTGAAGTGAGTTTTGCCCCAGTTTACAACTTGACTTGCTGCGTTTTGTTAAGGGAATCGCTGCAGTTGTTAAATTAGCAACACTGTTGTTAAGTGAATCTGGCTCCCCCTCCCCCCCATCGTCTTTGTTGATCAGAAGGTCACAAAAGAGGATCGCCTGACAGCCGGGACGCTGCAACCGTCGTAAATATGAACCAGTTGTCCAGCATCCGGACATAAATCACATAACCGTGGGGATGCTGCAACGGTCATAAGTACTGTTGTAACTTTGAATGGTCATTCAATGAACTGTTGTTAGTTGAGGACCACCTGTGCTTTCCTTCTTCGCAATGTGAAAAGCAAGGAGTCGTTCCATCTCAGGACAGGAAGCTCTAAGCCCCCCTTTGAGGAGAAAAACCCGGCTCCAGTTACATGAAAGCCGTAGCTTTACTTAATCCCAATTTATAGAATAAATTGCAGATGGCTGGATTCATAACCTGTTGAGAAACATAGTTAAATAAAAGCAAATTTTGCAGAATGAACACCAGCCATGCCCGGCCACAAGGTGTTGGATGACTTTAAAAGGGGGGAGAGGAAATCAAGTCATCCTTGGCTGCAGTTTACCGCGGCTACATAATTTCTTCAAAATTGAAGGTAATGGCCAGGCCCATCAGGCAAAGATGAGGTTTCTTTTAACCAGCGTTACCTAAATCAAGGACGTTGGCTAAAAGTGCACAGTGCAACAGTTTAGAAGCCGAGGATTGCAAAACCCGTAACTTGCTACTGTAACTTCGAGGTTCTAGGTCCTGAGGGGGACAGAGTTGCTCAGTTTTCAAGGGTGCTTTGAAAGGCAATTCGGAGCCTGGTCCTAGGAAGGTGAAATCCAGACAGCTGAGAGAGCTTGGCCTGCCTCTAGATAAGGATTTATAGATTTCCTCCCCGCAGGAAAGGATTTGCATCTTTGTTTGTCTTGCCTGGGGCAAGAGGAACATTGTTCTGTGCTTGGCCAAGCCAAAGGTGGGGGGTGGGCAGGGGGAATCTTGAGAGCTATCTTGCTTCAAAGATTTGGGGAGGGGGAACAAGTATAGGAAAATAGTGGGGGAGAAAAGCATTAATTGTTCAAGTGGATACAATCAAAACTGGTTACATTTTGCTTTGTTTTGAAGGCTACATCTCCCTTCCTTCCTTTTCTTCCTTCCTTCCTTCCTTCCTTCCTTCCTTCCTTCCTTCCTTCCTTCCTTCCTTTCCTTCCTATCTACAGCTTTGATTTAAGATCACCCAGGGAATTATAAGGATTCTTCAATCCTAAATTTGAATGTTCTGATGTTTTGGGACCACCCTGAGGTTGTCATTGTACAACAGCTTTTCCTTCCTGAACTAGGGCCCTCCAGCTATGTTCAGAAGATAATTCAAGCCACCGCTGGTCACCAAAGGTGTGGGGTTCAAAAATGCAGGTTTGCTGAGTGCTGGCTCGCCTCGTGTTACCAACCTGGCCCTGTTTTTTCCTGATGCTTTTATTCAAGTCTAGTCACGTTGGCTGACTTTTTTATAAGTCAGATGGGGAGGAGGGGAAACCTGACTTTGAATTGTAGGCGTGCCTGGCAGTGGAGAGGACTGAACTGCGGTGTGATAGCAGCTTTTAGCCACGTGGAAAGAGGTGGATGTCAAAGGAGGAGGGTGAAATTGTGAGTGAGGACGCCTGATGCTGTTTTGGTTTACAGTGAGAGGCGCGCAATTTTGGAGTGAATTGGCCACTCGGAGTCGGTATGTGTGAATTGGGCAGGCATATGAATTTGTTGAATAAATAAAAATAAATTTACTGCACGTTTCCAAAGCTGCATTTGAGAATCGGTTGTGCTTCCCTTCCAAAGCACATCCTGTCCTCTTACTCTGAATTGTAATTAACTTGATTATTCCGCACGCCAGGAGGATGGTGTCACTTGCTTTCTGAGCCATCCAGGATACGGGGCTGGAAGGAACAGATGTTTAATGCAGTGTGTAATTGGGCAGAGACGGGATAGCAAACAGTCACGTAATTCAGGTTGTGTGTTTGCCCTGACACACTGCCCCACGGCTGGCCATGCCATCACATGGCAGGATGAGTTAAAATGTACCTGGCTGACCTGGGGCTCGGTAGAGCACGTAAACAGACAATTAAGTGTTGCATTATAAAATATCATTTTTCAGTAGAACACAGCTTTTTTTTACAGATCATTCCATTTTTTCAATCTGTCTGATTCCTGATTTTCTATCCTGTCCTTTCCAAGAATTCTCCCGTCTTAAGGAGATAGTTCTTCCTGCATCTTTTTATCTTAGATGTGAGTGGATGGAGTGTGTAAATATCCACATTTGGAAGATGAGTAAATATTCTATAGCTTTCTGTATGTATGTTGCAGTATTTATGCTCAGTGCAAACAAGGGACTCCAGGAAAATCCATGCTGGGAATCCGTAAAATTCCCACCAGACCTCTGGCTTAAGTACCCACGTTAAAACTGGGCACTTAAAAGTAGATAATCACCCGGAAATACAAACTCGTTCTGGATTTTGTGGACTGCACGTTAGGTAGAGAGCCCATTTCCCAAGATTGCTTGAATCATGTAATTGTTGTTGTTTTTTAAATAAAGCATCACATGCGATTTGCATAGTGCTTATTTCAGATTAGAAACATCTTTTTCTGAGGCGTTCGAGTAAACCGTCTGTGGTAAAGCTGTCTTATTTTAAAAAGGAGGGGTTTACTTTATTGGGCTTCAAAAGAGAAACGGAGCTGCTAGGCTCTCTGCAACCCTGTCCAAGTGCCACGTTTGGTCTTCGCCGCAGCGCAAGTGGTTGTTTAAGAAGGGCAGAGCCACTTAGCGTCCCTGCTAACTTGGCAATGCAACCAAGAATTTTATTTATTTTATTTTGGGGTTTGTTTTTTTTGTTTTTTTGCAGAAACTGGATTGGCCCCAGGTTTTAATTCGGGGGGGGGGGACGCATTTGGGAATTGGTGCCCGGCGCTTGCAACGCGTGCACGGAGACCTGTTGCCTCCGCCCCCGAGAACGGACGGCCTGGATTCCCTTTGATCAGACTTCCGGGAAGGGGAGAGGTTGGGCTGCGTGGGTTTCCCGTGTCGGGGCGTGGGGTAGAGATGCAGTTACAAGCAACATCAGCGGAGAGGTTTTTATTATTTATTTATTTATTTATTGCTTTGCAACCGGGCGCGCCTGGCATTGCAAGCTTTGGCTGCGAGTTGCGGTTGTGGTCCTCCTCCCTTGCCAGCGTGGTTGCACGGGGCCGGTGGCCTTCCTGCGCTTGCACGCGAGCCACGATGCCCGGGCGCTGCGCGGATTTGCAAGGGCAGCAGCGGCGGCGGCGCCGATGTAAACATTCCACAATAGGGCTCCCCGGAGAAGGGGCGGGGCCTCCCGCCAGCCAGGGGGGCGGAGACAGGCCGAGAGCGTCGAGGGGCGGAGCCGGCTCTTTCCTCGCCCGCTCTCTGTAAATCCCACCCTTTCGCCTGACTGGCAGCACCTCTCGTCCAAGGGACAGCGGCGCCCGCGGAGCTCCAGCCAATGAGCGTCGCGCAGGGCGGATCCTCCGCGTCCCATACGGACATTTTCTCGGCTTCTCTCCACCCCTTTTCCTACACTCCCCCTCCCTCTCCCAACCCGCCTTTGGCATCCCCTTCCTGGGAGCTGGCAGCCAATCGGGCTGGCGGAAGGGAGGCTGCGCTGCGCGGGGATTGGCCGAGGCGCTGGAGTGGCAGCCGAGCCGCCCTGTAGCCGCGCGGAAGGCCTCCCCGGAGCAAGGGAGGGGCGGGATTTCTTAGGGAACAGAGAAGCGGGCAGCGCTCGGCGGCGGCCGTCCTGAGACGGTTGGTCTGTGGCCGCGGTCCCCCTTCCCATTCCCTCGGCCCCCTCACGGGAGCCTGAGGCCTGCCTGGCCGCCAACTCGTCCGCCCAGGCCCGGCCCGACCCGGCCTTCTGCCTTTTCCTCAGCGCGGGGATCTGGCGCCCGGAGGAGAAAGACGGCAGCCCCGGACGAGGATTCGCCGCGCCGGCTCTGAGGCGAGGCGCTCACCGGCGGCCGCGGCTGCACGCAGGTGAGAGGTGAGGGGGGGGCGCGAGGCGGGGAGGGAGGGGGCAGCGCGCGCGGCGTGACGAGAGCCGAGTCTGCGGGAGGGGGGG
The DNA here is from genome assembly GCA_023970755.1 of Azemiops feae. Classification (NCBI taxonomy): domain Eukaryota; kingdom Metazoa; phylum Chordata; class Lepidosauria; order Squamata; family Viperidae; genus Azemiops; species Azemiops feae. Next base: position 2,153,252 of record JALGBA010004240.1, on the reverse strand, counting down.
CGCGCGCGGCGAGAGGGCGGGGCCTGGAGGCGTGTGGCGCGCGCGCTCGAGCGTGCAGGGGAGGGCGGGCCCGGCCGCCGCCTCTCGACCAATCGCGGCTCCGGGTGCTGCCCGGCTCCGCCCCGTCGCTCCCGAACGGCCGCGGCGGGCAGCCGCGCCGCCCCCGCTGTCCCTGCAGGCTCCGCCCCCTTTGCTCCTAGCCCGCCGCGGGGGCGGGCCGCCCGCGAGGCTCCTCCCCCTCCCGTCATGCCTTCCCCCCCACCCTCCGGTGGCGGCATCCGCCTCGGCCGGGCGAGGCTCCTCCCCGGCGACGCGGAGGGGCGGGGCCGAGCCGGTCCCTCCTGCCGCCGCGGGCGGGCTCCCCGGGCCCATCATCCCCAGCCGGGGCGCGGTTTCCTCCCTGCGGAGTGCTGCGAGGCCTCTCCCCCCCCCGTGGCGTTTGGGGCGGGGCTGCGGCTCCAGATGGGGGGCTCCGTTCTTTGATGGGGGGTCCTTTAGCCCTCCCCCCCGCCAGCATCGCTCTTCCCCCTTTTTCTCCCCCTTTTAGACTAATTCGGGGGGGGGGGCAACCAAAGTCCAGCACATCTGGAGAGCCACAGCTGGTCAGTTTCCTTAAATACCGAATTACAACATCTGGCCCATTGCAATTCCAGGGTGATTTTATTATGGTTTTATTTTAATTTAATATCTCCAATATAGTATTGTCCACCTATATTTTATATTATTTATTTATATATTTATACACACACAGGTAATCCTCAAGTTAGACCCACAATGGAGCCCAATGGTCTCCACTGGCTGAGTGAGTTTTGCCCCATTTTACCACCTTCCTTGACAGAGCTGTTAAATGAATCACTGCAGTTCTTTAAGTTAGCAACAGGGTTGTTAAGTGAGTCTGGCTTCTCCATTGTGAGAAAGTCGTAAAAGAGGGTCACGTGACACGCACGCACGCACTCACACCCCAGGACACTGCAACCGTCATAAATGTGAGTCGGTTGCCAAGCATCCGAATTTTGATCACGTGACCATGGAGAGGCCGCAACGGTCCTAAGTGTGAAAAACGGTCCTAAGTCACTTCTTAAAGTGCCGTTGTAATTTTGGTCACTAAATGAACAGTTGTAAGTTGAGGATAAATATACTGACGCTTCATTTAGACTGGGTATCAGTGATTGCATGACCTCTGTAGATGCCATATGTAAAATAAATAAGAGAGTGGGAGGAAGGCTGCTGGGCCCCAAATCTGCCCCCTTGCCCTTTGGGGAAGCGGAGCTCCCGTTGCAGCTGGGGGGGTTGTCCTTCTGTGGTATGGGGGTCCCAGCCGCCTCCCAGGGCTTCCTCACTTCCATCGCTGCCTGGTAATTAATTCCCTCCTGTGCTTTTGAACACAAACACACTTGTGTTTGTGAGAGACGCCCAGCCCTGCTGAAAGGATGGAGCTTCTAAGCAAATGGGGGGGGGGCAGAAACTTTCTTAATTGTTGGGGCAGCCAAGAGAAATTAATGTAGGATATTCAAGGCAGGGGAATCTAAGGATTGTCTTATTGCAATTTGTAAATGGAAGGGATCTTAGAGACCCTCTAATCTGGTTGGTGGCTTTAAGACAGGGAGACTTCAATTCCCAGAATTCCCCAGCCACCGTCTTCAAGATGTGGGGGAGTTCAATTCCCAGAACTGCTCAGAGCTTATAACCCCTACAATGCTTTTTAGATCAGTGTTTTTCAACCTTGACAACTCTGAAGATTTGTGGACTTCAACTCCCAGAATTCTCCCCCAGCTGGCTGGGGAATTCTGGGAGTTGAAATCCAGACATCCTAAAAGTTGCCAACTTTGAGAAACGCTGCAGTCTGATCCCACCCTCTCAACAGCACCGGAATCCACTCCTCCGAAAACACCTTGAGTGGTGGGTTATCCAGCCTCTGGATCCACCATTCTTTCTTCGATTATTTCAGTTTTTTTACTTTGGTAGCTGCATTTTATATGCTGCTCTTCGGGTATCCAACGCTGGGGGGGGGGGCGCACATGACTGACAGAGAGGGAGGGGAAATGATTGGTCAGTTCTAACCTGAGCACCGAATTGCAAGCACAAGTGATGAACGCAGCATCCCTGTGTCTGCCGGAGAAATCTTTGAGGATGTGGCGGCAGTCCAGATGCTCTTGCTTAGTGCTGTGTATGGGGACACACTTGTGAGACCTCAGTGGACTTTTGCAGATCGGCTCCTTGCTGTTCAGCCAGTTGCTTTGAATCTTGTTTCACTCCCTTGTCTCTCTGCTGGGCTTTCTGTCCTCAGATGCTCCATATCGCCACACCAACAGGCAGTCCTCGGTCAGACACCAGGGTGTGCTAAAATGGGATTTACTCCTATTAAGTCTCCTCTTGAGTGTGCTTTAAATGGAATGATTCAGTGCGCAAGCCTTTGTGAGAGGCTGTTTAAATATAATAGTTGTTAGCGGTATGAAAGTGTGAGGGCAAGCGCCTGGCGAACCTTTTCCTCTTGTTTATTTCCTATTTTAGGAATGCAAAGCTTAATTAATCCCCTGGTCAGAAATAGATAGCTAGCTTAGCATGGATGAGTGAGCACCTAATATTTATCTCGGTTATAAGATTGTGGGTTTTGTTTTTTGTTTTTTTAACTGAGCTAATGTTTTTTTTCTTTGAGAAATCTGAGATTTCGTCATGTTTTATTCTGCATTGCTACTTAAATGTGCAGGATCGATTTGCAAAGTCTTTTGTAATGTGGTTAAGATTCCTTTATGTTTGGTTTGCCATCGTGATGCTAACTACCGAAAAAGCAGTAGTATTTATAGTTCCTTGGGACTAAAGTTTCATTTTATTTGTTTTTATTTTTCATTTTATTTATTTTGCTGCTTGGATACCAAGAAAAAAATGGCTTTGATCATCTGATGAACTGTTGGGTTTGCATAAGTATATTAATTTTATTAATGTATATGTTCATATCTTGAACTGAAAACACAAACTGGTTTTTATAAACCACGGTAGCTGTGTTTGATTAAATCAGACGTGAGCAATGTTTTGGTTTAGTGTAAAATACTTGGATGCAAATCTATTGATTTAGTGGGATAAAGATAGGATGCTAGTCACAGATTTTTTTTTTTTATTCAAAAGGCTAGGCAATTACGAACTCAAAGCTCAAGGAACTATATACTTAGATGTCACTTACATTACACACTTTATGGCAGGTGAAGAGTTGTTGGGCAGAAGCTTTTTAGATCTTGGAAAAAAAGTTGCATTCTGAATTTCCAATTTTTACTGGATTATATTTTACGCTTTCCAGTACATCATAAAATGTAATTCTGTCAGGTATCAGATCTACTATTGCTTCAGTCAGCTTTTCAACCAGTCTAATGCATCAACAATAAAATTAGTTCATGCCTTTATTAATAATATGTATTTCACGGATTGATGTCATAATCCAGCTTTTTTCCAACCTGTGGCATCCCAAATGTGTTGGATCAATAGATACATTGAACTGATGTTCAATATGTCTAGTGTTTCCCCCCCCCCCCAAAGCTTGGCAACTTTAAGATGTATGGACTTCAATTCCCAGAATCCTTAACGGGTACCTGAGGTCAGGCTTTATCCAAGACTGTCCCTTAAAGAAGTTCCAGAACTTGTGAACGTTTGAAACGTGAGACATGTCAGAACTGGTATGGGCAGCCAGGTTTTCTGAATGGTTTTCCCTTTCTTGATCGTTGTTCAGATTTAATCCAGCGATGGAAAGCTTGAACAATGAAGTCGGAACCAGAAATACACCTTAATTTTTTCCCCTTAGCCTTCCTTTTCCTGTGCATTTCCCCAATTTTCTTCCCCAGTAGTAAAATTAAATCTAATTAATAAAAGTCCCTCCCACTTCCTTTCTGCCGTGGCCCAAAAGACTGAAAGATCTTCTATGGAAAAAAACTCACTGCAGGGACTAACTGTTGATTATGCATTCCTTCCCTATCAAAGTTTGACCTGAAACTTTGTATTGAAAACAGAACAGGTGATTTATCCCCCCCCCCATGCTTTCATTTGCCCTTGAATGTTTAGATCTACCAAGTGGTGGAATGTTAGTGTATCCTTTCAAACCTCATTGAGGATTTCCCCCCCCCCCTAATTTTTGGCCTGTGCTTGTATATATTTGCTATTCCAATAAATACGCCTTCAGGTTTGGGGTGTAGACATGGTAGGGGACGTTCTAGTCTCAGCATCTTCAATTTCCCCCTTACTGGTGAAGGTTCATCTTTCGATGTGAAATGCGTTCTTCAGGTATATTTTCACGGATTAATTTTCATGTATTCAGTGGCTCATTAAACATGTTCAATTAGTGCAATGAAATGCCCGTACATTTGTATAATTCATCTTCACTGCAGGCAGAAAGACAAAAGCACAGCCCACTTAGAAGGGTTTAATATCTTAACTCCTTAAATACTTTCATTTTAGGTGCTGAAGAAGGGAAATAGGATAACCTCAGTCAGCCTTAAACGGGATGGTCATTCATGTAACACAGATCTGCAGACTTTGGGGTTTAAGCACAGGTACACGTATGTTAATTAGAGCAAGGTATCTTTTCTGTTCCATAAACAAAAACTTGATAGTAATCAAAGGCCGATGTTGGCTTGGGCAGGCACAGATTTGATTTGAGGGTGTGAAGGATGAGTGGTGGTGGTGGCGGGGAAACCATCTCATTTAATACATTTGTATTCTGGCAAGCGAGTTTTAAGGAGGCCAGAGGGATGGGTGCTGGTTTCAAAAGGCTTTTTTGCCCATCGTTCTGAAAGAGAAAGGGCTTTCTAATTCTTCAGTATCTCTTCCAGCAGCTCTCCCTGCCTGATCCTGTGGGCAGTTCGCTAGCAGCTGCTTCAAAGCACGCGCAAAGTGTGTGTTTCGTTGGGAGCAAAGCATGGGAGGATATTTACTATGCTTCCCTGCTGCTGAATCCCAGTGACTCATTCATGCAACCGTGGTGCCAGTACAGCGTACAATAAATGCTTTAGATGCAATTAGTGCTCTTTCTCTCTCCTGACATGTTTCAGAATTAATAAGCCAGGGGAAGGTGATGCATTACTTAATTCGCTCCTGTTTAGCCTCTTGAGCCCCACGGGTTCTTAGATCCTGCAGATCATGATCGAGATATATTTAAAATATATATTCGATTCTGGAAGTTGAAGTCCACAGGTCTTAAACGTTGCAAACGATGGACACCCTTCGCTTAGACCATGGAAGGTTGAGCAGGGGGCGGTTGATTGCCTTTCCAGGTAGTCCTTGACTTAGAACCTTTTGTTTAGTGACCGCTTGAAGTTACAACAGCACCGAAAAAAGTGATTTATGAGCCTTTTTCACACTTACGATCATCGCAGCATCCCCGTGGTCACATGATCAACATTCGGATGCTTGGCAACTGGCTCAAATTGATGACGGTTGCAATGTCCTGGGGTCAGGTGATCCCCTTTTGCGACCTTCTGACAAGCAAAGTCAGTGTGGGAACTCACTTAACAACTGTGTTACTAATTCAACTAACTACTAATTTAAGAGCCGTGGTGGCGCAGTGGTTAGAGTGCAGTACTACAGGCTAATTCTGCTGACTGCCGGCAGTTCGATTCTCACCAGCTTATCTATCTATCTATCTATCTATCTATCTATCTATCTATCTATCTATCTATCTATCTATCTATCTATCTATCATCTATCTATCTATCTATCTATCTATCTATCTATCTATCTATCTATCTGATCCATCCATCCATCCATCCATCCGTGTACCTGGTGGCACAGTGGTTAGAATACAGCATTGTAGGCTAACTTTGCCCACAGCCAGGAGTTCGATCCTGATGGGCTCAAGGTTGACTCAGCCTTACATCTTTCCAAGCTCAGTAAAATGAGGACCCAGATTGTTGGTGGCCATATGCTGACTCTATAAACCGTTTAGGGGGGGCTGTAAAGTACTGTGAAGCGGTATATAAGTCTGTGCTACTGCTATTAACGGCAGTGATTCACTTAACAACTGTGGCAAGAAAGGTGGTAAAACGTGGCAAAGCTCCCTTAATAACTTTCTCCCTTAGCGACAGAAAGTTTGGGCTCAATTCTGGTCGTTAAGTCGAGGCCTATTTGACCCCTTTCCGTCTCTCCACAGGATTCGTAGTGCTTTCCTGAGCATGAATTCAGAATGAAGCGGCGAGTGGAGGAACAGGAATCGCCCGTCTATGCGTCCCAGCAGAGGCGCATCGCCAGCAGCGCCGAACCCTTCCAGCACCAACATCGCGTGCTCGCTCCGGCCCCCCCTGTATATGAATCTGTTTCGGAGACCATGCAATCCGCTACCGGGATCCAGTACTCGGTCACTCCCAGCTACCAGGTAAGAGCTGAAGTGACTCCTGGGAGAAGGAGCTGCACAACAGCGAAAAGTGCTGTTTGCTCTTCTGCCTTTGAGAAATTCTTGCACTCCTAGTCGGAAGCAGACACTTGAGTTACACAATCGATGCGCTTCCCTGAATTCATGCACAGGGGCCATAGCAAGCAAGGAGGCATGTAGTGATGTAAAAGGGCATGGACCTTCTAAACCACGACAGTTTGGAAAAGACTTTCCAACATCCTCAAGATCAGAGGTTGATGCTGGCTGGGGAATTCTGGGAGTTGAAGTCCACAAGGCTTAAAGTTGCCAGGCTTGGAGACCCCTGCTCAAGATAATACACGTAGTCCTCGCCTTAACAACAGTTTATTTAGTGACCGTTCAAAGTTACAATGGCACCGAAAAAAGTGAGCTATCACCATTTTTCACATGACCGTTGCAGCATTCCCCCACGGTCATGTGATCAAAATTTGGGTGTTTGGCTGCTGGCTCACATTTACGACGGTTGCAGCGTCCCGGGGGTGTGTGTCCCTTGATCCCCTTTTTATGACCTTCTGACCAGCAAAGTCCACAGGGAAGCCAGATTCGCTTAACAACTGTGTGACTAGCTGAACCACTGCATCGATTCACTTAATAGCTGTGGCCAGAAAGGTCGTAAAGAAGCGGCAAAACTCACTTAACAACTGAGTTAAGTGAGTCATAAGTTGGATTTCTTTAGACGGTTCAGCTAGTAGCATCACCCAAATTTCTTTTTTTTCGCCTCAACTGAAAGAAGGGTTCCTTGCGTGAACGTGGGCGGGGTCCTGCTGGTCCCTCACCTCCGTGGCTTTTCTTCCCTCCGCCTCACCAGGTGTCCACGGTTCCTCAGAGTTCCAACAGCCATGGACCCACCTTAGCCACCGTCCACAGCGGGCACCACCACCCCACCCCCGTCCAGCCCCACGGGAGCCAAGTGGCGCAGAGCCACGCTCACCCGACTCCGCCAGCAGCGCCAGTCCAGGGGCAGCAGCAGTTCCAGAGGCTGAAGGTGAGTCTGGCTGGAGGGGCCAAGGGCGCGTGAAGCATCTTCAAACTCAACCGTAAAAAGAAATTCCGTGGGTTTTGTGCAGGTTTGTTGAGCTGCGTTTTGATATGTGGCGATTGTGCCTTTTGTTCACAGGTGAACTGTTTGTGCTTTTTTGATGAGTTTGTTTTATCCTTCCCCCCCCCCCTTCCTCTCCACACAAAGCCACATTGGATATATTTTGTTGGTTTATTCGTTTATGTGCTCCACTTTTAGATTCTACCCTCTTCATACTTTTAGGTGGGAAGCCAGTAAAGACACAGCAGCGTTGATTCACTCCACTCCTCCTTCCATCCTCAGTGGTGTAGAAAATGAAATTGCTACTTTGGCTGCTAACAGCTTTGGAAGACTTTGTATTTAGCTTAACATTTAACCACTTAATCATTTCCCTAAACGCTTTGTGCTGAAAAAGCATTAAAGCTTTGGAAGCGAAGTCAGTTCCGAATGCTTTGAAGAGGGTGTATGTCTAGGAGAGCAGTAAAATAGCTCGGAACCATTCCTTTTAATCTAATAATAGACTTAAATTGAGATTAGCCTTTTAAATTTAAGTTTATTACAGCTCATTTCTTTTTTATCAGCCAAACCAATCTTCCTGATCCCACGGAAGTTCAATTCTTTTACTTAAAATTTGTTGGGAACTTCATAAATGTCTTTAGGCCTTTAGTTCGGTTTTGAACATTTAAATAAGGTTCACTTTTATCAGTATTCTATCACTAATATCTGGACTAAGTTTACTCTTGAAATGTTGTTGGAAAGGGATGTTTTCAACCTGGGTTATTTTGGCTGCAGGTGGAAGATGCTCTCTCCTACCTTGACCAGGTGAAGCTGCAATTTGGTAGCCAG